>QEOT01004516.1:88264-123324 GCA_003123785.1 Pterocarya stenoptera
AAAGATATTTTTTTGGGGATAAGTATAAAATTGCTAAGAAGCATCACCTGATTCCATATTGGCTCACCAGGTGGACCAATGACTGTGGTTTGACTATTCTTTTTACTGCGTATAATTTGATCTCCCAAGCTTAGAATAACATATGGATCTGTTTTGCCTGACAAAAAAACAGAGATGATCGGGCTTATTAAGAGGTCCAAGGACACATATATGGATCAAAGCATCACATTCACGGGCAATATCATATTGACTGTTTTCTTAAAGGAAAACTGAAACTGGCAGCTTAAAATCAATTCTGATATGACCACCAAGCAAAAAAAAAATTCACAGGATGTGCACTTAAAATAGTTGATAGTTTAAGCAAATTAAATGTCACCAATTTATGAGCCAACCAGAATCCTCTTTGCAAAGATGTATACGAGGAGATAATCTTTACCGTAAAAAACGTAAGAAAGATTCCGAGCATCTACAAGAGTCACCGATAGTTCTCCAGTAAAATCCTTGTTTCCTTCTTGCATTTCTCCAGACTTAAAGACATTAGCAACAGGACCAACTGCTTTTCCTTTTTGGAAATCTAAAACAATCTTCTTTGGGCGGACAAATAGTCGAGGCAAATCCTCGGTGAGAAGTTTTGTCAAAAACCTAGAATAATTCAGTCAAGAATTTAAGCCAAAGAGGGGGGCAACACAAATAACAGGCATTCAAACACAAAAGTTATGGGTGATGCACCTTAGATGATGTATGAATATATCAGAACATTGGTATATTAGGGAAGAGATTATGCCATGAAATTTCCTTGGGAAAATCTTGTCATATACATCCGAAAGAATAATACTATTCTTTATTGGTATCCAAAATAATAATACTATTGAGAGAGAGAGAGAGAGAGAGAGAGATTATGTGATTCAGTGATATATTTCAAGTATATGATTTAGCCAAGTTGACAAACATGATCAGTTGCCTAGAAACTAGTAAGAAAACAGTGGGTTTAAATGCAACTTCAATCTTCTAATGGATAAAGATCCATGTGGAGAAACAAAATATGAAACACAGCCATTGGATATCTATTGGTAACTTGACATAGTTTTGCAGTTGACAGATGGTAGTTTCTACAGACACTATTTTTTTTTATGTACAATTTACAGGGTGGATTCTACCAATTTCATATCACACACAAACATATATCCCCCACTGCTTATGCGGCCACTCCTGAGGAGATTTCCAATTGATGAACAAGAAGGAAAATTTAAGATTTAGAAGCCAAATCTTTAAATAAAACATCCAGTAATGAAAAATAAACAAATAATAAAACATGTTAATAGTTGACGAAGAATTGTAGAAATAAGCTTATGTCCTCACACCAGCTTCAAGTATCATCAAAATTATTACCATCTAGTTTTTGAAAGAAATTTCCACAATAAAATCTAAAACCTATCTATGAGAATTATATCTGAAACCAGACACAAGCAGAGCTCTCAAAATTACTCTCACTCTTAGATCAATCAAATCAGTATGGATAGCATATTTAGCTTGTTAAAAAAATAGAAATACGTTATAAAGAAATAAAAAGATAATATAATTGCCTTTACAAGTAGCATATACAATAGTTATCATGACTAAGAGAGACAAAGTCCACTTACATTGAGAGAACAGGAATTGCTGAATTTGTCCATTGCACGAGCAAAAGAAGAAAAGAAAAAGAAGTACACATGCGTCAGTATCTGTGGGACAATTTTAATCATTCATAGAAAATCTCAAGCAGGCTGTCTCCACGGTGAAGAGAACTTGGAAAATTCTTCTGATAGGACATATTTTGGAACAATAGATACACTAACTTTACCAGGTTTTATACCAACTTTTATTTGGGTAGATACTAAAGTTTGAACATGTACCAAGACAAACTTTATACACATACTACTTTAGCTGGATACAAATATATCAAAAAACCCGCGGAGGCCATGAAATTATGCCCATAAAATTGAACAAGCAGACATACCCATTAAATTGAATAAGCGGAATGGAGACAATTCAAATTTGATCTTTGGAAGTGAAACAAAAGCCCATTGAACAGCTCCCACCCAAGGCTCCGTAGGTATCAATCGTAACTTGACCCAAAGCTCCCCATCAATGTCAAAATCTCGAACACCAACTGGCACAGCAATGGGGATAATACCAAATTTTAGTGAGAGCATTAACAGCATACGAGCGCCACCAGTATATCGAATGCCTATTTGGTACCTAGATGACATCAAAAGATCAGTCAAATGCAATATTGATTTGGTACGCAAAGACATGCTATATATCTTTTAACAATACCATATGTCATCCCAGCAAACCCTAGACATGTCACACCCCAAACTTCGGAATAGACAAGAGCCCAAGTATAAAGGACATATACAAGAGCAACGCCTAAGTGTGCTAGATTAGTGATACAAGGAATTCATGTAAAGCCATGCCATGAAAATCAATTAGAATTGACCAATACCAATAGAGTAAAGTATTGAAAAAGAAACTTTTAAGCTCATCCATTGACCGCTCTTGATCTTCTAAACTTCTTTAATTCCTCTCCCTCCAAATACACCACCATAAACATGTCGGAACCATCTTCCATATTCTAGCAAGTCACACCCCAACTTCATTAAAGGGGTAAAAATGGGAACTTTGTAATAGTGTTCGTTACCATTGTTATTGGTCTAAGCTCATCCATTGACCACTCTTGATCTTCAAAACTTCTTTCATTCTTCTCCCTCCAAATACACCACCATAAACATGTTGGAACCATCGTCCATATTCTTGCAAGTCACACCCCAAACTTCATTGAAAGGGTAAAAATGGGAACTTTGTAATAGTGTTTGTTACCATTATTATTGGTATTGATTTCGTAGGTCTATTTTATGAGCTTCAAAAAAGTATTAGAAAAGTAGCTTAGTGCCTAGAAGTAAGGTGTAACAAGGCCCCAATCCATGTCCTAATAGAAATAGGCAATAGAATCCAATAAAAACTAGGAATCCTAGTTGTTTACTGATTACTCTTGACCAACCAACCCCTAATTTTAGGGATATAGCCTAAATTTAGGAATTATTTTCCTAAAATTATGCTGCAAGCGTTTTCCTAGAAGAGTTTAAAGTTATTATAGGGAAAACCAATTCTGACTAGGAGCAGGAATGCACATTTTGCTGCCAGCCCTATCTTTTAGGGATAAATCTTAGATTTTAGGACTCCTTTTTCTTTTAAAACTAGCTTCTAAACTCTAGGTGTTTATCCAAAATATTTTCTAAGAAAATTTTCTATTAAGAAGTTAAAAACATTGTTTTTGTCAGCTTTGATGTAGCCCAACAAAACATTAACATTTTCTAATAAAAGGATCCTGAACACTATTATTTCACCCCAGCCGCAATTCCCCAACTGTTGCCCCTTTTCAGCCCCAAAACTGAAAAAGTCTCCTAAAATTGCAGCCCTTCTCCTCTCCTAACAGAAATCCTGAGTATGGGCCTCCCTTTGGTCATTTGGATAAGTTTTCTTCAAGCTTTCCCAATTCTTTTCATCAAGGTTGCAGTTTAGATATCTAATAATCTTCTAATTGATTTCTATATCTTTCTAGAATGGTTTTTGTCCTGCAAATTAGAGCAAGATCTATTATTTCAAGAACTAAATAGCCAACCACTCTTGGTGTTTTTCCTTGAAGCTAAGGAGATAAGGTACGTAACTATTTTTTTTATAATTAATAAGAATTTTATTATCACTGTAGAAATACATGGGATCACAATCTAGGTTTATTCATTGTGATAACATCATTTACATACACTACATACAATTGACATTTATACCCTCTTAGGTTACACTAATTACAACCATGTCCTATAACACTCCCCCTCAAGTTGAGGCATATATATCATATGGACCCACCTGAAACAAATAAGCTTTAAACGACTACAACACAATGACTTAGTAAACATATCTGTGAGTTGATCAGCAAACTTCACAAAAGGTGTAGAAATGTCACCACTTAGTATCTTATCGCGAATGAAGTGACAGTCAATTTCAATGTGTTTAGTCCTCTCATGGAACACAGGATTAGAGGCAAGATGCACTGCAGCTTGATTATCACAAAATAGTTGAAGAGGAAAAGGAGCTAGAAACCCAATCTCTTGGAGGAAGTGTTGCAGCCATGTCAGTTCACTAGTAGTGTGAGTCATTGCCCTGTATTCGACTTCTGCACTAGACTGAGCTACTACTGCTTGTTTTTTACTTCCCACAAAGGAACAATATCCAGTAGTAGATCTTCTATCTGAAGGAGATCCTGCCTAATCAGCATCTGAAAATGATTTAACTCTGTGATGTCCATTTGGTCAATACAATAGTCCAAGGCCAGGGACTTGCTTAAGATGACGAAGAATATGAATTACAGCATCCTAATGTGACCCGTGGCATTTGTAAAAACTGACTCAGTACACTCACTGCATAAGAGATGTCCGGTCTAGTGATAATGAGATAATTTAATTTCCCAACAAGTCTTTGATACCTACATGGATCTCCAAATAAATCCCCTTCCTCCTTCAAGAATGTACGATTTGGGTCCATAGGAGTGTCAATAGGTCGTGCACCTAATATGCCAATTTCTTCCAGAAGGTCAAGTACATATTTCCTCTGAGATAGGTTGATACCCTTTTTAGATCTACTGACTTCAATTCCAATGAAATATCTAAACTTGCCTAAGTCTTTTGTTTGAAACTGATCATTTAAAAATTGTTTTAGTCTAGCAATTCCAGCAGAGTCACTCTCAGTAATTACAATGTCATCCACATATACAACCAACAAAATGTGACCTGTATCACTATGTAAGTGAAATACCGAGTGGTCTGTTTGGCATCTATAAAGACCAAATACCAATACAGCATCAGAGAACCTCTCAAACCATGCTCGAGGAGATTGTTTCAAACCATATAATTTTTAACTTGCATACAGTACCTATATACTCCCCCTGAGCAACAAAACCAGGTGGTTGCTCCATATAAACTTCCTCATGCAAGTCGCCATGTAGAAATGCATTTTTAACATCCAACTGAAATAAGAGACAATCTAAATTAGCAGCAAGAGAAATCAACACTTGAACATAAGAGATTTTGGCAACTGGGGAGAAGGTCTCCTCGTAATCAATGCCATAGGTTTGAGTGTAGCCCTTTGCAACCAAGCAGGCTTTCAGACGTTCCACAGAACCATCAGGATGAAATTTGATTGTATATACCCATTTACAACCAACAGGTTGCTTACCAGGTGGTAGTGGAACAAGATCCCATGTCCCGTTATGGTGAAGGGCATCCATTTCATTTTTCATAACTATCCTAAAGTGTCTTAAGAACATAAAGTTTTGAAAGTTGAGATGTAAAACATGTGAATGATGGAGATAAGGCATGATATGAAACAAATTGGCTAATTGGGTGTTGAGTAACAGAAGAACGCTTACCTTTGCGAAGAGCAATAGGTGGAGAGTCTAAGTACTACATGGGATCACAATCTAGGTTTATTCATTGTGATAACATCATTTATTTACACTACATACAATTGTCATTTACACCCTCATAGGTTACACTAATTACAACCATGTCCTCTAACAATCACGAATGGGTATAGCCCAAGTACATAGGACGTATACAAAGGAAATACCTCTTACACTCTAGAAAACAGGAAAACTAAAACATAAATAGATTCGGTACATTCTAATCATTCCTTAAAAAAATCTTAGCCCACAAACTCAAAGTAGAAAAGAAAAAGTTTCAAAGATCTTCAAAAGAGCGCTCCTTGTCTTCAAAACATCTCCAAATTCTTTCCAGCCATAAACACCACATTAAACACAAAGGAATCATTCTCCACCTGACAGCAACATCTTTCCTCACCTCACAACCACGCCAACACGCAAGAAGCTACACAACTTCCTTAGGCATCACCCAAAATAAACCTGTCCGACCAATAACCTCATACCACAAAGAGTTTGCCACCTCACAAAGAAAATTAGACATGTGACATGACATGTCAATTACACATACTTCTTTTCATATCTAATAACACCAATTCAATTAGCTAATGTCTGATTTGTTAGCCCAAAGATAGAATTGAGTGATTAACAAGATCAAGCATAGCTATATCACAATCTGAAACAACGAAAAATTAATTGATCAAACATAGTCATACCACCTTTTAAACAAAGTACTAAATTGTAATATCTGACATTCATTGCTGAATAATTTAGATTGAATGATTTAATAACTGTTTTTATACGTAAAATAAATAATATCAATTAAAAGGTGGCACACAATTTGTTGAGGTTATTACACATTAGATGTTGTATGCTATAAGGATTTAACATTTTGTGAGGGAAAACATAGTATAATTTTCCGGCGTTTCTTGCGATGGAATTTAGCAAGAAGTTATTCATCGACTCCAAGATTTTTTATTTTTCTTGTGAGAATCACAAATGGTGGCGGTTCACAGAGAAAAGTCATAAGGTTTCTAAGTACATTACTGTGGATGTTCATGCTGTGGATTGGTTGGCCACTGTGGTGATTGCTTGTGGTGCGTCAGTTGGTCCATCGCATTTTTATAAGTCTAGACATAATGGTAATCAGGTGTTGCTTGCCCAATGTTGCCATAACAATTACGGCCGCCTTTTGTCATTGTCTAAATACGAGAAAGAGGTGAGGCATGGTTTTATCGCCGTCCCAGGAGGTTGGTAGGGTGAGGGGTGGAGGCAATTCGTAGCAATGTTGAAAGAGATAGCCTTTATGTTGATCTTCTTATGATTGGAGGCGATTAGCTGAATCTTGTTGATCTTCCTATGATTGGAGGGATTTCACGTGGTCCAATGGGAGGACTTGGTCAAGACTGGACAGATTCTTGGTTTCCTTTACTTGGGAGTCTCATTTTCCAGATTTATGTCAGAAACGACTCCCAAGATTATGTTCTGATCATTTCCCCATCCTTTTGGGTTGTGGGGGTATTAATGGAAGGTGTAGATATTTTAAATTTGAAAATATGTGGTTGAAGGAAGAGGGCTTCGTGGATAGGGTGAGGACTTGGTGGTCGTCATATCAGTTTTTTGGTTCTCCAAGTTTTGTTTTAGCAAGAAAACTTAAAGCCTTAAAAAATGGCTTAAAGATTTGGAATGCGGAGGTTTTTTGGAATTTGAATAAAAAGAGGAAGACACTTTTTGATCAGCTACAAGCATTGGAGGAAAGGGAGGTGATGGGTGAAATTTCGAAGGAGGACATTTTGAGAATAGGTGAGGCGGTTGCTGAACTAGAGAAGATTTCTTTATTGGAGATCTCATGGAGGCAAAAATCTCGGGTTCTTTGGCTGAAGGAAGTGTCAGCGGGAATCAATATATGGATTTTAGTCATACCTTCCTTATTCACTGTACAGATTTTATATTCCTTACTTGGACAATATTTTCTAGCTGTAAATAGCTTGATCACAGCCTTGATTCTGTAAATTAGTAGGACTTTATAGTTTCCTTATTTATTTAGAGTTGATTGCTGTAATGGCTGATTTCCAGCCTTGTAATTAGGGATATTGTTCTATATAATGAGAAGAACCCTCACAAAGAGAGCATTGAATCCAATTTGACATGGTATCATAGCCAAACCTTAGAGATGGTTTCGGTTCTTTCCAGTAAAGAATTTTTTTTTTTTTTTTTTCCGTTGGTGTCAGCACCTTCTGTGTTGAGGGCTGCGACAATTTTTGGCTTGGTGCGTGACCCTTCTCCCATATTATTGGCACTGTCTGGGAGTTCTGGGGTTGTCGACACCTTCTGTGAGTGCTTGGTGGACTGCGATACGTTGTCTTGCTTGGTGGGTGATAGTTTCTCAAACTATCGGCACTATCTGGGAGCTATTTGGTGCTTATCAGTGAGGTCTGTGCAGCATTTTGGGTTGTCGACACTTGGTGTGCACGTGCACTTGGCGTGAGGCGACGGCTGAAGAACTGTTAGACCCCTACGTAAAGCTGCCTCTAAAATTGCCGCACATGTCCTAGCCATGTCTGGGACATGCCCCTTGATCATGCCACGAGCATGTCTTGACCTGTGTCTTGACACGCACGAGGCGCCCAGCATGCAGACCATGCGCACGCCCACGTGAGCGCCAAGCCACAGGCCCGGCGAGGTTAGTGGCCATGCACAACCCAGCACACGACCAGGCATGCGCACGCCTATGCGCATGCCCATGTGCCGCTTGGCCCTACTCACACACACAGGCCGCGTGGCCTTGCACATGCACACTAGCGGCATGGCCATGCGCACGCCCTAGGCGCACGTCCACTAGGCACACACCCATGCCCCAGCGCCCAGTCGCATGGCCCCCATACCGCACGCCAGCGAGGTTAGTGGCATGCCTTCCAAGCATGCCATCTAGCGCACGGCCCTAGCCTGTGCCATCCAGCCCACGGCCCCAGCCCGTGCCATGCAGAGCAGGCCAGTGGCATGCCCATTAGGCTTGCCATCTAGCGCATGGCTCCAGCCCATGCCTTGCAGCAGGCACACATGGCTAACCATCAACAAGCCGAACATGGCACCATGCTATGCCCACCAGCCGACCTTTGCATGGCACCATGCCATGCCACCTAGCCATGGACCAAACCGAGGACCACCATGCACCACCTTAGCCGAACTATTGGCTCATGCATGCCACTATCTTAATTTATTTTATTTATTTTATTTCCATTATTTCAAATGGACCTATTGGGGATTTCCAAATTGTTTTACTTATAAATAGAACTTTCATTTGCTTTAGAATCTTTTGGCAAATTGACAAGAGTGAGGACCATTATTGAGAAATCATATTTGGTGCTAGGCACTTTGGCTTTTCGGGTGCAATTCATTGAATCTCAAAGAGAGGATTACTCCATGCAATTCATTAAATTGGAGTAATTCATTTATCTTGTTTTCCAACTTGGTGCAATTCGTGAATCCAAGTTGTTTATGTGTTCTTGATTATTTATCAATATATGAGGTTTATTCAACACTTGTGCAATTCGTGAATCATTTGTTGAATCACTTTATTTTGTTCATTCAAGTTCTTAAGTATTTATACTTTGTTCTTGAGTGTTCTTCATTGTGTTCTTGGTGTTCATCATATTTTTGCTCTTCCAATCCATCCAATCCATAAAAGTCGACCAACATAGTGTTTGTCAACTTTCCATAATTGATTTCCATCATCCTTGTTGCCCTAGCCAAAACCCACTTTCCATTTGAAGTTGAATTCAAATTTCGACACTCTTGCCTTATTTAAATTTGACTTAGCCGACCACCACTCCTTCCATATTAGTGTTTCCATACTTGGAAACCCTAGTTGACCAAGTCACTACACATGGCCGGCCATCACCTTATCCAAAATCAAATCCCAAGTTTTTAGAAAACTTCCTAAAAACACTCAACTACCATTCGGCCAAGCCCTAGCCGACCACCAACCAAACCCTAATCCTATCTTCCATCTCCTAATCCCTAAACCATCTTCTAACCCTAGACCTAAACCCAAAGTGGCGCCAACCCTAGTTGCCACTATTGCCGTGCACCTTCACCCCTTGGAGCCCAAACACTTGGCCATTTTTCCATCACTCCATACACTTCATCTAGCCTAAACACTTAACCTCACCTTATCCAAATTGCCACCTTTGTCACCATTGTTCGAGAATCAAGTAAGAGAGAAACGGGCATTCGGCCATCACAAGGAGATCCTAGACGTGGAGAACATAGTGTTTAGGGACTTGACCGAGGTCCCTAACAAGAACTTCGGGCTCTCCAGGACAATCACATGGATCAGACATTGTATCTCAACAGTAAGATTTTCCATCTTGGTGAACGGTTCCCCGGTTGGATTTTTCATTAATTCTTGAGGTTTGAGACAAGAGGATCCCATGTCTCCTTTCCTCTTTATAATTGTCATAGATGCTTTGAGTAGAATGATTGATGCAGCTATAGACGGAAATCTCATGTCGAGTTTTTTGGTGGGTTGAGCCTCTCCTAGTAGTATCAAGGTCTCACATCTTCTATTCACTGATGATACTCTTATTTTCAGCAACCCTAATCATGACCATCTTTGATCGTTGAAAGCTCTTTTATTATGCTTCGAAGCTGTTTCTGGGCTTAGAGTCAACTTATCTAAGTCAGAAATTGTTCCTGTGGGCTCTATCTCGAATTCTAGGGACTTGACAAACATTTTGGGTTGTAAGATCTCGTTGCTTCCCATGAAATATCTAGGCCTTCACTTGGGTGCACCTTATAAATCTTTGTCGATTTGGGATGGAAAGATTGAGAAAATAGAAAGAAGGTTAGTTGGGTGGAAAATGATTTATTATCCAAAGGGGGAAGAATTACTCTGATAAAAAGTACGTTGTCCAATCTTCCAACGTATTTTCTCTCCCTCTTCCCTTTGTCCGTTGGGGTGGCTTGTAAAATTGAAAGAATCTTTCGTAGTTTTTTGTGGGGTGCTCTTGGTGATAACAAGAAGCTCCATCTAGTAAGTTGGGATAAAGTCTGCTCATCAGTTACTTGTGGGGTTTGGGGATCCGTAATTTGAGGCTTCTTAATAAAAATCTTCTTGGAAAGTGGCTTTGGAGATATCAATTAAAGAGAGATGTGTTATGGAAAAATATTATTGATGTTAAATATGGGAGGGTGCGGGGGTGTTGGTGTTCTAATGAAATTAGAAGTGTGTATGGTGTGGGCTTGTGGAAGTACATACGGAATGGTTGGGGGGATTTTGCTAAACATGTTTCCTTTATGGTCAAAGGAGGAGATAGGATTCGCTTCTGGCATAATCTTTGGTGTGGGGAATTGACTCTCAAAAATGCCTTTCCTTCCCTATTTAGAATGGCAAGAGACAAGGATGCCACTGTTGCTGATTCTGTATCTTTTTCCAATAATATTCACAAATGGAATGTGAGATTTTTTAGAGATGTCCATGATTGGGAAGTGCCGATTATTACTGATTTTTTCAGTAGACCGTATGACATTAAAATGGTGCAAGGAGGAGAGGACAGAATGTTGTGGAAACAAGCTTAAAATTCAATTGTCTCTGTCAGCTCTTATTATAAAGTGCTGACATGTCATTGTGTCAATCAATTTCTTGGAAGTGCATTTGGAAATCCAAGGTTTCGAGCAAAGTTGCTTTTTTCTGCTGGTGGTGGTCGCGCGGGAAGATTCTAACAGGTAATTGAGGAACCAAGGTATAATATGCCAGGACTGGTGTTATTTGTGCAAGAAAGATGGGGAGTCGATTGATCATTTGTTTCTACATTGTGAGGTCGCAAAGACTTTTTGGGATGAGATTCTCAGCAGGTCAGGGTATTGCTTGGATGATGCCCAAGAGAGTGGTGGATCTATTGGCTTGTTGGAAAGGATCTATGGGCAGCCATCACATTGCTGATATTTGGAAAATGATACCTCTATGTCTAATGCGGTGTTTGTGGCTAGAAAGGAATGGACGCTGTTTTGATAACAGAGCTCGCTCGTTGGGAGAATTTAGAGAGTTTTTGTTTCGAACTCTTTGCTTTTGGGCGAAAACTCTTGCACTGAATGGGGATTCTTTAAATGTTTCCTTTTTAGACTTTGCTAGTTCCTAGTTTCATAGCTATTAGCTTGTATTTAGGTTTTCCGCTTGTATACTTTCTGTGTACTTGGACTATGCCTACCTACTGTTATAGAGATTCTTACTATATCTAGATGGTATAGCAGATAAATAGCTTGGCTATAAATAAACTTAACGTGTAAATAGACAACGTATATAATAGAATAAATAGATAACGTGTACAGTAAAACCAGTAGCAATTAAGTGCTGGAATCACTTTGAACAAAGTGCTCGGTTGTAACACGTTGCTATATAAATGAAGGAAAACAATGGAAAGAGGTATTCAAACCAACATTGACATGGTATCAGAGAGCCCCCTACTTTGATTTTAGTCTCTGTAGTCTTAATCTTTGGTGCACAATTTCCATCACTATTTGTGAGAATTTTGTGAGTTGGGCTTTTCAATTTATGGGCAAATTTTCTTTCAACAATAGCTTCTTGTGCTTATGTCGGCACCTTCTGCTTTCATAGAAGTCTCTTGTGGCTTTGTGTGGTGATTTCGCCACTTTCTGAATTGATGGCACTTTCTGTGTTGCATTTTGGTTGCTTCTCTGAGGTTGCATTTCGCATGGGTTTATTTTGGGTCCTTGGCAAAAGTATTTCCGTAGCAGGTCATCTTGTGTGAGCCTCTTGTCGTGATCCTGTTCTGGGCAGTGCAGTTTGGTGCTTGTCGGCAGTTTTTGGTGGCTGAAGACGTGCGGGTGTCTCCTTTGGTGAGTATCGGCAATTTCTATGGAGGTTTATTGTGGCGGTCCGAAAGTTTCTGGGTGGCAGTCGGCTCTCTCTGGGTGGTTTTCGTAATTTTCTAGGTGAGTATTTCTCTAGTCTGTAAGGTATTTCTCTCCAACAAAAGTGCCTTTTATTTTATTCTCGTGACTTTGGGCCCTTTACTTTCAATCTGGGCCTTTTATTTTGGCCGTGGACTTATTTAGGACCTTGGGCCCCCCCTTGTTACCATGACTTTCGGCCTTTTTCAGTTTTGGCTTATTTTGGTCCTAATTTGAGTTAGGCTTGCCGCTTATTTGATTGACTACTTGAGCATATTTCTCTAAGTGCTTTTCATCATGTCTATTGAAAATACTATTGTTCGCTTTACTGGAAAGAATTTTCCTATGTGGGAATTTCAGTTTAAGATGTTTTTATAAGAAAAATAATTATCAAATCATATTGATAATTCTGCTAAAGTTCCCACTGATGAAAAAGAATTTGCTCAATGGGAGGTCAAGGATGCCAAGGTAATCTCTTAGCTATTGGGAACGATTAAGTCTCACCTTGTGACCAATCTTTGCTGTTTTACTACGACTCAAGCTATGTGGGATTATCTTCACCGTATTTACCACCAAGATCATAGTGCTCGGAAGTTCCAATTAGAATTGAAAATTAGTAATTATAGTCAAGGCAATTTACCTATCGGACAATTTTATTCTAGTTTTATTAACCTTTGGTGCGAGTATTCTACCATTGTTCATGCTAAGGTTCCCACTACGACACTCACAGCTCTTCAAGCAATTCATGCTGAGAGTCAACGCGATCAGTTTTTAATAAAGCTTCGACCCTAATTTGAGTTCGTTCGAGCTGGTTTGTTGAACCGTAATCCGGTTCCTTCTTTGGATATTTGTTTGGGAGATTTGTTGCGTGAAGAACAGCGGTTATCCACTCAGATGGGTATGACTTCTAAGAAAGTCTTTTCTGAGATTGTGAATGTAGCCTATGCAGCACAAGGAAGAGGGAGGAACAAGTTGCAATGTTTTAGTTGCAGGGAATTTGGTCATATCGCTTGCAACTGTCCTATAAAGTTTGCAACTACTGCAAGAAAGAGGGTCATATCATCAAAGACTGTCGAGTATGGCCTTAGAATCGCCAATCCCAAGCTTTTCAGGCTACTGTACAGTCTTCTTCTTCTTCTGCGCCGCCTACTATAAGCTCTGATTCATCTGTTCTCACACTAGCAATGGTCCAACAGATGATTGTATCTGCTTTTACGACCTTAGGCCTGCAAGATATGGGTACTAACTCAACTTCTTAGATTGTTGATTCGGGCACTTCTAATCATATGACTGGTAATACGACGAGTCTTCATGGTGTTCGTAAGTATAGAGGCACGCAAAATATTCAGATCGTTGATGGCAGTACTCTTCCTATAATTGTTGTTGGTAATTTAGGCTCTTCATTTCGCGATGTTTTTGTCTCTCCTGGATTGACTACCAATTTGATTTCTATTGGACAATTGGTAGATAATACTATGATGTTCACTTTTCTCGTGGTGGTTGTCTTGTGCAAGATCAACTGTCGGGGACGGTGATTGCTAAGGGGCCTAAAATAGGACATTTATTTCCCTAGCTCGTATGACTACTGCCAATATTAATGAAG
This sequence comes from Pterocarya stenoptera, assembly GCA_003123785.1. Lineage (NCBI taxonomy): Eukaryota > Viridiplantae > Streptophyta > Magnoliopsida > Fagales > Juglandaceae > Pterocarya > Pterocarya stenoptera. Next base: position 102,253 of record QEOT01004516.1, read on the forward strand.
TCTGGCATAAAAAATTAGATCATCCTAATTTCGTTGTCTTGACTCATCTTATGAAACATGATTTTTTGGGCAATAAAGATTCATTTTCTTCTTCTCCTATATCTTTTGATTGTGTTACTTGTCGTCTTGGTAAAAGTAAAACTTTACCTTTTCCTGTGCACAGTAGTCGTGCTTCTAACTGTTTTGAGATTGTGCATACTGACGTTTAGGGTGTGAGTCCTTTTTTTCTCATGGTCAGTATCGTTATTTTGTGACGTTTATCAATGATTATAGTAGATTCACCTAGATATATTTTCTCCGTTCTAAAGCTGATGTGTTTTCTGTCTTTCAAAAATTTGTTACGCTTGTTGAAACACAGTTCAATACTTGTATCAAAACTTTACACTCCGACTAGGGGGGAGTACATGTCTCATTCTTTTCAAACTTTTGCTCAACAAAAGGGGATTATTTCCCAACATTCTTGTCCTTCTACTCCTCAACAAAATGGAATTGCTGAGCGTAAAAATCGTCATCTTTTAGATGTCCGTACTTTGTTGATTGATTCTTCTGTACCTTCTAAGTTCTAGGTAGAAGCTTTATCTACTGCTGTCTATTTGATCAATCGTTTGCCTACTACTACTCTAGATTATGATTCTCCCTATGTTTTCGATTATTTGGCATATCTCCTGAGTATCAATCCTTTCATACCTTTAGATGTGTTTGTTTTGTTCATCTGCCACCTGTTGAGCATCACAAGCTTGCTGCACAGTCTGTCACGTGTTCCTTTATGGGATCTAGTCCTACTCAGAAATGATTTATTTGTTATGATGCTCATGCAAATAAATCCCGAATCTCACGGAATGTGATTTTCTTCGAAAATCAATATTTCTTTTAGTTTAGGTTATTTCTGATCCTCCTATTACTCTTCTTCCCGCTTTTGATGATGTGTCTTCTTCTATTAAGCGATTTCAACCAGGTATGGTGTATCATCGACATCTTCCCCCTTCTTCTACGCCCCTTCCAGACACTGATCCGTCATCTGATTCTGCGGTTCCTATACCTCTGCACTCCACTCAGGTTACACATCCACCAAATAGGTATGATTTTCCTCACATCTCGCTTACTGCCACTTTCGACACTATTTCTGTTCCTCACTCTTATACCCAGGCATCCATCCAAGCGTGTTGGCAGCAGGCCATGTAAGAGGAAATCCAAGCTCTTCAAGACAATCACACTTGGGACCTTATAATTTGTCCCTCTGATGTCAAACCTATTAGTTGTAAATGGGTGTACTCAGTCAAGTTTCGAGCTGATGGCTCACTGGACAGATATAAGGCCCGTCTCGTAGTTCTTGGGAACAAACAGGAGTATGGTATTGATTATGAAGAAACATTTGCACATGTTGCCAAAATGACTACTGTGCGGACTATCTTAGCACTTACTGCATCGCAAGGATGGCCTCTCCGGTAGATAGATGTGAAGAATGCTTTTCTACATGGGGATTTGAAGGAAGAAATCTATATGTCCCCACCTCTTAGCATGTTTGCTACACCTTCCTCAGAGGTTTGTCAGCTACGCCGATCCTTGTACGGATTGAAACAAGCTTCGCATGCATGGTTTGACAAATTTAGCTCTAACCTGCTTGTTTTTCATTTTACTCAGAGTCGGTTTGATTCCTCTCTTTTTCTTCGCAAGACTTCTACAGGAATCGTATTGCTTCTCATATATGTTGATGACATTGTGATCACTAGCTCCGATACTGAGTTAATTAAGCAATTACAACAGCATCTCAAGGCCTCTTTTCACATGAAAGATCTTGGTCCCTTGCAGTACTTTCTTGGCCTTGAGGTACAGCTTACTCCAACTGGTACGTTGTTACACCAACACAAATACACGCAGGATGTTATTTCATTGGGTGGTCTCCAATCGGGTAACTCTGTTTTTACTCCCTTAGAGGTAAATCTTAAACTTCGTCAGGAAGAAAGGGAGCTTTTATCAGATCCATCCTTATATCGGCAGCTTGTTGGGAGTTTGAACTACTTGGCAATTACTCGTCCTGACATTTTTTTTGCTGTACAGCAAGTTAGTCAATTTATGCAGGCTCCCCGACATCTTCATTTAGCCGCTGTCCGTCGCATTATCCAATATTTGAAGGGCACCTCTACACGCGGGTTGTTCTTTCCTAAAGAATCTTCCTTACAGTTGGTGGGATATAGTGATGCTGATTGGGCCAGATGTGCTGATACTCGTCACTCTGTTACTGGTTGGTGCATGTTCTTAGGCAATGCACTCATTTCTTGGAAGAGTAAGAAGCAAGATAGAGTTTCCAAGTCCTCTACTAAGTCTGAGTATCGTGCTATGTCTTTCGCATGCTCTAAAATCACATGGCTTCGTGGGTTATTAGGTGAACTTGGTTTTCCTCAACTACATCCCACTCCTCTTCATGCTAATAATACCAGTGCTATTCAGATCGACGCTAATCCTGTCTTCCATGAGCGTACGAAACATATCGAAGTCGATTGCCATTCTATACGTGAATCCTTTGATAAACATGTGATTACTCTCCCTCACATTTCCACTGGACTTCAAATTGTAGACATATTCACTAAAGCACTTTCTCGACACCGGCATCAGTTCTTGGTTGACAAATTAATGCTTCTTGATCCACCAGCATCAATTTGAGGGGGGATGTTACAGAGATACTTTTACAGAGATGCTTTCTATATCTAGATAGTATAGCAGATAAATAGCTTGGCTATAAATAGACTTAACGTGTAAATAGATTACGTATACGGTAGAATAAATAGATAATGTGTACAGTAAAACCAGCAGCAATTAAGTGCTGGAATCACTTTGAACAGAGTGCTCAGTTGTAACCCTTTGCTATATAAGTAAAGGAAAACAATGGAAAGAGGTATTCAGACCAACATTGACATCTACTTGCATTAATAAATTTCTTATTACTAATATAAAAAAATCAATTAAAAGGTGGAAACTCAAGGATACCCAGAAGTATAAGAATTAAAAAATTAAAATCAAATCAAAATGGGAGAAAAATCACAATTTGAATTTGTGAAATCAATAAACTCTACAAGAGAAGAGATGGCTCTGGTACCACCTGTGTTCAGCCACTTGAAGATGTGCATAAATAAAGATTTAAGCTATTAATAGGCAACTCCACACCCTTAAGCGTGTGATTATCCCACTCGTATCTAAACAATCAACACTAGGCATGAAGAAGCCTGAAGCTGCATTTCAAATGGAACTATCTCTTCATTGTTCTAACAAACCTTTCCAACAAAAGTGAATGTCAACCACCATCTTCAGAATCACCAAATGAACCTCAAATACATTGAAGACAAAAAACGACCACAACTATCTCACCAAAGGATAGTGAGGCAAAGGATGATAAACACTTTCTCTGCTGCAGTTACGAATAACCAGTGGCGAAACCAGAAATTCTATGTTGGGGGGGCCATATGATTTATGCAATGACGACGATGCTTGCATACATGCTTATGCGTATGTATATGTATATAATATACATTTTGTTGTTTATAATTATAAGAAAATACATTATAGACATAATTTAATTTCATATTCATTAAATTTATAAGAATATATTTTTTGGATTGTATATTTTTAACTCATATTTTCAAGTTTTTAAATTTTTGGTGGTATATTTTTGGTATTTTTTATGTATGTATATATACTCATTTTTTTATATTTTGGATGCAAAAATTATTCTTTTGATCAATAAAATATTGTTTACTGATAAAAAAATATGAACTTTAAGAAAATATAGAAACTATTTTTCATGCTTTTAAGAAGACTCAAGAATTTTAGATGGGATTAGAAGAAAGTTTTCATATTTTTAAGTTTTTGAGATCAATATTATTTTTTATCAAATTTTATTTGAATTTAAATAATGATGATGATTTTTTTTTGGGAGGCTAGGGGGGCCATGGCCCCCTCTAACCTCAGTGTGGTTCCGCCACTGCACATAACTCCAATTCACTAACATTATACCCCTTTTCTATTAGTTCATCCGCTGTAAAGAAAAAAAAAAAAACTCCTCAAACTTTGAAATGCCGAATACCTCTCCAAGGGAATTGCAATTTCCCACGATTGTTTGACTTCCACAATAACTGCCCAGTTCTATCCTCCGCAGGGAAGTTGAATACAAAAGACTCTAGATAGAATCAATTGGTTCAAACTCCTAATAGTTAAATTAAGCCTTAGGTTTCAAGATTATGTTCCTCCATCATTCTTGGAGCCCAAATATGAGAACACAGAAGCATCTTCATCCTCTGCTATTTTGAATAAATCTGGAAACATCTTTTTCTCAAGGCATCATCCAACCCTATGCCAAAAGTGGATTATTCTACCATACCACCCCTCAAAACAAACCTGACCTGATAGCCTCTCCCAGCCCATAGTACACCTTCTCCAAAGACAACACCCAGGTCTCCTTTTAAAATCACACTGCAGCTGCACGAGCCCTTTCTGTTAGAACAGCATGATGAGGTAGCTATATAACTTCCCTTTTTTTAATCAGTAAACAAAATTTTACTGATCATAGGAATAGGCAAGAGCCCAAGTATACGAGGCATATAGAAGAGCAATGCCTAAGCGTGATAGTTTAGTGATATAAGGAATTCATGAATAGCTATATAACTTCTTACCAACTCCTAAGTCCACCAATCACAACTCTACACCTAATTTACCACAATCACCCATCTCCAAATATGATCGATCCCCCTCCTGATCAGAATTTCCCGGCCATTTCCCAAACAGAGTTCAGTTAAACATGTCGAACCTTCTTAGTCCCAACCCCACACTGTTCAAAGGCAAGTAAACCACATTAAAGTCAAATCTGAATTCCCAACCTACCCCAACTTTTAGTATATCCCACTGCACTTTCTCTAGTCCATTAACCAAATGGGTGGGTACAGTGAACTCAGGCAAAAAAAAAGTAGTAAAGCGCACAATTATTTCCATCCTGCTAACCGCCTCTTTATTCTCTGAGAGGCTAATATCCACAGCACACTAGTCTCAAACGTAGGCCAAAATGGCATACCAAACTAAGTCATAGATGAGGAACCAACTTAATAACATAACACGCCTACCAACTCCTTGAGGCCCATAACATCCCCCAATGGAACCGATTCACTCCTGCCTATATTCACTCTCAAGCCTGGAACTGCCTTCAGAAGAAAGAGCCAACCTTATGTAAGTGAGGTGTTCTGTGTGTGCGCATTATAAAACCGAATATTATTGTCAGCGAACATCATATGAGAAATCTTCAAAGCACTTTACTTAGAACCTCCTTCACAAGAAGAAACAGTAACGACGCATAGAGAAACGCTATTCTTTGACGCCATTCGAACCAAACAAAAACAGACATTAATACCATATTTGAACAAATGAACAAAAACAAGACCAAATAACTGCTCAATAGAAGTAAGCACAAGAACGTCCATTCCAACAGATAATTCAAAACAATAACTTACTGCAAATCATTAACGCGACGCGAAGTCCGGCGCTCAACGTTTCTCACCGATAAAGGTTCATCTCCCAAGGAGAACTGCCTAATCTCAACCCTGTCCACATAATCAGGCTTCTTCAAGTTATCAATGACCGGCTGTAGCGACCCAATGATCCAGTTCTCGATACCACCTCTATAAACTTTCCACAACTTCCCCAACACCATGTTCACCCACTCAACCGACTCTTTCCTCTGCAAATCCTTCTCCAAAAACAAGGAAAAGCTCGTTGGAACTTGCGGCCAGGCTCCAGCGCCGCCGCGCTTACCATCCGCACCATCCACCTTGTTTCTCTTCCTCGAAGCCCAAACCTTATCGAAAGCAACACCGACAAAGAAAAAGAAGGCAAACAACCCGACTATATTTCGACTAATGGGAGGCGATGGGATTGGATGAATCACTCCCAGTTGGGTTCTAAGCTTATCTACGATTGGGTCCTCCTGGTAATTGGTAAAACTGGTGCCCATTTGGAGTGGCGATTCTTGGGACAAATCTTCGCCTTCCAATTCATGGGAAAGCCGCTTGACTACGAAAATATTGGCGCCTCGTGTGGCGGAATTGGCTAATTCTACATTAAGATAGTTGAAATCGCGGTTAGGACGGTCGGAGGGAATGGCACAGGATAAGAAGCTCCAATTTCTTGGGGAATTTCTTCTGTTTCGTTTGGAGAAAGGGATTGACGGATTGGTGATGGGATTAAAGAACTGCTGCTGCTGTGACTGTGAGCAATCCAAGCTCGCCGAAGGGGATTGCGAAATCATTTAGTAGTAGAATGGCAAACATTAATTCAGAGGCAGAATTAGCTTAACCCCCAAAAAAACATATAATGAATTCAGCGTCAGGTTAGCGTAGTTCGAGCGAGAAATGGACCCATGCAGTTGCAGAGGAGGCTTTTCAATTCCTCCTGTACAATAGAAGGCAATTTAGCATTATTCTTCGAAGGCCTCAATCAAAGGATGGACGACGACGATGCAATCCGTACTGTTTGCTTTGCTCTGCAATTTTCACGGGTAGGAAAAGTGGGTCGGTCGAAGTCGACGCGGTTTTTACTTTTCAGGCACGGCGCCGCCTAACCAGAATAGTATTTAAGAGTATTATAGCTCATGGCTGATCTCATGGGTTCGTGGTCCGGTCTTTTTGTGGTTTGGATTTTACGTCGAGATCGCGTTTCGAGATCTCTATCGTCTTGGTTTGGATTTTTTTCCTTTCGTTTTTCTTTTTACTCAAAATTTATCATTATTTCAAACTTTTGAAATCCGACCCAATTTGTAATTTCTCTTCAATTGTCAGTCATTCCCTTACTATAAAAAATAATTATAATGTATCATTTTTATTTTTTAAATTCAAGTTCTAAATAAAAACCAATATTAAATAAAAAAATGGTAGTAAAAATATAATTATCGTCGTGTTGTTAAGATCTTCTCTCAAGTTACCAAAACTCTTCAAGTTTTAGTTCAACACAATAGATTTCAGATCCAATTAGTTTAAATAACAAGCAAAACAAAAATAAAGAAATTAAAAGAAACTATATCACAAGTTTATGATAGTGAGGATGAAGAAAGTCCATCATCAAGCCATTCTCAACAGAAGCAAGTACTTCCAACTCAATAGGCCTCTCCAGCCTAGCAGGCCTCCCCTTCACAAGCTTCTCATTTCCCACAAACACAATTACTCTAAGATGTTCAAGATCCATTTAATTTAGAACTCTATTCAGATTATGATCCACATATTACACCGTAAAATACAATAAAGATGTTGGGTTTTCAATTATAAAAGTACCATTATTCAAGACAGCAAGTCAAGAATAATTATCATTACTGTTTTTATCGATGCATCAAGATAAAGCAACTTTCAATGACCATTATCATGTTATATTACACCTTCTACTATTTTTGTCTAGTGCAATTTCGAATACACCTCTTATTGTTTTTTCAAATGCAATTATCGAATGCACTATTAAGATATCTATAAAATGAAGGCTTATAAAGAAATTAGGGACATTCAAAAAACCATCTCTCTTGCATCATTTTTTCGAAATCAAATAAATCTTCAATGCCCATTCCAATAGGGCCAGATTGGGGGATTATAACATATTAGATATTGAAAGAAATTTGCAAGATTGAATGTTCCTCATGTCCCCAAAAATCAAATTTATAAGTAGTCTACTTTTTCCTACAAATTATCATTTCTTACCAATTACTCAATAAAAAATGTTGAAAAAAACTATTAGATTGAGTAATTATATATTATGAATCCTTACAATTATTAACTAAATAAGCTATTGAGCATCATATTGACTAAAAATATTCTTTTATTCATATTGGGTTACTATAAGTTGCTATAAAACCATTGACAAGAAGTGGGTTAAATGTTTTCATATTATTATATTTAAGATATGGACGCCATTATAAATTTCATGATGCATTACTTGGTATGGTAGAATTTGGCCAATACCAAGGTCTTATTTATTTTAATTGTTATCCTAATTAATCCTTATCGTTATTCGGTGTTAATATTCTGCATGGATTAGTTTATAGACTGTTGGTTATCATATGATGAAGGGGCCATTTAATTGTTATCTATCGTATTCCTTAAATGCTTTGGTATTATTATGTTTAAGAGATGGATGTCATTTTAAATTTAATGATTCATAATTTGGTACGGTAGAATCCGGCTTATACCAAGGCCCATTTATTTTAAAGCCTCGTTTGATTACATAGATGAGATAGGATAAGAAATTTTAGAATAGTATTGAAATAGTTTGTGAATAATAATGAAATAGTTTGAGTTAAGATATTTTATAAAATTTTAGTGAAATAGTTGAATAAAAATATTATAAAATTAAAATTTGTTTAAATATTATTTTTATTTTAAAATTTGAAAAAAATGAATTAAAATTAACTATTGTCTATCGTATTCATTATAAACTAATGAAAACAACATTAGAACTGCAGGTTCTAATTATTAACCCTAAAGGTTATACATTATTATTACAATCTAGCACATCAAAATCTAGCATACAACTTCCTAGACAAATGAATTGGAGTCAAATTATTCTTTCTAACAAATGGAGATTAGACAATATAACTCCATTAGAGCATTCACATCCGGTGCCCCAATGCACCAAATTCCCTATAATTTGAGATTTGTTTTAAAGTTTTGATCAAAATATCCCCTACATCCGAATTCCTATTTTAGGAAAAATATTTAGGAGATGAACAATAGTTCTCCAAATATAGGGAATTATTATTTATCTCCTAAACTAGTTTTTATCAATATTTTATTCTAATGCATAAGATAAATTATTCTTCCAATTATCTACATTTTCTCTCATACTCATATTTGTTATAGTTTTAAATAATAATTTTAAAAATAATTTAATTAATTACGAAAATATTAAAAAATTAATTTTAAAAATATTATCATATACACAAAAATAATAATTTAAATTTTTGTTTAAAATATTCACTAGAGTAATAGTTCAAAATATAAGAAAAAATATTGAATAGTTAAGTTTGTAAATGGAAATGAGAGAAAAAAATAATAAAAAAATATTATTTTAATAGAACAGAGAAATGATAGAGATTGAGACGTAGAATGTTTTTGAAAGATTAATAAAATTTAGGAAAAAATTTAAAAGAATGTATTTTTTAGTTGAATTATAGGGAAGTTTATGGGAATGCTCTTACCCAAGGTATAAAATAATGCTATATATGATATTGATTATATGGATCAGAAATTAGATAGATGAGTTCAAATATCTTTCCAACGTTATTCTCTCACTTCACAACACCTTCATTTTCAAATTATGTATCAAACATCTAGAACCGCGTTTACTTCGGGTTTTCAAAATAAATTCCCGAATTTAGATATTCAAATTCAACGAGTTATTCCAATAAATTTGGATACGCATGTTTATACTGTTAATACTAATATACCTTTCTACATCACATACTCAAAAACAATCATCTTCTCCAACATACCCCACATATAATTGGGGATGATGCCCATCTCTTCCAAAAATAAAAATGATTTATTAAAACAAATTTCTAATAAACAAGAAAAGTTAAATCATGCCAAGAACCCTTCTACTAAATAAACAATCAATGTCTTGAGAAAGACAAGTTCTCCTATTTTATTATATGATTTGGAAATTAGTAACATTAAAAGTCAATTTATTGATTCCAAGTTAATAAAATTAAAGGAGATCATGTTAGTGACTTTTCTGTCAAAGATTCTAAATATCATGTTTCTATCACTCGAAGTTGGTATCGAAAACCTACAATACCGAATATGCAATTAGAGGAAAGCGAACTATAGTACGATATGCGTTTTCACCAGATGTATTATATGAATGGAATATTGATAGATTAACTGAATTTAAAATATTAAATCATTTTAAGAAATAATTATGGTAGCTAATATCTATAAAAGTAATAGAAAAATAGATAATGAAGTAACTCATATTATTGTCACATGATTTACTGGCCATCTAGAAGGATGGTGGGATCACTACTTCTCAACAGAAGACCGAAAGCGAGTATTAAATCAATACAGACAAAAAAAGAAATACTGTAAATTATTAAAACATAAGATAGTCAACCATTAGAAGATGCATTTAACACTTGATTTTTGTATTAACTAAACATTTTGTTGATGACCCTATTCAATTCAAAGCAATAACTAGTGATTTATTAATTAATCTTTGACGTCCTCAATTATCTAATTCTCATTGGTATAAGTATGTATTCTTAGTTAAAGTTATGATTATAACTGACTGTCAGCAGTCATACTGAAAATAAATATTCATAGCAAGACTTCTACATTACTTCATCCAAAAGGTATAAGAATCATTAGTAAAAATTGATGCACAGTTGATTTTATTAATCTTATTTAAGGTGATATTATAACTACTATAAATAGAACACATTTAATCATGTATAATGATTTATAATAAGAAAACAAATTGATAAAGAAAAGAAATTTGCTAAAAAGAATTAGGTACTTTTTTGGGAATAATTTTGTTATATCCTATTATTAACCATCTCTAGAAGACATAAAAAGGGAAAAAAGTATTATAAGAACTATGCTAAAAAACATGAAAATATAGACCTCATAAAAATATAAAAGATAAACAAATTCCTAATAATAATAAACGAACAAATATGCTAAGAAATATAATAAAAATAAAAACACATTGTTTTGTTACAAATGTGGAAAAGTAGGCCATTATAAATCTAATTGTAAAGTTAAACAACAAATTAATGAATTAGAAATATCAAAGGAACTACAAAAAGTTATTGAACTTATTTATAACATCATTAAGCAATGATAAAACCACTTCTTCAGTGAAGAAATTCATCAATTAAGATTATGTTTGGAAAAGATGATTTATTTAAAATTTTCATCTTCATCTCATCTCATCTTTACACTTTTTCAAATCCCCATACAAAATATAATAAATAATTCAACTTTTTCAAATCCCAATATAACTTTTTCAAATTCTAATTCAATTTTTTCAAATCTCAAAACTAAAAAATAATATTTTAAACTTTAAAACAAAACACAAAATTCTCATCTCATCTTCCAAACATAATCTAAAAGATTTTTGTACTTCAAACCAACCATATTGGAAGGGATGTTTCCACCCCCTCATTTGGGTTGGGCCTGACCAAGATATTAAAATCTCATCTCGGCCCGAGTTACGTTCCTCTGCTGCACCCAAGAACCATCAACATGGACAGCCCATGGGTAGTGCAAGACCTACCAGCCCACGAGCTCTTAAGCTAGGAGGCCCCCGTCGACATGGACAGACAAGACTTGTCAATTCTAATGCCCTTCTGTAGGAATACCTTGCATTTCAGGATTATACCCCTCAAATGGATGGAAATGGCGGACAACATCCCTACCTCTAGTGGAGTGCACAGGAAGTGACTGCTTTGCCCGTCTGATGTCAAAACATAGCCCAAGAGGCTATGCCACATTAAAGGCCACGGTCTGGCACTTGTGCTTGAGATGATGATTCCTACCACGGGATACAGATGGTCCCCCCCCTCCGCTCGATCTCTAGTATAAAAGCTAGACACCAAGTAACAATTCTCTCTCTCTAATACTTGAAAGCGAATACACTAAGGAAAACATGTTATCTTTGGCATCAGAGGCTCCCCAGAACACCCTAAGCCCACCATCTCCTTTTGTATTGTAGGTGACTGAAACTAGTATCCGGTGTGCGAAACACGTCATCAATAGTGACACCTTCTGTGGGATCTTCATAGACGCAACGCATCCTTTGTTTGTCGGCTACAACATGTTCACAAACAACACGTAGGCAAAAAGCAACAACAACAAACATGGAAAGACGGTTTGTAGAGACGGAAGAATGCAAGAGGAAGATGGCGGAAGAAGTAGAGAATCTTCGTCAGGAAAATGAAACCTTGAGGAGAAACAACACTAAGCCGCAAGATAAGGCAGGGCCGAGTAGGAACGAGCACAAGCAAGGTAGATGCTGGCGAGGAAGAGGGAAAGAAGATGAATCACAAGCATAGCCTCATGGACAAGTATTAGGTGATGGCAAAAACGATTGGGGCTTCATCATCGGCTGACCAACTCCTCACCAGCACAGATTTGCCATAAAATGCAGAGGTGATGGCTGCACTGTTTCCACCAAAGTTCAAGGTACCCCAAATGGACATGTACGACAAGTCCAAAGATCCCCTCAAGCACCTGGAGACCTTCAAGGCCCATATGACCCTTCATGGGTTCTCTGGGAAGATTGCCTGCAGAGTATTCCCGTTGACCTTAAAGGGAGCTACAAGAGGATGGTTCGGGTCACTGGCACTCGACTCAATTGATAGCTTTGGAAAGCTGGCTCGCCTGTTCCTTACATAGTTCATGACAAGCAGGAGAAGAAGGTGCCCAGCCATCTACCTCCCGACCATCAAATACAATGATGAGAAAGCCTGAAGGGATACCCAACCAGTTCAACAAGGAGCATATGATAACAGACGACTAGGATGAGAAGATCACGCTGGCTGCACTCTTCGGGGGCATATGGCCTCAAAACTTGTTCATGGTGAAAATGGCAAGAGAAACCCCCACCACGCTGAGGCGTTCATGGATCAAGCGGATGGCTTTATCAATGTTAAAGACACACTCTTGGTCTTGATTGCCTTGAGGAAATCTAAGTTAAAGTAAGCTGATAGGAAGGCTAACACATTGGAACATGCCAAGGCCCCATAAAAGAAAAGCACAGAAAACGACAACAAAGCAGGAGGAGAGATGAAGCCGCCCCTTCAGTAGGTATAGATGCCCAACGCCCATGAGTCAGTCTGATTGTGTAAGAAGGAGACAGACCGAGTACCTAGGAAACTGATAACCACGACAGGAAAAGCTATCATTATTGCACCTACCACCGCCTCGACACCCACAATACCGAGGATTGCTACGTCCTCAAAAAGAAGAGAGAAGAGGCAGAGCACCTCACCACCCAACGCCATACCGACCAAAAAAGGGAATGAGAACAGAGTCGAGGAAGGTTTGGTGGGCCGAGAAGGAGCGAAAGCCCCAGAAGACAACAGGTGGAGTGAAAGCCTCCGCAAAACCACCCTCGAACACCAGCCTGCGAAAACAGCCCCTAGGCAAGATCAAAACCGTCGCGGGGGGGTTTGCTGGTGGAGGCCCAACTTCCTCAGGCAGGAAAGCGCAATTCAGGAGGGCGCGATAGGAGGAAGTATACCTGACTGACCATCGCTCGTCCAAACAAAGAAAAGACACCAACGCACCAGTCATCTCTTTCGGAGAAGAAGATAAGGAGGGTGTCCTTTACTCCCACGACGACGCTCTGGTAGTGACCATGTTTGTCACCAACTTCACAACCAGAAGAATCATCATCGATAACCACAAATATTCTCTTTTGGGATGCTTTTACCCGAATGGGGAACAATCTGGCCGGCCTACGGTCAACGCCTATGCCGTTGAAGGGGTTCTCGGAAGACATGGTTCAGCTGGTGGGAACCATCACCTTATTAGTCCTAGCCAGCAAAACCCCTCACGCGGCCACAACGATGGCTGACTTCATACTGGTAAAGGTCCCCTCGTCATATAACGCCATACTAGGGACACCAACCCTCAACAACTTGAAGGTGGTGACTTCAACTTACCACCTGAAGATGAAGTTCTCGACGGCCATAGGAGTGGGGGAGATCCAAGGTGAACAGGTGTTAGCATGCAAGTGCTATGTGCAGGAGATGAAATCAAGGAAGGGGGAGGTCCACACAATTGAAAGTCTAGGCAGTGGCACCACCTCGCCACAGGGACAAGTAGGCCCTCAAACAAGTGGAGCCAAACGAACCACTGGAATTAGCTTCCCTAAATCCCAGTCGCCTTGAGAACACAGTTAGAATCAGCCACAGAATGGAGTTCGATATGTGGCAGGCCATGAAGCAGCTCCTCACGGAGCATCAATATGTGTTCACCTGGGGCCACGAGGGCATGCCATAGATCGATCCCGCCATAATCGAACTCCAACTTTGCATGGGCCCCAAGGCCAAGAAGGTAAAGCAAAAGCATTGAAGTTTTAGCGTCAAGAAATGTGCCGCCATTACCGAGGTAGTCGACCACCTTTTAGCAAGTTCATTCAAGAAGCACACTACCCGAACTAATTATCCAACGCCGTGCTGGTGAAGAAATCCAATGACAAATGGAGATTATGTGTCGACTTCATCGACCTTAACAAAACTTGCCCAAAGGTCAACTTCCCTATACCCCTGATCGACTTGATAGTAGACTCCACCGCAGGCCATTGCATGTTGCGTTTCATGGATGCTTTTTCGGGATACAACCAGATCAGCATGAACCCGTATGACGAGGAAAAAGCGTCATTCATTATAGATAGGGGCTGTACTGCTACATGGCCATGCCCTTCGGCCTAAAAAATGCATAAGCCACTTACCAATAGCTGGTTAATTGCATGTTTAAGGAGCAAATAGGGCAGAACATAGAGGTCTACGTGGATGACTTGCTTGCCAATAGTAGAACCCCTGAACAACATCTAGCCGACTTATGCAAGGTCTTCGCAGTGTTACAACAATACCAGATGAAGCTCAATCCGACGAAGTGTGCATTTGGTGTCAAGTCTGGGAAGTTCCTGGGCTTCATAGTCTCCGAGTGGGGAATAGAGGCCAGCCTAGAGAAGGTGGAGGCCATACTCAACATGACCCCACCTCGGAACATTAATAAAGTGTAAAGGCTCGTTGGGTGAGTTGTGGCCCTCAACCGGTTTGTTTCCGGTCAAAGAACAAGTGCTTACCTTTTTTCAAAGTGCTACGGAAGGCGCAGACCTAAGACGGCTAGTGCGACCAGGTGTTTGAAAACTTCAAGCAGTACCTCGCCTGCACACCGTTGCTCAATTAGGCCGAACCAGGAAAAGCCTTGAGCCTGTATTTGTTTGTCTCTCCACATGCAATCTCCACGGCCTTGGTGCGGGACTTGAAGGTCTCCCAAAAAGCCAATATACAACACTACTCGAGCCTTTCGAGGAGAAGATGCGAGATATCCCCGAATGGACCAATTGGCCTTCACCAAGACTGCACGACAACTGAGGCCATACTTCCAAGCCCACCCGATATGGGTTCTGACTAAAGCCCCCTCAAGAGGATCCTGCAACAAACAGATTTCTCAGGCCGATTGATGAACTGGGCGATAGAGTTGATCGAATTTGACATCAACTACATTCCTAGAAATACCTTGAAAGGACAAGTGTTGGCAAACTTCGTTGTAGAGTTCACCTGCTTCGCAGAAGAAGTTCGAGATGTACCTCTTGTGAAGCCTTGATAGGTCTTCGTCGATGGCTCCTCCTGCTGGCTGGTAGGGGAGTAGGGTGCATATGGTTACTTACACTACGGAAGAACACAAATACACCATTAGGCTAGCGTTAAAACCACCAACAACGAGGTAGAGTATGAAGCATTGTTGGCCAGATTAGTGATCGTTGGGTCACTAGGCTTCAACAAAGTAAAAGTAAGGGCCGACTCCCAAGTGGTACTCAGCCAAGTCCTGGCGGAGTTTGCCATAATGAGTGAGAAGCTAAAGAAATACTTGATGCGGGGCAGGGCACAACCACTTCTAGTACTTTCAAAATCCAGCAAGTGCCGAGGGCCAAAAACCAGAAGGCCGACAAGTTGGCACGAGCTGCTTCTGGGCAAGAAGACGCTCCTCTGCAAGAATAGACAGTGATCAAAATGGTGGACACGCCCATAGTAGGGGTCGAGATATCAGAAGTAAGGTTGGGGGCTCCGAAATGGGCCATAGAGATAATCAAATACCTAGATGCCAACGAACTACCCTATAAGAAGTGGGAGGTGAGGAAGATTTAGAACAGAGCATCACACTTCACCCTGGTAGACAGAGTCTTATACAAGTGGGGTTGCCCCACAGCTATCCTAAGATGTGTCTTGTTTGAAGAAGCACAGTACGTCCTGGTAAAGATACACAAAAGGGTGTGCGGCAACCACTCAGGTGGGAAGGCATTAACAAGAAAGGTAGTAAGAGTGGGATATTACTATCCACACGCGTTCAAGGATGCAGAGGAGTTTCTCCAAAAATGTCAGAAGTGTCAAGAGTTCACCCCAATATCTCACTACCCCGTCGGAGGAACTGACGTCGCCGTGACCATTCGCACGGTGGGGAATTAACCTAGTCGATCCTTTACCTTTGGGCAAGGGAGGTGTAAAGTTCGTGGTGGTTGTTGTAGACTATTTCACCAAGTGGGTGGAGGCCGAAGCACTAGCAACAATAACGGTGTGCAATATCACCCGGTTCTTATGGAAGATAGTGGTATGCTAGTTCAACATTCCCACTACATAATTTCAGACAATTGGAGGCAATTTGACTCAGACCACTACAGTGACTGGTGTAAAGACTTGGGAATCAAGTTTAGATATTCATCCCCAAGACACCCATAGGCCAACGAACAAGTTGAGGCAACCAACAAGACACTGCTCACGATACTTAAGAAGAAGCTCAACGAAAAAAAAAAAGGGCTTGGGCAGAAGAGCTTCCTTGGTGTTGTGGGCCTACCATACAACAGTGAGAACTCTGAAAGACGAAACCCCATTCAACTTCACCTACGGACACGAGGAGGTGGTGCTCGTCAAATTCGGGATGCCCATTTACAGAATCCAACAGTTCAATGAAGGCTCAAACAATGAGAAACTGGAAGTACAGCTCGACCTGCTGGAGGAGAAAAGACAAGAGTCTGAGATTAGAAAGGTCGAGCACTACTTCAACTAGAGAGTCCGACCAAGATCATTTAAGGTTGGCGACCTGGTGTTAAGACAGACAAGGACAACTACCTGAGAGGAAGGAAAGTTGGTGCCACGATGGAAAGGTCCATACATTGTCACAGCCAACAACCGCTTGGGTTCCTATCGAGTTCGAGACTCCCAAGGGAAAGAGAAATTGCACCCATGGAAAGCGGAGCATTTACAGAGATGTTTTTGTTAATGTGAAAATATATGTGCAAACTCTTGAAAAATTATGAATAAAGCTACATTCTCTTCAGAACTATGTGTGCTATCTCGCAGGAATCACGACGGGTCCAGCCTTTTGACTGCCCGACCTTACTAACTTCCCTTTGAGAGTTAACAGACGGGTCCAACCTTTTGACTGCCCAACCTTACTAACTTACCGTTGACAGTCAACAGGCCGGTCCAGCCTTTCAATTACCTGACCTCCCTCACAACGAAGTCACGGCGGGTTCAGCCTTTCAACTGCTTGACCTTACTAACTTCTCGTTGAGAGTCAATAAGCGGGTCCAGCCTTTTGATTGCCCGACCTTACTAACTTACCGTTGAGAGTCATCAGACGAGTCCAGCCTTTCGAATGCTCAACCTTACTAACTTCTCGTTGAGAGTCAACACGCAGGTCCAGCCTTTTGTTTGCCAGACCTTACTAACTTACCGTTGAGAGTCAACATGCGATTCTAGCCTTTTGACTGCTCGGCCTCCCTCATGAAGAAGTCATGGCGAGTTCAGTCTTTCGACTGCTCGACCTTACTAATTCTTGTCGAGACTCAACAAGCAAGTCCAGCCTTTCGACTACCTGACCTTACTAACTTCTCGTTGAGAGTCAATAGGTGAGTCCAACCTTTCGACTGCCCAACCTTACTAACTTCCCTTTGAGAGTCAATAGGTAGGTCTAGCCTTTCGATTGCTCGACCTCCCCCACAGCGTGTCCAGCCTTTCGACTGTCTGACCTTACTAACTTCTCGTTGAGAGTCAACAGACGGGTCTAGCCTTTTGACTGCCCGACCTTACTAACTTCTCGTTGAGAGTCAAGAGGCGGGTCTAACCTTTCGACTTCCTAACCTCCCTCACGGCGAAGTCACGACAAGTCTAATCTTTCGACTACCCAACCTCATGATGGGCCCAAAACCTATTTCTGGGTAATTTTTGGGCCCATAATCCGTCTTTTAAGCCTAATTTAACAAAAAATATTTGATCTCTAATAAATTAATTGCTAAGTTATAAGTCCTAACTAATAATTATAAGTCATTACAAGTACTATAGACTATTACACATTAATCTAAAACTATTACAAATTTCAAAATAATTGAAGGAATAACAGTGTTTCAACAATTGAAATACATCTTAAAAAGAAAGTAAACAAAAATAACAATGGTGAACATGAGCTAGTAGCAAGATGAGATGGTTACTCTAAGTGGCAAGTGATATTATAAAGCCTGAAACAAATAGGAGAAAAATGAGAATATGAATAACAATGTTTCAAGAGTTAAAATACATCTTAAGAAAAAGTAAACAAAAGTAACAACATGAAGATAGGCTTGTAGCAAGATGAAATGGTTACTCCAAGTAGCAAGTGGCATTATAAAATTTGAAGAAAAGAGAAGAAAAAAATAGAATATGAAATTATGAGTTAATAACATTATATTCAAATGTAAGAAACTACAAATAATTAACTAACAAAGTTAACAAACCAATGGTAATGGTGGTGTATCAAAGTCAACTTGGGGCCAATGTAGATTGAGATGGAGTCTCCTTTTACGAAGTTGTCCCTACAATATTGAATTTGAAATTAAGTTTGTCAAATAAATATAACACAACCTATTATAAGGAAAAACAAAATAATGAATTAAAAGCGTTTATCTCTTCCAGGCTGATCAACATCATCCTCCTCGTAGGCCTTTACAAAGTCTACCACCATCAGAACGTGAATTGACTTTCCTTTTATCTAATTAGGAGTGCAAATCAAAGCCTCTACAATGCTATGAGACAATATACTCCAAAATGGAACCAATATGCTCCCTCGTGATGAAGGTGGACTATGAGGCTATGATAGAAATAGAGATAGCCAAAAGATTGCGGACTATCACTCAAAGAATGAGATACTTGACGACATGGACCTTCCACTAAGTTAAGATATCAAACTGGGCCGTATATGGTTGTATATTTGCCGACCAGTATCTATCCCAGTTTGATTGGCCATCTGAAGCCTTCTGAAGCTCGAGGGTCTCGCCATACCTCTCACCCCACCTATACTTCTTCAGCCTATACACTTTGGGAGGAGGCGATGCAGTAAATGGTGTAAGCATTATATTAATAGCCCTAAATGCAACAAACTCATCATACAATCTACTGAGATTGTCCTTAACCCTTGCCACAAGTTGATCCTCCCATGCCTTACTATTGGTTACGAATAGTCTTTTGGTTGCGATAAATTGGTAGCAAAATACCATTTTTGTTGTAGTGGCGATTGAGTTGAGGTGAGGCGATGGTGGCGAGTGCGGCGGCAGAGAGTTGAGACAGAGAGAGAGAGATATATATATAAATATATATATTGGTGTCGTTGGTTTAGAGAGAGAAGCGACAGAGAAGATACAGAGGAGAGAGGTTGAGCATGGGCTTACTGGAGGAAATAAGGTGGACCTAGGGTGACGGGAAGTTCCCGGCAACACTTTCTATGTAGATGGAGGCGACGTGGAGGGTGCTGGAGACATGCGGTGGCTTCTCAAGATGCAGTGGTGGCTGGTTTGCATGTAGAAATACCATGTTTCTGGTGGACCGGAGCAGAATAGGGCATTACCATTGGTTGTTTCTGGTGGCTGGACGATGATGGATTTCGAAAGGAGACGTGTGACTGTGCTCTTATGTTTGTTGTCACAACGGTTCAATTTGGTTAGAGATTGTTGTTTTCCAGGATGAGATTAGGTTGGTGCTACCCGTGGTGGTGTTCGTTGGCTCACGATGGCTTTTCTTATGGCTGTGACGTCATTCTTAGGCTGGGGGCTGAGAGAGGTGACATCACATGGCTACGGACCTAGAGGAGATGGTTGGTGCAGTACTCTGCTATCTGTAGCTGCTTCGGTGTGGAGGAGAGGACTTATGGCAATGCTAGGTCATGTGGCTAAAGCTTGTTGCTTCGTGTGATGCCAAACTAGTATAACAGAAAAGACGACACAAAGGAGACGTGGAGGAGTTACGTTCTGCATGTTTGGTTGCTGCATGTGATTTTGACTATCGTGGGCATTTCTTGTGTGTGTTGCCAAAACCGCTTTGAGGGCGAGAAGTTGATGCTGTGTGTGAGGAGATAGTGCGGCAACCCTATATTAACCCCATATTATGGGGAAGGTGAAGGCATGTGCATGTCTACATGGGTATATATAAAAGTCGTGTAGGTTTTCATTCGTGTGAGTCTGTCGATTACAAAAATGAAAGTTTTTCTACTCAATCAAAATCAAGAGATGCGGGCTTAAGTCAGTTACAATATACAAAATCTTTCAAATTAAGAAATTACCCTAGAGAAGATGAAAAATAACATAGAGGAAAAAGAGGTATAAAAAAAGTGAGAATTTCGGCACTTGCATTCCATTGACAACATAACGTTCAAATTAATATTGAATATCCCAAGAATGAAGGCATGAAGGCCGACAAAAGATCCAAAAATATTAAAGAGTAATTAGGAAAGATTATTATTAATAAAGATGAAAATATTAACAATTATAACTAAAATAATAGCTATAATAAAAATTCATATTTAAAATATAAATAACTTATTAATGCCATAGAATCCTATAAAATTGATAATACTAATAATAACAATAAGAAAACTTTATAATAATATAAAACAGCATCCGATAAAATTATTCACATTCTATCCCAAATAATATATGGATCAGGTTGTTGCACTCATTCCCATAATTAGTAGAGTAGCATCACCACTCTCGCACATTTCATCTAGCTACTATTTTACCTGACAAACTTGCTGACAATATTCATTAGATGTAACATAAATAGTGCCTGTCACCTTATAGAAAAGTTTCAAAAATCCTACAAAAATCTGCGTATTATCCCAATCATAATCGGTGGGCCGCCCCGACCTCCCGATCTACAAAAAGGCCAATCTATACTATTAGACCGTCCCCAACATCAAGAATGATGAGTTCCATCTTGTAGCAAGATATAACATCTTCTTGCACTGTATGCCCCGCAGCACGACAAAAACCTTGAACTTCTCTAGCCTAGTTGGTAAA
>QEOT01004516.1:146164-193118 GCA_003123785.1 Pterocarya stenoptera
CAGTCTGTAACTAGACCCGCTCTTGCCTATTGACGTTCACGAGGAAGGTAAGTTTTCGTCTTCGGGTAGCCGCAGGCTGACCCGCACTCCTCCGTGAGAGAGATAGAGTAATCTATGGCGTGGCTCATCCATTTGGTGCCTCGCTGGGAGGTAAGTAATTGATGAAGATTTCATTGGCATAGACTGTTATGATGAAGTGATGAGCTGAGATGGACAAGACGTAATATGTTCTTGAAAAGCGACATTGAAACACAACACCTTTCCCATTAGAATTCGTACTGCATACATGGAAACATAAATTTACAAAAGTTAAGCTTGCTTTAGCAATAAAATTTCCGTATGTGCTTATCATTCCAGGGGTGTGGCAGCTTGTTTCCTTGGGAGTCTCGAAGTCTATAGGAGCCCGGGCGACTGGTAGTGGTGACCACATAGGGGTCTTCCCATCAGGGGCCCAGCTTTCATTCGTCTCGTGTTGTTGTCCATGTTGCTTTGAGTACGAGGTCCCCAACTTGGAATGCCCTCGGACGCACTAGTTTGTTAAAGTATCGCTTGGCCCTTCTCTTGTTGACGATGGTTCTTATTTTTGCTTATAGCCTAACTTCTTCTAACCAATCAAGTTGCTATTCTAGTCACCTCTCGTTAGAGCCTTGTTTGATGTATTGTACTATGTGGGTTGGGATCTCGATCTCCTGACGATGAGTATCAAAACTCAATCCCCAGCTCCTGACACTAGTTATGGTAGTGGTCGGAGTCGAGCTGTCTTCCATTATCTGATATGATAGTGAGCGGGATGCCGAACCTGTAGACCACTGCTTTCCATAGGAACTACGTAATGTTGCTCGCCGTGATGGTTGCCATTGCCTCGGTCTCAACTCATTTGGTGAAGTAGTCTATGGCTACTACCACGAGTTTTACTCCTCCTTTGTCCGAAAGGAGTGGGCCAACCAAGTCAATTCCCTACTGGGCGAAGGACCAAGGTGAGGTGATCGACACCAACTCTTTTTGCGGGCAGTGGGGCACCTTGGCATACTCTTAGCATTTTCGCGCGTATTCCTTGGCGTCTCGCAAGGCACAAGACTAGTAATACCCCACCCTCATCACTTTTCCGGCTAGCACGTTTCCTCTTGAGTGACTGTCATAGATTCCCTTGTGTATTTCTGCCAACACATACTGGGCTTCTTTAGGGGAGATGCACCTCAAGCGAGGCGTTGAGTGGCCTCTTCGAT
Source organism: Pterocarya stenoptera (assembly GCA_003123785.1). Taxonomy (NCBI): domain Eukaryota; kingdom Viridiplantae; phylum Streptophyta; class Magnoliopsida; order Fagales; family Juglandaceae; genus Pterocarya; species Pterocarya stenoptera. The sequence continues at coordinate 147,391 of QEOT01004516.1, forward strand.
ATAGAACTTCCTCGATCAGAATGTAGCATGCCGCTCAGTTTCTAATCTTCCTGGGGCTTCTTGCCTACCATCGGGCACCTCGTTGGCGTCCAAGTACTTGAGGATGTCTCTTGCCCACTCTGGGCTTCGGGCTATAACTCCATCACCTCGATCCCTATGGCAGGTACTTTGACGGTTCGGATCACGGTCTGCTCTAACGGGGGAGTCTTTTTGCCCGGATGTCGCGCTTGCCAGTTTGTCTGCTTTTTGGTTTTCTACCATCGGCACCCGTTGAATATGGAAGTACATGAAATGGGGCTGCTCGACTTCTACTAGTGCCAAATATTTTTTCGATTTTTTTTTTCTATTCAAGGTGAATTCCCCTCACACTTAATTGACCACCACCTGCGAGTTGGCTCGTACTTCAATTTTTGCGGTACCTAAAGATTTGGTTACCGCCGGTCCTGAAAGCCATGCTCCGTATTCTGTCTCGTTGTTTGTGGTCTTGAACTCCAACTTGATGGCGTAATTGTACTACTATCCCTTGGACATAACGATATGCACCCCCACTCCCCCTCCAGACCAGCAAGATGAGCCATATACGAAGACTTGCACAGGCTTCACAGGAGGTGCATACTCGCTCTCCACCAGGAAACCAATAAATTCAGCCATAAAGTCTGCCAGCACTTGCCTCTTGATGGTGTTTCGCAGCGTGTAATCAATGTTAAATTCGCTCAACTCCACTGCCCAGTTTATGAGTCGGCCCGAAGCATTCGGCCTTTGCAAGATTTTTTTTTAGAGGGGTCTTTGTGAGGATGCTTATTAAATGAGCTTGGAAGTACGAGTGCAACTTACAAGTGGTCATCACAAAAGTGAAGCCGAGTTGTTCTATGCGGGGGTACCTGGCTTTAGCCCTATAGTATTGATATGAACTAGCAGGAATGGAATCTCTTGAACCCACAATCAATTTGAAAACTCACCCAAAAAAATCGAAATTAAGTCAATGGATGGATAATCTAGACCCGATGAGAACTCGTTTCAAGAACCTAGATTATATTAAAATCTACACCTATTGAAGAACCCGTCTCAAGAACCCAGATTACAAGGAGAAACGCCACAAAGGTTGTGATTTACCTTTGATAAGTTCAAAAATTCAATCAAGAACAAGAGGAGTAAACTCAACTCACAATGAAAATTCAATATTGTCTGATCTTCAAATGAGGCTATAAAGAGTATTTAAACCAAAACCTAATTGAAATCCTAATCCAAAACAAACCCCTTTGTTCCAAAAATACCCCTGGATGAATAGTGCGGCGCTATAGTGATTCGGCTAGATGAACAGTGCGGCACTACAGTGATTCGGACGTGAACAGTGCCACGCTATAATACCTCTCTTCAAAACCCTAGTTCCTAAAATTGTAACTTTCCAAATAAGCCATTGGCCACAATACAAGGCCTTCCCAAAACCCTAGTTTATAAGAAATAAGATGTACGTGGGCCAAACATACTCAAGCCCACTTATTCTAAACTAATAAAATAAATACTTTAACAAATTGAAAGCCATCAATAACAATAGGCCCAAATAGTCTAAGTTGTGTCTTCCACATCTTGTATCAAGTGGATTAAAACTGGTTCTCATTCTTTCAAACCCATCTTGAGTGTTGGGCTCTTGCTAGTTTCATCCTAAGTATATTGCACGAATTTTTGCATTGCTTCCTTGATCTTCGTAGCTATTGATCTTGTAATTGATCCATTTGGAACTTGCAAAGAATCTTTAAGACTAGGCCCACCTTGGTTCCCATCAAGTATACTCGGTTGGTGTAGTAGACCAGCTTCTGAACTCCGTCCTCGTCACGCACTAGAGCTGAAGAGACTACCTGGGGGGAGACCAACAAGTACAGGGTCAGTGTTTCTCCACATATGGGCTGGCTGAGGAGTGGTAGGCTTGTGAGGTAATTCTTAAGGGCCTCGAACACTTGGTCGTATTCACTATTCCATATCCGCACCTTCTGCAAAACCTTAAAGAAAGGCAGGCACTTGTTGGTGTACCCGACACGAACATGTTGAGAACCGATACTCGTTTGACCAATCTATGCACTTCATTTATGTTCGGGGTACGGCCATGTTGAGGATGGCTTCCACCTTTTCGGGATTGGCCTCGATTCGATGCTCTGACACCATGAACCTCATAAACTTTCCTGATCTGACACTAAAGGGGCATTTTGGTGGGTTCAGCTACATCTGGTATTGCCTCAGTATGGCGAAAGTCTCATTCAGATCGTCCAAGTGTTGCTCCAGAGTCTCACTCATGACCAACAGGTCATCCACGTAGACCTTCATGTTTCTTCCCACTTGGTTTTTGAACATGTGGTAGACCAATTGCTAGTATGTGGCCCCCACATTCTTCAGCCCAAAAGGCATTGTTGTGTAGCAATACACCCCTCGGTTAGTGATGAACGAAGTCTTCTCCTTCTCTTTTGGGTTCATGCAATCTGATTATATCCAGAGTAGGAGTCCATGAAGCTAAGCATGTGATGACCCATTGTGGAGTCGACGATCAGATTGATGTGGGGAAGTGGGAAGCTATCCTTCAAGCAGGCCTTGTTGAGATCGGTGAAGTTGATGCATGTTCTCTATTTGCTATTTGGCTTTTTCACCAATACTACGTTAGATAGCCATTCCGGGTAGTGGGCTTCTTGGTTGAACCCGACAGCTAGCAGGCAGTCAACTTCCGTGAATATGGCGATGTTCTTCTCCACGCTAAAACTTCGACGTTTCTGCCTTACTCCCCTAGCCTTTGGGTCCATGCCAAGGTGGTGCTGTATGATTTTTGGGTCTATGCCGGGCATGTCTTCATGGCTCAGAGCGAAGACATCTCGGTGATCGAAGAGGAGTTGCTGCATGGCATCCTACATCTCACGTTTCATCTCGCTGCCAATCCTGGCTTCCGGTTGATTCGGGTTTAGAGGAATGAACTCCAATGGCTCATTCGGCTCCATTTTTTGAGTGCTTATTAGTCTCGAATTTCGCCCTCTGCTGGGGCATGTTCGGGTGGTGATGGTAAGGTGCGGTCATCCACCTTAGGGTACCGTGTTCACCCTGCCATTCGGAGGTGCCCTTTCTTGGGTGTGCTCTTGCCTTTCTTTCGCGGCGTCTCCCCCTCCAATCTGGGAGTTTTGCCTCCTTGTTGGTGAGCTTCCATGTTCGTCAACACTGTTGTTCCTGGCTCCCGAGCTGTCTGAAACGGGTTGTCACAGGCATATGAATTACACACAAGATCTACAAAGATCTCACAGACGGTGCCATTGTTGATTTTATGTTTTGTACGCTTTTGAGCCAAGTTATAGTAACTCGGGTCTTCTGAATTGGGCTTGCAAAAATAAAGAAGAAGAAGGCTGGGAAAGGGTAGTCTTGGGGCCGGGGAGCCTCTGATGCCTAAGTTAGTAGTGTATTTTGGAAGCTTGCTAATAATGAGAGAGTTTAGAGAGTTTTTTTTGGTACATTGGTGTTTCTATTTATACTTGGAGTCTTTTTTTTGGGGGGGGGATGGGAAGATCGTGCTTGTCCCCGTGGGGGCCGATGTCCTTTCGACTGTTCCCTTTGTCAGAATCCTTAATGCGATGTGGCCTCTACAACGTCGTAATTAATGTCGCGTGGTTTTCTGGCTTGCTTTACTTTGTAGGCATCTTTGGTAGTTCGTCGATATCCTTTTATCAAAAGATCGAGGGCTCCCCTTATTTCCTGTCTGCAGGGGAGGCGTTAGGTTAGCGTGTTCCATTAATCACTGTTGCTAGTTTGCCCCGCTTGGGGGTTGCTTCTCGGGCAAGTTTGGTCCTTGGGCCGAGTGTTCCGTGCAGGCCCACTCACTCCACCTGGCGGTACCTCTTGGGCTTGGCCGAGCCGAGCCGAGGAATCCTATGTTCAATTAACCTTTCGTGGGAATTCTTCGGGGGAGGGGAAAATCCCCTTATGGCCATCTTTTTATGGGAAAATCATTTGAAATCATCCACTTATTTGATGTCAAGTGATTTGATGATAAACAATGAATGATAAATAATTTTTCATTCATTTAATGTCTTAATAAAGGCTGACGAGTGAATGATCACAAAATAGGAATAAATAGTACTTCTCTTAAAAAAGTAATTGAGTATGGTTCATTTGTTTTCACAAAGTAATGCTAAGTACAAGTCTTAAATAGATTAGTTTAGCACAACTCATTTGTAATAAAGTGAGTCTTACTAAAAAGAATAATTTTTTTTCTACATTTTTTCAATATGAGATCAATTTTTTTATAAAAACTTGCAAAACTTATCTATTTAAAATTTATACAGATTATTTTTCTTTCATAAATATTAAACTAGTCGTGTTTAGAAAAAGGTCAACTTAATTCAAATTTGAATCGAAATTATAAGTTTAAGGCTTTGTTTGGTTATGCAGTTTAGATGAGATAAGATAAGATATTAAATAAAATATTGTTATAATATAAAAATTTAATATTATTTTTATTTTAAAATTTGAAAAAAATAAAATTTTTATTATATTTTATATAAAAATTTTAAAAAATTATAATAATTATATGAGATGAAATAAAATAAAATAATTTATTTTTATATTGACAAACCAGTCCTAAATTCTTAAACATTCAAATAGGCCGATGTGGAATGAATACGTGGCAATGTGGAGCAAAATTGTATGTATATACGCGAGGGTACAGAATGCGAACCCTCTTCCTCGCGCATTAGGTCCTTTCTTTCTTTCCATTTCAACCCCTTCCTCTCTTTTTCTTCCTCTCCGAGGGTTAAACTCAGGGACTCAAAACCTGCATAGACGCAGACGACGGACGCTAACGTGCGCCCCATCCGGACGGGGAACACAACTCCATTGCTCCATTACGTTCCCGAACTCAATCTGGTTAGCATTGGCTCTCTTGCCCTATGCATGTTGTGGTAGAAAATACTTTCCGGGAAAACTTTCTCGTTAAATAGACAAACTGGTAAATTAATTTATAGCGCTGTACTTTTTAAGAGAGTTTTCAATTTTTAAGGATTTAGCTTTCTTTCAAGTAGAACAGTCTACTAAGGTTTTAGTTTGCCTTTGTTGTTATTGGTGTTGTTCTTTTTTCATCGTGTATGTAATCGTTCTTCTACATTAACGATTAATTCTGTACGTCACGCTTATTTTACTAGCTTAGCTATATTTGGTTGCTGAGATAATGCTGAAAAGAAAATAATTCTGTAATGGTTCACGAAGATGCGATATAAGAACCAAGTTCTTGACAGTAACTTGGGTTAGATATATAATTAATTCCCTGGATTTTTCTTTTATGTTTTATTGGACTACGCACTGCAATATAAAAGGCCACCATAGGAGAAAAGGTAGAACTGAATGTTTTTTTAAGGTAAATGTAAACTATAGATTCGGAACTTTTTTTTTTGATCAGTAAAAAGAAAACTTTATTATTGAAAATAGGCTTCCCAAACTTTCTCCTTGAAATCTTTTTGAGGTTTTCATCTTTCTTTTGATGTACTGGAAGAAAGAATTCCTCGGAGGCCTTCTTGTGCGTTGCACATATCCTTTATTATTGTAACCCAATCATGGTTCATTGTTAAAATTAGCTACTATCTACGATTAAAAACAGTATGTTGCTTTAGATATTATAAAAGCATGCATTTTATTGGGCATAAATGTCAATGGAGATGTATCTGATGGTTGCTGTGAGGGGGTTGCTTTGTGAGACTCTTACTCTTAACATTTGTACAGGGTCTGAATCCTGCTGAACAAGAGGCAGCATGCTTTAAGAATTCAAACAAAAGCACATTTACGTGTTTGTGGGGTAGTAGTAGGATTAGGGGGATGAGAAGCGCGTATAAAATAGCGATATGATGGTGATGTTAAATTTTGCCCTTTTTTTATTTGTTAATAACAGAATTTTTTTTTGATAAGTAAGAAACTTTATTGATCAAATGAAACTAGGCGAAGCCCATGTGCACAGAAAGTATACAAAAAAGACACCTAATTACATTCTAGAAAGCTAAAAAGAAAACAAAAACTCATGAACATTCCTTCCCTTGAGTACAATAGCGGAAAACTACTAAACCAAAGAAGACACAAAAAAATTCCAGATTTCCTCCGTAGCTTGCTCCTTATTGTTAAAGCACATCTCATTCCTTTCCATCCATAAACACCACATTAAGTACAAAGGAATTATCTTCCACGCCACTGCCAATTGAGAACTATTATGATGCCTATTCCAACAAGCTAGAAGATCCACCACACTCTTTGGCATAACCCAACTTAACCCAACTCTACTAAGAATGCCAACCCATAACTCCCTAGCCACCTCACAATGTAAAAGTAAATGATCAATCGATTCACCATTTTTCTTACACATGAAACACCACTCTGTAACAATCATACCACGTTTCCTTAAATTATCAACTGTTAAAATCTTCCCAAGAACAGCTGTCCAAGTAAAAAAAGCAACTTTAGACGGCACATAAACTGTCCAAATGCTCTTCCACGGAGACAAGATATGTTGTTGAACTGTCAACACCTTATAATATGATTTAACAGAAAACTTTTTGCTCCCCCTATGTTTCCACAACATTCGATCTCTCCCATTTCCTCCTAGTTTTAGAGAATACAAAAGCTGAAAAACCTGCAATCTCATCAATTTCCCAATCTTGAGCATTTCTATTGAAAATCACATTCCAATGCATAGTCCCATTAGCACGACACAACACCTCTTAGACAACAGCCTACTGATTTCCAACTAAGCTGAAGACAACTGGAAAAACAGTATACAAAGCTCTCTCACTACACTGTTCATCAAACCAAAAATGGATTCTTGCACCCTCTCCAACCTCAAACTTAAGATGTTTTCCAAAAATGTTCCACCCCTTTCTAATAAATTTCCATAGGCACACACCATAAGACCCCCTTTCTTCTTACTTATAAAAAAAAAAATGATAAGGGTAGGTAGTGTATGAGATCCTACATTGCTTAAGAATGAGAAGTTCTTGCTCTTTATAATGTTTCAATTGGGCTCCAATTGTATCATTGACTAATTCTTTTGGAGTATAAGCCTTGTGGCTTGGTCCTTCCATTGGGGCCGTTGCAATACGGGAAATCGCAATCTCCCCCCTTGTTCTTGTTGAGCCATTCCATCATAGTTGGTATGGCTCAAGTCCCACATTTTTTGTTGGAATTGGCCTTGATTCCATTGGAAATGACCCAAGGGAGGTCCAAAGTCACATCTGGGCCGGTACTCCAAAAGGACTAGTCAAGATTTAAGATTTTATTTTATCAAGTAAAGATGCAATGTGGGATGTCTTGGAATTTATTATAAAGGGCTTGAACTGCTTCCTACCAAGCAATGTAGGATCCCATTCACCACCTTCCCACATACAATCACAATCTGACATTTGGTCCCATAGTTTAAGAGGATTAGTTAATGGTACAATTGGAGCCCCTTGACATCATTATAAAGAGCATGAACTTCTCATTTTCAAATAATGTGGGATCTCATTCACCACATACACTCACTCAATACAGGGCATCATATTTTGAGATTTTTATGTTTTTCTATTCTCTCTTTTCCTTCTACTTTCCACTCTCTTTAAAAGATTTGCTCTTCAAATAATAAATTTGATACTAGGGGCTANGGGGGGGGGGGGGGGGGGGGCGAGAGGGCATCTTAAATCAGATGTATGCATATAAGCTGAATGATCAGGATTCTTATCTTGTTGACTCTATCATATGTAGGTAAAATATGGCATCACCCGCTTGGTTAACGCAGGAAATACAGCCATCAGCTTCTCAAGCACCTGTACCTGGTACATCTACTGTAGTGCCATCTGGTGGCCCTTCAACTCCAACTGCTGCTGCTCCTGCTCCTGGTGCAATTACACCTACTTCAAAGGGTTTACTTGGTACTGCAAGTGGTTCAACACAAGGACCTAACCAAGCGAGATTTTCTAATGCACCTGGCTATGCAGTTGCTCCACCTTCGTTCTCTTATAATGTGCTTTCAAATGCTAGTACACCTCCTGGAAGTTCTCAGCAGTCATCATCTAGCTCTGTAAGTAATAATTTATACCATACGTTGGAGTTATAAATGATTTTCGTATTTTTTAATCTCTGATTCTGACTAATTACATCTTATTCAGGTCATTAACTCAAATCCACCTGCATCTCCATTGCTGGTTCAACTGCCGGTTTCGGGCGTGTCTTCATCTTCTGGTCCGTCTTTTTCTTATAACATTTCACAAAGCAGTGTTGCTTTCCCTAGCAATCAGCAGTTCCAATCTAGTGGGGTAAGCGTCATATTTTTTAGTAAACATGAGTTCTTATAGGTGAAATGTGATTTTTGCTCTATTGCTGGAGTGCATGAGTTTGTAAATGTTTTTCCATCTTGATTACTAAACAACCCTTATGAAAATTCAGACACCTGCTGCTGTCATCGGAATAATCTTTTTCTTTGTTTTCCTCTCTCTTTCTTTTGTTCTTTCTAGGATATAGATTTATATGTTTGAGAAGATGATCCAAAGGTTTGGGCATTTGTTATGTTACTGCATGGAGATTTGATGAAGAGTTTAAATTGTTCTAATTGCCAAGATAGATTGTGTACTGAAACAGTTTTTGTTATGTATGTCGCTTGTGTCTACCTGTTGCATCCTTTTGCCGACAGTTTGTCCAATTACTCAGAGTTTTGAAACATAAAATAAAACAGAATAACACAGCTTAAACAGCCAGACCCTTATACAAAATCTTTTGCATTGTTGTATCTGATTATTGCTAAGCCATTGAAATAGAAAGATTATTACCGTTTTGTCTTATAAATCAGTAATGGTTGCTGATATGGTTGGATCCCAAAATAATTGTTCTAAATTCCTTGCTAATTCCAGAATACATTGACTGCTGTTGCACAAGAAGCTGGCACTCTGTCATCTGCATCGACTATCCCTCAGCCTGTTTCATTACCTGCTGATAATTCTACAAGTTCTACCATTCCTGTATCTTCAATATCTAGCTTGAACCAAGTAACTTCTTGGGTGCCCTCTGCCCCATCTTTTTTTATGCCTCCCGGAATGCCTGGAACTCCTGGTACACCTGGTCCTCCTGGAATAGCAGCGCCTGCTCAAATTTCTTCTAATCTGACTGTTCCATCTGTTGCTACTGATTCTTCCTCTTCAGCTGTCCCAAGACCCACTATGCCTACAGCCCCTGTTTTATCAAGTTCTGCTGTCCAGCCTCAAATTTGCAATCCCTATGCATCCTTTCCTGCCATGGCTGCTCCCCCTCAGGGAATCTGGTTGCAGCCTTCACATCTGGGTGGCCTGCCCAGGTCACCGTTCCAGCCATACCCTGCTGCTTTTCCTGGTCCCTTTCCTTTGCCAGCACGTGGTATGCCTCTCCCTTCTGTTCCATTACCTGATTCTCAACCTCCTGGCGTTACTCCTTTGGGAACTGCACCGACAATATCTGTGTCTTCTGCTGCTTCTGGTCATATGCTGGCAGGAACTTTGAGGATGCAGCCAGAATTACCTCCTCCGGGTATTGGTATGCCGATGGTTTCGTACTAATTACTGATGAACCAATGTATGATTTATTTTTTCTTCTTTATTAATGTTGTGTGGAGTTCTTTTTTCGCTTCATTAGTGTCACTCAATATATTTGCAGATAATAGGAAAAATGTAGAAGAAGTTGGAACCCAAGATGGAGCTGCTGTTAAGGACCAATTAGATGCCTGGACTGCTCATAAGACGGAGGCAGGAGTAGTCTACTATTATAATGCCGTGACTGGAGAATCCACTTATGATAAACCTCTTGGCTTTAAGGGGGAGGTATTTTTGTGATTGTGATTTGCTCTTTCCAAGCACTGGTTATCTCATTCCCTTTGTGAGATTTTTTTTTTGGGATTGATTTGCTCTTTCCAAGAAGTTTTATTCATTAGAAAATAGGCATAACCTAAGTACACAGGACATATACATGAGTAATACCTAACTAGAATTTACAATTGAGATAAAGAAATCATGGATATTTAGCCCATTAAAATCTGTTGCACCGCCTGAAAGAGCAAAGTTTTGAAAAAGAAAGCTTTCAGCAATTCCATTGTCCTCCCGTGATCCTAAAAAATTCTATCATTTCTCTCCCTCCAAATGCACCAACACATACATATAGGAACCATCTCCCAAATTGTTGCCACTTGAGGATTGCCTTGGAGGCCTCTCCAACTTGCTCAAAAATCCACTAGCCTTCTAGGCATGACCCATGATATTACCCTTCCCACTAAAAAGTCATCCCAAATGGTCCTAGCCACCTCACAGTGTAGGAGTAGATGATCTACCGTTACACCATTCTTCATACGTGCAACACCAATATAACACCATGATTCGACGTTTCCTTAAGTTGTCTACAGTGAGAATCTTGCCTAAGGAAGCTGTCCAAACAAAAAATGCTACTTTTAAAGGAGCTTTAGTGCCCGGTTGGTTTTGAGTAAAATTGTATGTTTGGTAAATTTATAAAATGTCCTTTAAGCATCTAAAAAAAGCTGAAAACCAATTGTTTTAAAAAGCACCAAATTGAAGCTTTTGTTGAAAAGCGTTCGTAGATCATGCTGAAAACCACAGTAGCAACTCTAAAAGCGCTTTAAGCGTATGTTGATTTGGTAGAACGATCTAACCATGAACTTAGCTTTCTTGGAGGGGCTCTAACTGATCTTGTCTTTAGTTTCAATCGTCACTCTTGTGATTACAATAAAGCAAAGAACTCAGTGATGACATCCAACTCCCAACCCTGTGCTACTGTGATAAAATTAACATTCCATTGAGGGGAGCCATTAGGAATATCCAAGAGATAAGCTGCTGAAGCATCCTTCGCCCACGTGAACTCAAATATTGCTGGAAATGTGTCTTTAAGGCTTCAATCACCACACTATTTGTCATGCCAAAAATTTGACTCAAGAGCCTTCACCCACCTCAATACGCATGGGTTTAAAGAAAGCCTCCCATCCTCTTGTTGTGTGTTTTCACAATCCCACCACAATACTCCCCCAGATAGTGGTGCACATACCGTGGTCCAATTCACCAGATGGAATTTGAACTCATTCCCCATCCCACTCCACAGGAAATCCCATTGTTGTTTCTCAATAAGGTTGGAAACCTTCGTGGGAAGTGGAAACAAAGACAAGAAATATGTGTATAAGTTAGAGAGGGTACTTTTGCTTAATGTAAGCCTACCCCCTTTGGATAGGTATAACCTCTTCCAGGTAGCTAGTCTACACTCCACCTTTTCAATCATGGCATCCCAAATATCCTGACTTGAAAGTAGCACCCAAGGGTAAGCCAAGGTATTTTATGGGTAAGGAAGATACCTTGCATCCCAAGAGACTAGTCAGATCTGCAACGTTAGGAACATCTCCCACGGACAAATTTGGACTTTGATAGATTCACTTTCAAACTGAAGGTGACTTGAAAGCATAGAAGAAGTGTCCTCAAAGATTGAATGTGGCCTTGATTTACTCCACAAAAGATGAGAGCATCATTGGCAAATGAAAGGTGAGAGATATCGAGCGAGCCATAATTTCCATTCTCCACCGAGGAGCCCGAGAAAAAACCACCATCCACAACCCTTTGTGAGATTCTATTGCTGCAATTTCATTTTCTAATTAATTACGACTCTAAAACAGCTTTTGGAATGTTGGCAAGTATGCCTTTTGATGTGGATTTTATTGTTGAAGCTTTTGATAGTTAGACTTTTTTTTTTTTTTCCTTCTTCTTCGTAAAACCCATACATTGGTATTATGTTTTTATCCTTGCATTCCAAACAAATATTTGGAAGCAACTAAGAGGCTTTGAGTGCCCATAAATAATTGATATTTTTGGATTCAAATACTAATGTTTTGTTAGATATCATGAAAGCTTCATTGCTGCAAGTTTTTGAAATAACTACCTAATATTTGGGTGAATTTCCCAGCTACCCTATTTATGTTAAACTATGTTAAATCACAAAAATCCGATCAAAACTGCCCTTTATGTTTATGTTCTTCACTATATCCAACAAAGATACACCAATGATTTTCTTTTGAGGTAGGACTTTTTCCTTGCTGTACTCGGGACAGTTGGCTTCCCCAACAAAGTTGTACATGGATTATTGAGTGTTACTACGAACAGTGTCCAATTTCCAACATCCCGCTACCACTGCTACAATTAATGCTATAACTATCTGGCTTTGTGAGGAACATCTAGATCATCATGATCCCTGCATTCCGGCTTCCAAAGGCAATCCTCCATCCACTTCCCCTTTGCCGTGTGCCCAAAAGCCTGCTTGCCCTGAACCCCTTTCCGATTCCCTGACCCAATCTCATGACTCATGTGAAGCAAGCCCAGCAGGTCCTCCCTTAACCTATCCCTAGGCAGCCAGCCCTCATAAAGAGATACTGTATATACCCAAATAAAAATTTATGTTTTCATAATTTGGCATTACTAACATAATTAATAAAATCATTTTCTTATAAAAAAATAAAATAAAAATGGCATTACTAATACACTCTCTCTCTCTCTCTCGCTTCAAGAAAACCCAGACTCCTCCATCCAAATTGAAAATGCCAAACTAACTATAAAAAAAAAAAAAAAATTGGCATTACTAAAAACTTGTTATTCAGAGTACATATGAGTTGCTAGAGAGAAGAAGCCTGGAAAGTGGCATTTGTTTTTACTTTACATATAAAGATGTTTAAGCATTTAATCTTGTGGGCTCTCCTATGACTTCTCTAGGAAATCTCTATGCCTGTAAGGTTATTTTTAATTGGTTTTGTTTTGACGAGCATTTGTGACTTTTAGAGATAATTTAATTTTGAGGTTTCCTTTACTGCATGGCTTTCAAATATTTTAAGGAAGTTTCTTAGAACTGGAAACTACTTTGGCTATTCTGTCTGACTTTTAGATTACCCTCAGTGCATCTAATTAAATATCACCTTTTTCTTGGTTGGTACTGTTGCAGCATGATAAAATTCTTGTGCAGCCAACTCCAGCTTCAACGTAAGTTCTGTTATTATTCTTCATGGTATTGGAATATTAGTTGTATTTCATTTTTTTTACAGAGTTCTGAGTCATGCCAAAGCATTTAATTGGAATAAAAAGTCTAATAGAAATCTCGATCAGAACTTGAGAACGAACAGAAACCATAACAGATCTATATGTGTTTGCTACTGAAGATACAGTCAGAAGCATCCTTAATGTTATATAATTTACAGATGCACCCCTAGGATTAGTCGGGACGTTGTTTTGGATACCCGGTGCCAATAAAAAAATAATAATAATTTACAGATGATCTGTTTTGGTCCTGTCCTTGGTGTGGGAAAATCTGAAAAGTCCTCTGATTTTACGCAATTTTATCATTAGAGTTTCTGTAGTTTACTTTTTTTAGCACTGTTTTCCTTTTAACTATTAGAGTTGTTGCAGGTGATTTTCGCTGTCTAAAGCAATGCCTTAAAAATTTTCCTTCTAAAGTGGTGCCATGTTTTCCTTGTGGACAGGACTAGCATATTGGGTACTGATTGGGTATTAGTCACCACAAGTGATGGTAAAAAATATTACTACAACAGCAAAACAAAGGTATGGGTTATGTTGAGATTACTGGGTGCTTGAAGACTCTCCCTGTTTTTCTTGTCCTCTCTCCCCCCTCCACCCCAGCACCAGGGAAAGATTCTGCCATGTTCTTCAAATCTGTTTAGAGCTAAATTAGTTTAGTTGCATTCTCTGTTTTCTCTCTATACGCCTTCATTTTTTAGGCAAGATTCTGCCATGTTCTTCAAATCTGTTTAGAGCTAAATTAGATTAGTTACATTCTCTTTTTTCTCTCTATACGCCTTCATTTTTAGGCTTCATGATGCCATGTGAGTTTATGCCTTCTTAGCAAAAACAGCTTTCGTTCTTGAGATCAGTGCAAGTCCATCAAAACATAAAAATAGATGTTAGTAAGCAACACATGACACATTAATAAATTCCCCATATATTTGAACCAATGTCTCTTTGAGGGTGCGGATATCAAAGGGAAAAGGAGACTCCCTTGAGCGAACAGAAATCAGGGGATCATTCCCATCCTCAGGTGCAATCCCATCAAGCATTGACCCAGTAGGTGCAGAAGTATCTGAATTCCCAAAAACACCTTACCATTGCGAATGCGGTCGGAGATGTTCCTGAATCTATCCATGTTTGTTGGACCCTGGTGAGCAAGTAAGGTGGGGTCCTACGCTAGAGCATCTTCAAAACTGCCCGTCTTACCTCTAAATCTGCTCCTCTAAGGAGCATACAGCCAAAAGAACTGCCTTTAGCCATAAAAAATACTTTTTTTTTTTAAGAATGTATACTCCCTATGTACATGGGCTATGCCTATTCTCATTCATAATAATGAAACTTACCTTTTACTGATTTAAAAAAAAAAAAAAAAATTTACTTAAAAAATACTAGTTTGTGATAAAGCTGTAGAGTGCTTGTTTGTGATGAATTTACAATATGTCATTCAAATTGAAATAGAAACACAAATCTCTTACAGTTCTTTGGTTTCTGTGGTAATCTTACTTGGTTTGCGATCATGTTGAAGGCATCCAGTTGTGTTAAGGTTCCATTTCATGTTCATTGTAGTTAGTGCGTATTGCCCTGATTGAGAATGTTAGACAACTATATATCACGTGCTTTTATTTTTCCTTTCATGTACTGGCTTCGTATCTGGAGTTGTATTGGAAAACTCTATTAGTATGATGTTTCCCGAAGTTTTGCAACTCTTCTTTTGTATTGATTTGCGAGTCATGTTTACTCATAAACTACCAGCCTATAAGTTGGTCTCAGTTTTAATGTTAGAACTAAAACATAAGAGAAGATGCTTAAATTTAATCAGATGTTACTCCTACTCCATAAATTCATTGTTATTCCTTTCTTTATCAGATTAGTAGCTGGCAGATCCCAAGCGAGGTGACAGAATTGAAAAAGAAGCAGGATGGAGAACATTCAATATCTCTGCCACATGCTAATTCATCAACTGAAAAGGGATCTGCTCCAATTAGTTTGAATGCTCCTGCCATTAGCACAGGTGGCCGTGATGCTATGGCTCTTAAAGCCTTGGCTGTCCCAGGATCATCATCTGCGCTGGATATGATAAAAAAGAAGTTGCAAGACTCTGGATCTCCTATTACCTCCTCACCTAATCCTGCACCATCAGGAATAGCAGCATCAGAGTTAAATGGCTCTAGAGTAGTTGATACCACTGTTAAAGGTCTGCAAAGTGAGGACAGCAGAGATAAGCTAAAAGATGCTAATGGGGATGGTAACATGTCCGACTCTTCCTCAGATTCAGAGGATGCAGACAGTGGACCGACAAAGGAGGAATGTATTATCCAGTTTAAGGTATCTTGCTCCTTTTTTTTAATCTATAAAAAAGGTATCTTGCTTCTTTTTTCATTGAACACATTTAAAAGTGGGAAACTTAATCTCCTGTTGTTGTTTGCCTTGTGCTTTTGAAATCCAAGTATATTGTTATTACTTTTTAAAATTTGATTCTGATTTTTTTATTGGAATATATTGATCTATAAAAATATGTAAAGTAACCATATTTTTTCTATTTGTAATGGACAATCCTTTTCCTCCGGAAACCTACCTACTTAATGAAATAAAATATAAATTGAAAATGGTGCTTTTATTAAGTAATGACTGAAACTTGTAGTTATGATTCAAATCTTATTTTCTTTTGTTTTATAATTCAAATATACCAGTCCAAGGAGATTTGATTCAGTGAGAAACGTCTACCCTAGCCTTATGTAAGCATTATAATAAATTATTATGTTCTCTTCAAAACAACTGAGAGTTTCTTGTCATGCACGAACTTTTATTTAGTTATCTGTGAACTTTTTAACAGCTAAGTAATTATGTTATGTTTCATTGTGCCTAGATCCTTATCCTCCCCCCCCCCCCCTTCCAAATTCCACGGTTGTGGTCATTCTTGGATGTTTGAGCTTGCATCCAGAATGAGCTCCTCCATATGCAACTTTAAATGTACCTGTTGATAAATGCTAATGAGCTGGAATTTGTTTATTATTCTTATGAAATTCATAGGAAATGCTTAAGGAAAGAGGAGTGGCACCATTCTCGAAATGGGAGAAGGAACTGCCAAAGATAGTGTTTGATCCACGCTTCAAGGTTTGTTGGGTCTAAAGGTTATTTTCAGCAATGTGCGGAAATGAAACAAAGTTTTACATCTTTATTGTTTCAAGGCTATTATCTTGACTTAGGTATAACTGTCATTTCGCGCATAACTATAAACATTTGTGTACATGAATTCAATGTTCCTCTTCATTGAATAATGAAATCAACTCTTGCATCCATATTTTAATGGTCATGATCATCCTATTTTATCATTTATCTGAGTGGGAAGGGGCCAGATTTTGGCTAGGCCGATTTTTTTGACTCATAGGAATAGGCTCAGCTTGGCTCGACATGGCCCAGATCTCTTTCTAATGTTATTTGTGCTTATATATCTTTGAATTAAAATATGATAAATGAGAATTAAACATTAGACCTTGTACTATTTGGTTTAAATTTGCCCTTTAATCTAAAAGGTTACATGGCCCCGATCTTTTCTTATTTACTTAAAAAGAAATCTGAAGGAATACATTGGTGTTTAAGAATCGTACATGGACCTAGGTTGGCTAGCCTGGGTGTACCTCTCCTAGGGCTGGGAATAAGCTGCAAGAATCCACCCTGAGTTTGGGTTAGCACATTAGGTCTTAATGGATGGTGCTTGCTCACCTGCCTAGCCAGCCAATAGACAGCCCTATATTGGATCAAATTGCCTCTCTTTCCTGCATAACTTGGGTTGGAGGATGGGTCATTAGTTCAATCCCATATTTGTGTGTAATTTGTTTATACACAATATACGTGCATTTATTGATTAAAAAATATACATAATATACATATATATGTTTGTATGTGTGTCTTTATACATGTGTATGTCTGTGTGCTAAAAGATAAATAAACAAAATAGCATATTTTCTCCTCCCCCTCTTTTCTGCCTTTTTGGTTTTGTTCGTAGGACTCTCACTTATGCTCGTGATCTTTTCTTGTAGCTGGTACATTTATAAGTTTTTCCTTGATTCATTCTTCCACGAATTGTGTAAAAAGAAAAAAATTTCATAAAAAATTCAAGATCTAATAACCAAAAAGGAAAAAATGTTGTTAGACTATCTAGTGAATTGGACTACTTCTCAAAATACATTTGGTCATTGGACTATATGATGATCTTCTGCTATTACATAGTTCATAATTTAAGGGGGATGTCATATGGAAGATGATTTTGAGGGGAGAAAACATGTTGCTGCCATATGGAAGATGATTCCTTTGTGCTTGATGTGGTGTCTATGGGAGATGCTTCGAAGACAGAACGCTCAACGGGAGAGCTTAGGATTTTTTCTTTGAGTACTTTGTGTTTGTGGGCTAAGGCTCTTGTATTGAATGATGATAATTTTCAGGATTCGCTTTAGTCTCTTTTTGTTTCTAGTGTGAAGTAGGTATTTCCTTTGTATACTTCCTGTGTACTTGGGTTTTGCCTATTCATAGGTTCATAGGTTTCTGTAAGTGAGTAGGTATTAAGGGGGATGTCGTCGTCGATTAATTTTCTTCCCTGTTCATAGGTTCCTATAAGTGATTTAAGATAATATGAAATTAATTGAGACTTTTCTTTATATGTGTCCGTGGTAATTCTCTTCCCTGTTCATGGGTTCCTGTAAGTAAGTTAAGATATTGTGAAATTAATTAGGACTTTTCTTTATGTAAGTCAGTGGTGATCAATGCTTAGACTTATCCTAGGCCTTCAAGATGATCCTTCACTTGGTCTTATCATATGAGCAATATCATTTGGCAGTTCTTATTTTATCCGACATGTATTGGTATGAGATTTTGGTTCCTTGAGTGCAGTATGCGGAATAACATGTGTCCAGCGTGGTTCCTCTATCTCATATTAATAGCAGCTTGAGATGGTATATCTGCAGTTTTGTAGCCGGGGCTGCTCTCTTTTGCAGACACTGTACTAGAAAAGGGGTTTGCCCCTTTATCATGTTGTTTTAGCATGCAGCATCAATCGCTACTTTCCTGTCACATTATATTAAGGAGTTACATTTTCTCTGATACTTATTGTGAAAGTCCTGTTGCAGGCAATTCCAAGTTATTCTGCTAGGAGGTCATTGTTTGAACACTATGTTAAAACACGTGCTGAGGAGGAACGGAAGGAAAAACGTGCAGCTCAAAAGGCTGCAATAGAAGGGTTTAAGCAGTTACTGGGTGAAGCATCGGAGGTGTCACATATTAGCTGAATGAAAATCCTTTTTTTTTCCTAATGTTCGTTAATTATATTTTTTGGATTCAGCTGTGGATCAGTGATGTTTTCTTGACACACTTCAATTTCAGGATATTGATCACAATACTGATTATCAAACTTTCAGAAAGAAATGGGGTGCGGATCCACGGTTTGAAGTTTTGGACCGCAAGGATCGGGAACATTTATTGAATGAAAGGTATCACTTGAAAGAATATAATAGCCCCAGTTTTCTTAGCGTTGTACGTTTGTGCATGGAATAGGTAAACATTGAAGGGTACCATCATCCATTTGGTTCCTAATTAACTAGGAAGTAGTCATCAGTGCTGTCAAGGCGGTGCCTTATTTTGTTGGAACATAAAGCCCTGCTTTACTAAAATGGCGGGTGGTGGTTGTTTATCCCCTTAGAAATGCTAAGCAACACCAAAAGCATGTGCTCAGGTGGTCACCGATATATGTTGTTTGGTTGCAGGGTTTCGTAAGCATTTCGTTTTGGATTGTTTCATTTTTAAGCTTGCTGAGCTCTATTTTAGCCAATTTGAGATATTTAATGCCTAGATGATAGAAGGCTGGTGTGATCCTGTGGTATTAACTTCATTCTGTTTAGACCTAAATGGGACATATTTGCCATTGGGTCTCAGCCATTTTCGGTCTCTGCTTTGTCGGTGGCAAACATGATTGAATTGGTCAAGGTGATAAAAACATCTATGACTAGACATGCTACCCAGCTGAGGTTGATTATCGTTATTCAGATGTTGAATGGATGTACAAAAAACAATTATGAGGAAAAATTATATATTTCGGTTTGCTTTTTGTTTTACCCCCTTTTTAAAACATTTTTCTTCATTCCTTCTCTTAGTGGTTGCAGATACGCTAAGTAAATACTTTGTTCCAGCTGCTTTGGGTTGATTTCTTTTATTTTTATGTACTTTTTCTTCTTGATACATTGATAATATCGATTTTAAAGGGTTTAATATGGTAATTTTATCCAAGTTGATCTGACCATAGGAGAAGGTCTAACTTCATCTCCCCCTGCCCTCTCTCTCTCCCCCCTTCCCCACCCCCACCATGTAGTTTGGGATGGTTCTTTGAAGCTGTGAAAGGTTTTATTTCCGTTTAGAAGTGCCTCTTTATTGATTTGGTCATAGTTCATGTGCATGATGTACTTATACAACAAAAAAGGTTCACCTGTTGTAGCCTGGGAAGATGACACTATCTAATGCCAATCCAGAGCCTATTTGATATAATTCACATCACCCGCATGAGTTAAAATCTGGATGTCATTTTCTTTTTCATTAATTGATATGAAGATTTTATTAAACAAGGAGAAACCTAGGATACATCTTCCTCAAGAATTTTTATATTTGTTTGGTAAACAAAATTTCATTGATAATAAGGATAGGCAATAACTGAAGTACACAGAGTTCCTCTTAAGAGGTATAATTGAATATACTATAATATCTATAAAAGGAGAAGACAGCCAAATGCATTAGACCACTCAAACAAATGTTGTAGGAATAAAAATTTCAGCGCAAGAGTGGACAACTCAACCATGTTGAAGGCACGCATATTTACCTTTAAGGCAAATAGATACTTGTTCCAAATTGAACTATTTTGATACTGTCCAAAAATTCCTCCTCCCCCCCCCCCCCTGCCCCGCCCCAAACAAAAAAGAAAAAGAAAACACATCAACCACCTTTGGAGGCATCGCCACTTTAACCCAAATACTGTAAAAAAAAAGACCAAAGGTCATTAGCAACTATTTACATGGCATTAATCAACCCTTTTTGTTCCATTTGATCATAAAATCTGGCTGTTTCTTACAGCCAGTTGTTTGCAATTATCAAAGCTGGCCCTTTCTTCTCAATCGTTTATGGTTGGATTTCTTCAATAACTTGGTAATAAAATATATTTTGATGGGGATCCTTCTTATTATCATATTAATTGAAGACGTTTATTCTTGAAGTGCCTCCCTTGTTCTTTTGTGTACACAAATATTAAAACTAGTTTAAAATAATCTATTTGTAATAATTAGTCGATAATGGTGGCCTTGCCAGGTGTGGTTGACTTATCAAGGACTCCCTTATGGAGTCTTCTTTGTCATCCAAGATTCTTTTTGGGTGTGGGGCACTAATATTTTAGCCAGTCTTTGGACTCTTCAACACTCATACTGTGTACTTAATGTGAAAATACATTTATGATATAAAAGTCATTGCGAACATGCATTATTAGGTGTAAACAGTGGGATAAATGAGCGTGCCTTTCAGTGTGATAAATGATGTTGGTGTCCTTTTCAAAAAAGCAGTGTAACCATAGTGTGAGCATGTTATTCAGGTTTATGTCTCAAGTCAAAGTCCCTTGCGGTCTTGAGTTGTGCCTTTTGTGCTAGTCAAAATAGATTTATTATTTATAAAAAAGTCTCATGTCAGTGTCTGCTCAGCATATTTGTACTAGACTTAGCTAAGCTGTTACATTTCTGCATAATTTCTTTTACTTGCGCATCCTTATTCAAATTTATATTGAAATGTTTCCTAGACAGAAAGCTCTTATAACCCTTGAAAGCAACATGAATCGCAAGTAATAGGCTAGTGACAAGATTCTCGGGTCCACTTTTGGTGTGTCCTTTAGCCCTATAATCTCTTTGTACTAGCATGGTAATTGCCTTTTGTCTTGTCAGATTCAATCATATGGTTAGATAAGGTTTCTACGTCACTTTCAGGGTCTTTCCTTTAAAGAGAGCTGCTGAAGAAAAGGTCCAAGCACTACGTGCAGCTGCTGCCACCAGTTTTAAGTCCATGCTTAGAGAGAGAAGAGATATAACTGCCAATTCTCGTTGGTCCAAGGTATGCGCAGTTATAATATGTTTTGAGTATATAGTTTCAACAGAATGCATTTTTAGTGTCTTTAATTATATAGCTTTGATTATAGGAATATAGGTGTACAAATTATTAAATTCATGATTTTCTATTAACTTAATGTTGTGGACAGTGGTATTATGTTGTCGTATTAGAGCAGGAGGTCCTGTATTTGAATCTTGCCTCATCTATAGTCCTTGTAATTAAGTTTGGAGTCCATGGTGTTTGGCCCCATTCATTGATTGGAGGGGTATTACCCATATGTGAAGTGCGTTTCAGAGTATGATGATGTAGACAATTAAATTTACCATTTCCAATCGTTTAAGCTTTCAAGACTAGTGATACTTTATTAATGAGTTGATCCTTTTAAAGGGTCTGGATGACATGAATTTGCATCTATTGGCTAGAGCATTCTTTACGCAAAAAGAGACATTGCAGCATGCTTTTTGGAGGGAATGTTTTGGGTGGAGGAATTAGCTAATAAGTTAGTGGACCTTTAATGCTTTCAATCATTTCAAGAATATTTTTATCTACCGAAGGACTCATTTAGGAGCATGTCATTCCATGGTTCTAAATGCGTGAAACGTGTGTTTCACTTAAAACCTTGCCTTACATGTAGGGGTGCTACCCACCGCTTGCATGGTTCGGGGGGACATTTTGGGACCCGGCACTGCCCCCTGTGGGCGGGTGCCCCTGTTCGGATGCCGGGGGCTGTGCCCCACCCTGCCCACCGTCCACCCACGGCGAAAAACAACCGGAAAAAGGCAAACAAAATCCAAAACAACTACAAAACCATCCCTAAAATCTATAAATCCATCATCCAACAACAAAGTACAGACAATCAAACATAGTGACACATGGCTAAAGAAATTAAAATCATGGCCACGACCCACTGCAAGACCACGGCGTGGCTATGGGTCTGAGCAAAGGAACTATGGCCATTCGTGGCCGTGGGTTTGTGAAGAAGAGGAGGAGAGAATGACGGCGGGAGGGAGAAGAATGAGTTAGGGTTTTTAATTTTTGATTTATATACTAATTTGTAAGCATAAAACGATGTTGTTTTGTACTTACAAATTTCACACACACACACACACACACACATATATAAAGGAATGAGTGGTGCTTTAACAATAAGGAGCGTACTATAGATGAAATCTGGAAATTTTTTGTGTTCTCCTTACTTCAATGGTTTTCTGCTATTGTACTTAATGGAGGGTTTGTTCATGAGTTTTGGTTTTCGTTTTATGCTCCTAGAATGTAATTAGGTGTTTCTTTTAGATACTTCCTGTGTATATTGGATTCGCCTATTTCATTCGATAAATAAAAATGTCTTTCTTACTTATAAAAAAAATGTGTATTTGGGCCAAACGGATGGGGTAAACCCTGGGTGGGCCTGGGCCCAACTCGGGCCCCTTCCCCCGGTAGCCAAAAGCTTTCTGATGGCTCCTGACTCGGTTAGGCGGGGGGCCAAACGAGATTGGCCGGGTGGCAGAGCGTTGCCGCCCACCCCTACTTACATGGGCTCTTTCACGAGCTAGGGTAACAGCTTTGGTATTGGATGTGGCGTAGAAAGAAAAGTAATCCATAGGCCTTTCCCCCTTCCAGCTATCTTTGGCTTATGATGGCAGTAGTATTGGCAGATTAGGATTTGTCCCGTGTTCATTCCCTTCTTAACCAATGTCGATGGCATCTCTTGGGTCTCTGGTGTCTATGGTCTAAGGGAGGTGGGCTAGAAGGTGATGAAATATATGTTACCTATCTCCACTACTGTGGGGCCTTGAAAGTCAAAACCTAGACCTCGAAAGGCTTGCGCAATGTGTTAACCCCTCTCCCACTGCAGAAAATGCCACTAAAAACTCAGGAGTGGGTATGAACCTTGATTTAGAGAGAATTACTCACCCTAGTGAGGAACTCTCAAAGACGCTTAGTATGGAGATTGGATTGTTGAGTGGGCCGTACTTCGGCAAGTCAGAGGTAATGGATGGGACTAGCTTTCTTCAAATGATTATTCTTCCTTATTCAGATAATGCCGACAGAGTTGTTGTGGCTAATCCTCTAGTGGAGCAGAGGAAAAAAAGAGGAATATAGCAAATTTAGTTGATTGTGATGGGGGTGGATCTGGTGGGTGTTCTTTGCTTCTTAGTTCTGGAGAAGCCTAGTCTGGATTGGCAGTGTTCTTTAAATGATGATTGTCTCACATTGAGCAGCTGTCTGCCAGTTGTCAAGAAGGTTAAAAAAGGGGAATAGCCCTTACCTTGGGTTTTGAAGACTGTTAAGGATATCTATCATGTGGTGTATGCAAGCTTGAATGATTCTAATCACCGGGAAGTGGAACTTATTTGTGCAGTACATGATTTTGAGATCGATGGCTTGGACTCGTTCTTTTATTTATTTATTTTATATATAAGTAAAAGATTATATTAATAGGAATAGGCATAGCCCAAGTACACGGAGAATATACAAGAGGTAACACCTAGTTAGGAGGAAGAAATAGAAACAAGAAAATCATGAAATCCAGGCCATTGAAATCAACAGCTTTAGCCCATAGGAATAAAGTTTTAATGAAGAACAATTTAATCTCCTCCAATGAGTGATCCTTATCTTCAAAAGTCCGATCATTTTGTTCTCATCTAGAATGAGAGAGCAGTTTGTAGGAATAATTCTCATTAATTCGTAGCATAGATACAAGGTAGTATTTATAAATTACAGCAGAAGAAAATAAGGAAAGAATAAATAAGAAAGAATAAATTAAATGCTAACTTCTAAGGAAACTAAATCTCCTAGAATATTCACACATTTACAGCCAATATTCCCCTAGGATTCAGTAAAGTTGACCAGACAGATTTGGAAACTTTCCAACACTTCCATAGATACCATAGAATACAAATAGGAACCATCTTCCACATAGCTGTGATTTGTGTAATACTGCCCAAATTCGTCCAGCCGGCCAGAAGCTCAACCACAGTATCAGGCATAACCTAGGCTTTGCCCAATTTTACTCAATTTGAGTGAGACAAGATAGAGAAAATGCGATGTTTTAGGCTCTATCAAAGAAAAAAGAGAAGGGGGGGGGGGTGGACGTTTAAAGTGAAATTGTTTTGCCATGTGTTGTCTCCCCAAGAATGGTCTCCTCTCACTTGGAAGAATGCTTGTTGGAGTCAAACTTCACTGAGGGCGGTAGTCTGACTCTTTGCTTTGGGTTACGGTTTCAGGGAAAGTCCTCACTCTGGATTATTTAAGGGAATCACAGATTATATTGATAAATTGGTGTTGCATGTGCAAGAGGGATGGAGAAATAATGGATCATTTGTCACCATATTGTGATGTGGCTGCTGCTTTGTGGCAAGCTGTTTTTAGCCATTTTGGGCTGAGCTGGGTCATGACTCAACTAGTGGTGTATCTATTGATATGTTGGAGAGGTTGGTTTGGCAGCCTTGACGATGACAATTTGTGGAATGACTGAAGTTCCAGAATTGCAAGAAGAATATGGAGGAGCTAAAGGCTTTCTTCTTTAAACTTAGTATCATTAAGTGACAGCAAACTCAAGTTATTCTAGCCTTAGCTTTGTGGATTGTTTTTTGCCTTTTCACTT
Source organism: Pterocarya stenoptera (assembly GCA_003123785.1). Lineage (NCBI taxonomy): Eukaryota > Viridiplantae > Streptophyta > Magnoliopsida > Fagales > Juglandaceae > Pterocarya > Pterocarya stenoptera. The sequence continues at coordinate 172,180 of QEOT01004516.1, forward strand.
TTTGTACGTAGGTGGTTCCAATGTTTACTTCCTGTGTTCTTGGATAACACCTTCGCTCATTAATAAAATTATCCTGCTTATTATTAAAATATTCTCAATCAACGAGTAGAGCACTTTGAAGGGACTTCAAGGGATGTCACGTTCTTCAAGCTAACTGCTTGATAAGGTTAATAGTTTACATGACAAAATGACTGAACTCTCTTCGATGTCTTGTTCCATTGCATTTTTTATTCTTTTTTTTTTTTTTTATGATGAGGAATCTTGGAGACCATGCAAACAAAACATCTTTTTTAATTATTTATCTAATGTATTAGTTTTTCCTTGTAGAATAAATTTTATGTTTTGGTTGCTGTAGGTGAAAGATAGTCTGAGGAATGACTCAAGATACAAATCTGCTAAGCACGAGGACAGGGAGATTTTTTTTAACGAGTATATATCTGAACTGAAGGCTGGAGAAGAGCAATCAGAACGAGAAGCAAAAGCCAAAAGGGAGGAGCAGGTATAGACTTTTGTTCTGCTTCTGTCATAAATCTCTCTCTCTCTCTCTCTCTCTCTGTGGTTTAGACTTGAAAATGAATTGGTATTATAAGTTGTGGGAACTACTTATTGCACTGGAATGTAGATGCTAGAAACTAACTGAAACTCTAGCCTATCTGCATATTTTTAATTGTTTATTTCAATATTCAAAGAATTCTTTGGAGAAACTTTCGTTTTGATAGGTAAAAGAAAATCTTATTAATAATAAAGAAAATAGGTGTAGCCCAACTACATAGGGTGTGTGCAAGAGAAAACATTGAGTCAAGAACTAGAAATAGATACAAGAAAATTATGAAAACAATTCTCATGAGAAACTTTTAACGAGGATACATTTGGATTTTGTTTTTTAGCTATTGATTATTTTTTTCAGGTTTTGATACGCTGTTAGTAATGCTTTTCATTTACTCTTATCAAATGGTTCCAAATCGACCATGTTATGGTATACCAAATCAATAGTAACTGTGATATCTCCTAGATGCTATTTTTTTGTGATATAATTCACTGAACTAAAAGAAATATTTGTGACATTTGTGTGTGTTTGGTTTTTCCTTTTGCTTTAACTTAACTGTCCATGAGCAAACTTACATTTTCATGGCAATATCAATTGCTTCACTGTAGACATTGCCAATGTGTATGGACAGATGTGAGAATATTGGAAAGATGGTTTTTTGACTTGTGCTGTCTATTTGACATGTTGATAACATCCCAGGTCAATATAGTTGTGTCTATAACATGGGTGCACAAGGTTTAGGGTTAAATACTAAAGTAGTCTGTGCGTTTTGCCTCTAAGTTTTAACCTCCCCAAATACTCCCATATTTAACATTGATAACATTCCTCCAAAGAGCATCCCCTTCTCAATGATACCACCATAACCATTTCCCTAATAAGGCATTGTTGAAGGTTCTCAACTTTCTAACCCCCAAACCACCACAAGATAAAGGGGTGTACAGATCTTATCCCACTTAATCAAATGGAATTTTTTCTCATCTTCTAGATCTCCCCACAAGAAATCACAAAAATCTTCTCCAATCTATTCGCCACCCTTGCTGGCAAAGGAAATAAAATAGAAAGTATGTTGGGAGGTTGGATAACGTGCTCTTGATTAGGGTGATTCTACCACTTTTGGACAAATAAGTAAGGGTGTCAAATTGTGTTAACGGATCATGTTCATGTTGTGTCAAGACATGTATATTATACTATATGGAAAAACCCTAACCCGACCTGTTAAGCTTTTCGTGTTAAAATTTCAAACCCTAACACGACCTATTAACATAACGGGTTGAGTCTTGTCAACCCATTTTGACCCGTTTATGTAAATGGGTTGAACTGACCTGAAATTAACTCGTTTGACTTAGTTAAATTTAGCATAATTTTATATAAATGTTAAAATCACAATATCTATAAAAAAAAAAATATAAAACTAACTATAAGTCTAAAATTACAATCTAAATAATAAAAATATCAAAATTAAAATCTCGACAATTTTATTTTTAGGTATAAGGGTATAATTGTAACTTTAACTTTCTTAACGGGTCAAAACGGGTTGACCGGTTATCAACCAGTTAAGCAATCGTGTCTTAACGGGTTAACCCGTTTTGACCCGAACCCGTTAAGGCTAAATCCTAACTCGCTTTTATCGTGTCGTGTTTGTGTTGGGTTAACGGGTCGTATTACATATTACCATCCCTACAAATAAGTCCTCTTCCAACCTGCCAATCTATATTTGATCTTTTCAATAATGCCATCCCACACTTACTCTTTGCGGATAACACTTTAATCCTTTGTGAGCCAAATTCTAATTAGATCCGTTCATTTCGGGCTCTTTTGTTATGCTTTGAAGCTGTTTCCAGCTTAAAGGTTAACTTGTCAAAGTCTGAAATTGTCCCTGTAGGATGGGTCAATAATTTAGGAGATTTGGCAGATATTTTGGGTTGTAAGTTTTCCACTTTGCCTATGAAGTATCTTGGGCTTCCTTTGGGGGCTCCCTTTAAATCTAATTTGGGATGGGGTTATAGAGAAGATTTGAATGTAGATTGGCTGGTTGGAAAATGATCTATTTTTCCAAAGGGGAAAGAATCACTTTAATCAAGAGTACTCTATCTAATATCCCAACCTACTTCCTTTCTTTATTTCCTTTGCCTGCAGGAATGGCTAATAAAATGTAAAGGATCTTTCATGCTTTCTTGTGGGGTGGATTGGAGGATGAGAAGAAATTCCACTTGCTTAAGTGGGACAAGATTTGCACTCCTATTTCTATGGGAGGTTTGGGGATTAGAAAGCTGAAAACTTTTAACAAGGCACTCTTAGGGACATGGTTGTGGCGGTACCATTTAGAAGGGGATGCTCTTTGGAGGCTTGTTATTGATGCCAAATTTGAGAGCCCATGGGGAGGGTGGTGTTCAAGCGAAGTTAGAGGAGCATACAGTGTGGGAGTGTGGAAATTCATTCGTAATGGATGGGGGGAGTTTTCCAGAAATCTCAGATTCGAGGTGGGTAGGGGTAACTGGATCAGATTTTTGCATGACTTATGGTATGGAGATTAGGCTTTGAAGATTGCTTTTCTTGTTTTAGAATTGCCTCGAATAAAGATGCTTTTGTGGCGGATTATATGGATAATAATACTGGTCTTATTCAATGGTCAGTTAGCTTCATTAGGGATGTCTAGGATTGGGAGGTGGGGGACATTACTGATTTTTACAGCTTGCTTGATGCTTTCAAAATTAGGTCTGGAGGGGATGATAGATTACTTTGGAAACAGCCTGGTAATAAGAGATTCACGGTTAGATCTTTGTAAAAGTTCTTGGCATCTCATTCTTCTACTGATTTTTTTTCCTTGGAAAAATATTTGGAGATGCAAAGTGCCTCTCAAGGTAGCCTTCTTTGGTTGGTTATCTTCTCATGGGAAAATTCTTACTATCGATAAATTGAGAAAGCGAGGCATCATTGTAATGGACTGGTGTTTCATGTGCAAAAGGGGTGGTGAATCGGCAGATCACCTTCTTCTCCATTGTGATGTGTCGAGGCTCTGTGGGATGAGGTTTTTGCTAAGCTTGGCATTGCTTGGGTGATGCCTAAGAGGGTGGTGAATCTCTTGGTCTGTTGGAATGAGATTCAAGGCAATCGTCAAATAATGGTCGTTTGGAAGATGGTACCTCTTTGCCTTATGTGGTGTATTTGGAATGAGAGGAATAGGCGTTGTTTTGACAATAGAGAACGCTTGGTGGGAGGGATTAAAGACTTCTTTTATCATACTTTGTTGCTTTGGGCTTCAATTATTGTAATGGATGGGGCTAGTTTGAATGACTTTTGTGCTATTTTTCAGCGTAAGTTAGTAATTAGGCGTTTTCCTCTTGTATACTTCATTTGTACTTGGGCTATGCCTAATTACGTGGTTTAATAAAAATTTTACTTATAAAAAAAAAAAAAATCCCATCCCACATTGCCTTGGATTTATTAGGAGCCCGCAAGGGAAGACAAAGATACTTCATGGGCAAGGATGACGCCTTGCAGCCCAAGATACTAGCCAATTTGCCTAAATTATTAACCAAGCCAACATGAACCATTTCAGATTTTTATAAGGTCGGAGGCAACTTCAAAACAAAGCAAAAGAGCCCTCAAGGAATGAATTTGGTTGGGATTTGACTCACAAAGAATCAGCGTGTCATTAGCGAAGAGAAGATGAGAGACATTTAAGCTACCATTCGAGGAACGGCCCACCGAGAAACCCGAGATAAAGCCCCTTTCCACCGCTACCTTCAACATTCTACTAAGCACATCCGTTACTAAAACAAACAAGAAAGGAGATAAAGGGTCGCCTTGCCTCAAGCCCTGAGAACTATTAAAGAAACCTTTAGGAGTGCCATTAACCAGAATCAAGAATCTTTGGTGATGCAATGTTTCATCCACGGACACCATCTCTCATCAAAACCATACCTACCAAGTATATACACCAAAAAATCCCAATTAACATGATAAAAAGCCTTCACCATATCCAATCAATGAGGACTGAGTAAAGGATTTATCTTCCCTTGACAAAGGCATTTTGTGACTTCGAGATGATCTTCCCCATAACTTCACCCAACCAATTAGCTAGGACTTTTGAAATGATTTTGTATGCTGCGTGCACCAGACTTGTGGGATAGAAGTCATTCACCTCCATCGACCTTGCCCTTTTAGGAATAAGGGCAATGAATGAAGTGTTAAGACTTATCCCAAATTTCATTAACGAGTGAAATTCTAGGAAAACCTTCATGGTGTCCTCCCTAACAATGTCCCAACAAGCCTGAAAGAAAGCCATTGTGAAGCCATTTGGACTTGGTGCTTTGTCTTTTTCCATCCCTCTTAACACACTAAGCACCTTCTCCTCTTCAAACGATCTCTCAAACCAAGTCGTGCTTTACTGATCAATCGAAACAAAGGCCAGCCCGTCAACCTTAGGCTTCTAATGGTATTGCTTTGTGAGAAGCTTATCATAAAAGTGAACAATGTGATCCTTAATTTCAACGTTATCTGTAAGTACCCTACCTTCCGAATGATGAACCTCAATGGCATTATTCCTTTGATGGGATTTGGCTACTTTGTGGAAAAACTTTGTGCTCGTCCCCTTCCTTTAACCAAAGAGCCTGAGATTTTTATCTCCAAGAAATCTCCTCCATAAGAGTTATTTTTTCCAACTCAGTCACAACAACCATTTTCCTTGCCTTGTCTTCAACCGAGAGGGCCCCATCAACCTCTTTTTCATCAAAACACTGCAACTCCTGAAAAAGAATATTCCGCTGATCATTAATTNTGGAAAAACTTTGTGCTCGTCCCCTTCCTTTAACCAAAGAGCCTGAGATTTTTATCTCCAAGAAATCTCCTCCATAAGAGTTATTTTTTCCAACTCAGTCACAACAGCCATTTTCCTTGCCTTGTCTTCAACCGAGAGGGCCCCATCAACCTCTTTTTCATCAAAACACTGCAACTCCTGAAAAAGAATATTCCGCTGATCATTAATGTTCCCAAAGACTTCCATCTTCCATTTTTTCAAGTCATTTTTCAGGGCTTTAAGTTTCTCAGCTAAAACAAAACTAGGAGTGCCCGAAAGTTTATATGAGGACCACCATGGTCTAACCTTGTCCGTGAACCCATCTACCTTTAGCCACATATTCTCAAATTTAAAGTATCTCCGCCCCTCATGAAGACCCCCACAATCCAATAAGAGGGGAAAATGATCAGAGCATAGCCTAGGAAGGCATTTTTGGCATAGGTTAGGAAAGTGAGCCTCCCAAGGAGAGACAATAAATCTGTCCATCCTAGACCAAGCCCTACCATTAGACCAAGTGAAGTCTCAGAGCTGAGAAATCAGCCATGGCCAAACCAATACTAGAGTCCCCCGACCTTTCACTCGGAAACCAAGTGATGTTAAAATCCACTCCAATACACCACAGGTCATCCCACCAACTGCACAAAGCAGCAATCTCATCCCAACGGAGCCTTCTATTACTGTCATCATTAGGCCCATATATGCCAGCAAAACCCCACCCAAAATCATCTTCCACATTCATGAAAGAACAAGCTACCAAAAATTCACCGACATACTCCACCAAATTAACTACTCTCTTATAAAACATCACTATAATACTCCCCAGGCACCCTTGGAAGCAAGGGAGGCCCATCCCGCGTAAGAGCAACCCCACAAACTTCTTATTAAATTTCTGTCAATAATATTCAGCTTAGTCACCTGCAAACAGATTACATCAACCTTCCATTTTCGTATCATATTCTTCACCTGGAGGCGCTTACTCGGGACGTTCAGCCCCCAAACATTCCATGAAAGAATCTTAGGCTTCATAAAACACCAGGAATCCCCCTATCATTGTGCCTCCCCCTACTAGCACTTCCTTCCCTTGCATCATAATTGATAGAACAAGAAAGTCTCTTAAGCTCCCTTTATTTTTTAGAGGCAGATTTGGCTAAACAGGGCTGTCCTGCTTCAATGGAAATGAGAAGAGCTTTGATCTGATCTTCAAAACCTTGCAAGAAATCCCTACACAATTGCAAATTTCATCTACCTTATGAAGGACCCAGTCTGAATGTAAACCAGCCCATGAAGGCGCTGGAGGCAAAGAACAGATAGGGCTAGGCTCGTCCCCGGGATCCTCCAATTCATTTAAAGCAGCATCAACTCCGAACTTGCAAACCAACTGCAGTTCAGACCCATCCAATGACCCATCGTCCAAGAGCACCTCATCATTTGAAAGAGCCCCATCCTCTTCTTCCAAAGTACACGACACCCTGGAAGGAACCTTAGCAGAGGCAGGTACAACTGAGAGTGACCCCATAACATCATAGGCAGATGATTGAGAGCAGTCAGAAGGCTGTGAAGAACCATTGTTGCCCTGAGGAAAGGCAGAACTCCGATCTAAGCCAGCCCAGCTGAAGCCATCACCACTTTGCAGTTGTTCACCCCTACCGATGCCGGAAACTGCTCCTCATTTCAAACCGGAAGGTCGCCAGCCATTGCTATTCCATTACGCAACTGGTAGAAGTGACAGGTCAACACCAATAAATATTTGACGTGTGCATCATATTTTAAAAATTAAAAAAAAAAACATGAGTAATATGAAAAACAAAAAAAGTCATTTAAAAATTAAAAAAAAAAACCCAAAAAAATCATTTCAATTTAAAATGATTATAATTTTTAATCTTTAATTTCAATTTAAATTTCTAAAAATATTTAAACGATTTTTTAGGATTTAATTTGACTTCATAAATTAAAAAAAAAAAAAAACTTCTAAAAAAATCTTCAATCTTGACTTTCTTTAAACAAAAATTTAACTCATAAGGAAAACATTGTTATTCATTTTAAATTGAAAATTTTATTTTTTGGAAGCTTTTTTTAATTTTTAAATGACTTCTTTTGGTTTTATGTTATTTATGTTTTTTTAATTTTTTTAATTATTATAGTGTTGATCTGTCATTTTCGACTGCTGACTAACGGAATAGTGACGGAAAGATGTTGAAAGTACAAGGAGTAGAAAGTTCAAAATTAAAACTTAGGCACTAATCTGTCTTAGAGGCAAGTCAGAGAGACTATTTTAGTATTTAACCCTAAGTTTTAAGACGCAAGATTTGAATTTATTCCTTATACAAAGCAAGTGTGAGACGTGGGGTTAAAAATGGAAAAGCTGGGAATTTTGGAAGTGACCAAAAATGAAAGATGGACCTGTTTGATGAGAGAAGTCCCTCACACTTATGTTTATTATGTATGCACTTGCATACCCATGCACAAATTTATGTCTATGAATGATTACTTCATAGAAGCACATCGTTTTGGTTTGTCTCATGCGTATATATACACCCATGGCGACGATTGGTGGTGATGTTGGCAGTATCCTTGTGAGAAATTGAGATGCATGGAAGATGGCCTCCCTATGCTTAGGCCCCGTTTGGATGTTGAGCTAAGTTGAGATAAATTGAGTTTTTTATGAATAATAATGAATTGAAATGGGGGAGTGATTTTTGTGGGGCCCACTTAAGATGAGTTTAGATGTGTTTGGATGTTAAGATGAGTTTAGATGTATTTATGGGAAGTTGAAAAAAGTTATGGGTTCCGCGTGTAAAGAGGTGTTGAGTTGAAATAGGTTGTGGGTCCCACATGTAAAGATGTTTTGAGTTGAGATGAGTTTAGTGATTTGAGAGTTGGGTGTTTGGATGTTAGACTCAGATTAAAATTAGACTGAACTAAGATCATGAGTTTAGTGATTTAAGAGTTAGGTGTTTGGATGTTAGACTCAGATTAAAATTAGACTGAACTGAGTTGATCTTAGTTCAGTCAAAGTTCCAAACGAGGCCTTAATGTTGTGTATTTGCAAGAACACAATGCTCAAACTTTTGAAGGTCGAGAAGGATGGTGGAAGAGTAAAAGCTACCTCCTTCAGCACCCTCTATATTTGGATGGGTTCTCCCCGCAACTCTATCTCTTAGTTTTTTAAAGCTTCAAAGACTTTTGCTCTTTTTCATTCATGTTAGTTGGCATTTCCTTTGTAAACTTTTTGTGTAGTTTGGGTGCACTCCTTTGCGCTTAGTTATGAAATTGAAAGTGCATTAATTGATAAAATGCATTAAGTATGAAAAAAGAAGTTCCCTTTTTGGAGATCTCCCTAGTACATCAAACCTGAATATATTTGATTTACATTGAAAATATTTTAAGTTTGCGACCTCCTACCAATTTTCAGGAGAAGTTGAAAGAAAGGGAACGAGAATTGCGGAAAAGAAAGGAAAGAGAAGAACAGGAAATGGAGAGGGTGCGGTTGAAAGTTCGCAGGAAGGAGGCAGTTGCATCTTTCCAGGCTTTACTTGTGGAAATAATTAAAGACCCACAGGTAATATGTTTCTCCCTGATGATTCAGTTATGGGTAGTACTGAATTGGGAATGTTTGATGGTTATGCTGTATATCAAGTCATCTGTAGGAGTCTAATTGTTTCCTGCTGTATTATTTATTTCGTGTCTGCTGCAATGTTAAAGGCTTTGGTTAGGCCAGTGACTATATGGTGATATTTTTGTGCATTAAGTGATTTTTGCACAAAACGTAATTTTCATAGATGACAGATATTTTTGCATTATTTTGTGCATGCTATATATATATATTCTTTTTATGAGTAAGGGATTGAACATGTACTAAAATATGTGTAACACCTCGTTTCCCTAGGATTATGAAAAACATCATTTTTGGAAATCTCAGGTGACCGGAGTGCTACTGTCCTTGCCTTTACAATTTTATTCTAAAGGAAGCACCAAGTATTAAAGATTCCATAAAATAAAAATGTCATTTTTTTCTTATCAAAATACTTAACATCTAAAAGAGAGTCTGCTGAATCACTTATTATAATCAATCAAGTCTCATGTGCTTATCAATAATATCTTATTAAACTGAAATCATGAAAACTGAGCATGTCATAAACTGTTTAGGCCTCTGCCTTGTCTCTCTAGGCCAAGTCCCGTCCTGCAGTTCCATCCTCATAAAGATCATCACCTAGGGTGATAAAAATATAAAAAAATGAGTTGAATACTCAATAAGCAACACATCATACAATAAACATAATATAACACAAGGTTTCTTGGAAAAAAATGCATACTCAATAGTTACATACATAAATAACATGAATATGAACCTGATCTGTGCATGAAATGGCTTAACCTGTCTTTCACTTGTCATAGGCCAGTATCCACTGTTGACCCTAGTGAGTTAGGATTAGCGAATCTAGTAGATTCCGATTCCTCCCGCGGCTGCGGGTTGTGGAATCCATTCATAAGGAAGATATTGGGTGCACTACTAGCGTGTACATCTTGGCAATGCAATATGCCCCTTAAACATATGGTACTGTCTTTATATCATAACATAGGCCGCTACGTATCTTAACAGTCATACTTCATCATAATCATACATACATACTTTCATGTTATATCTTGTCCCATCATTTCATAGTCATAGATTCCATGCATACAAACTTGAATAATAACACCCAGAAAATCATCAAGCCTAAATCCATTCGTACCACCCATATTCCTTGCATGGCCGTTACCCATACTCCTAACTAAACTAAATAAACTTTAAACGACATATACTAACTAGTGACCGTTAACCCACTTAAATCATGTTGCAAGACCCAAACTTAAACATATAATTCTGCACCCTATATACCCGTATAGGCTCTTGCCACTTCTCTTCAAGACCAACTCGTAATATGCATGAGACAGAGATACGTAGAGAGAATAACGTGGAGAGAGAGAGAGAGAGAGAGAGAGAGAGAGAGAGAGCCATACCATAATGCATGTAGTGCAAGCTATATATAACTGAGAGAGTGTGGAGTGTGGTTCATGGTTGCACTAATGGTTGGCCTAGGCTACATGGTGGTGTGCCTACGGTAGTTGAAGGGGCTGGCAGACGAGATTACGTGCATGGCAGGGTGGCATAAGAGGCTGGTTCGTCAGCTTGTGTTTCAACGCACGGGGAGGGCTGCCATGAGCTTGAGGCTGGTCTTGGCTGGGCTGTTCCTATGGTGGTGCATGGTGGTCCAAGGTGGCTGGAGTTGAGGAGAGCAGAAGAGGAGCGGTGGTTGGTTCCTGGTCGTGGCTAAGGGAGGTAGTGGGCAATGGTGCTCGGTTTGCTGGGATAAAGGCTGCTCTGTTTTGAGGTTGGAAAACAGAGGGCGTCAGGCTTTATGGCAGTGCAGGAACCACGTGCGGTAGTGCTGGCTGTGAATTGGTGGTGGCGGTCAGAGCTTTGCTGCGTGCTAGATGTTGGCATGGGGCTGTTGCAGGGCGGGGCTGCTTTCGGTTTCCGTTGCACTGGTTTCCACGTTGTAAAACAGGAGCTAGAACGAGAGAGGGAGGCAGTCAGACCGTGAGTGGAGGCTGCGGCTGGGAGGAAATCTTTTTTGGAGAAGGTTGTGTGTGCTGAGCGACAACCCTAGTTCTCAGAAGGGAGAAGACAGTGTTTTAAGGTGAAGGCTCACAATTGGTTTTATAGTGGTTTAAGGGTCTGGGTTTGGGTGTGCATGGTTTGGGCTCTTCCATGGGTTTTGGGTCTTGAGTTGGGCCATGTTTTACTAGGTTTCTACTTGGGTCCTGATTTGGGCTCTAACGGCCCATTTAATGGGTCCAACTAAATTCTGGGGCTTGCCTATAATTTCATGAGTAAGGTCACTTAATAAACTTAACGAGCTGAACTTAAACTCCAAAATGATTCTAACTTGTCTAATAAATACTTTTGGGCTTATAAAATAATTCTTGGGCATAACACCAATTAAATAGGGTCCACTTCATCCATTAATATTAAATGAGCTTATAACTCGATTATAGCCCAATGAAAACCATTAATCCACCATAATAAATTTTGGGCCCAGGGCCTATTCAAAATTATCCAATACTCTCAATTGGGCTTCCCAAAACATTAGCCTATTAATACCGTCTAGAATCCTGCACTAAATCTTAACGGGCCTTAAAATAATTTGTTGGGCCTATGAACCTAATTAAAACTCCTAGCCGACCTCAACAAAATTATAGCTCGCGGGCTTATTAAATATGGTTCATTAAACTTAATTTAGACCCAATAAAATTATCTATGTTTCATCCCTAATAATATTGGATCAGGTCATTACAATATGTCATGATCATCTTATAAATTCTGCTGATGTAGGCTTTAATGTAAAAGACGTTAGTATATGAGTTACTTTTAATGTGAATTAATATAAAGCTACAATCAATTGAAGCCTAGCAGTGAATGAGAAGGCTCTATTTGTTCAACACCTATTATGTTGCTGGCCTTACTGATAAAATATTTAAAACCTTGAAAAATTAGCTTTGGCTTCTTTGCCTTAGTGGATTATGATGCATTATGTTTTGAGAATCCCCCTGTGCCCATTTTTTTTTAAAAAGAAGCAACTCTTATACAAGCCATACTCTATCTCTCTCGTGCACACAGACACAGACCCCGAACAACTTCATGCTACCGACTCTTTTAGTTGCTTTCGCTCTCACACGTCCTAAATAAATCTGTTTGCCTTTGGCTCTTGTCTTTTGATTAGGCATCTTGGACAGAATCTAAGCCAAAGTTGGACAAGGATCCCCAAGGACGTGCTACCAATGCTGACTTGGAGCCATCTGACATAGAAAAGCTCTTTCGGGAACACATAAAGATGCTGAATGAGGTAATTACATGCGTTCGGGCTAAAAGTTTTTATTTTATCTGCAACATACTCCTGCAGCCAGATTTCGTATTATTGTCGATTAGAATTATGCTCCGATTATATGAAATTATATGTAAAAAAATCTCCAAAATTTTGGCTTTTTTGATAAAAGGGATGGCGATTGGGTCGGTTTGAGACTCAAATCTCATGAAAGCAAACAGGTTGATCACTTCGATCAGAGTGTCTGATGTGTAAGCTACAACTTCTGGAGTGGTTCTTTCTTTCTATTTATCTGCTTGTATTTTATTTTTAATAGAGTTATTCTACTTAGGGATGATCATCGGGTGGTCCGGACCGAAAAAACCAACCAGACCGAGTTCATTCTGTCCAGTCCACGGTCCGAATTTTATAGGACCGAGTTCATTCGGTCTGGTCCACGGTCCAAGAGTTTTTCGGACCGGACAGGACCGTATGTAAATAAAAAATAAAAAAATTTATAAATATATATTTAATTATATAATTTTCATCTAACCTAATCCTATCACTAACTAATATATAATTATACTATATTATAATTAAGTATAGACTATAGTTATACAGTTATACTTATACTAATATTACTAATATATAGCTATACTATATTACTAATAGTCTAATACTTTATACTAATACTATTATATAGTTATACTAATCATGATTCATAATAACTAATCACTATAAGTCTATAACTATATATATTTAGTATCAATGTATTAATATATTCTTTAATGTATTACTAATACTATTAAGTATTAAGAGTTATAGTATAAATTATAATATATGTATAATTTATAAATTTATAATAGTATGTATAATTAAATATTTTATGCTTATTTATAATAGTATGTTAAGTATGTATCTTTCTCAATTATGGATGTAATATGTATGGATAATTAAATTATTTATGTTTATTGCTTCATATACAAAATGCTAAAAGTTGTATGTGGCTCATTATGCATGAACATACTTTAAGTTAGTAATAAAGTAATAATTAATATCATCAATAATGTAATTTTCATTTAATTTATTATCATTGATCATATAAAATAGTTTTTTATTGAGTTTGTTACATAATCCACATTAATAAGTCACTTAGTTTAATTTAGTGTTGTAAATAAAAAAATTTTATTAATTGATTTTAAAAAAAAAAAGGTCGGACCAAATGGACCGATAGCTACCGGTCCGGTCCGGTCCGGAAAAAATGATGGACTGAAAATGTTCGGTCCATCGCCAGATCGGACCGTTTGCAGCCCTAATTCTACTTGCAAGCCGACGCAGAGCACACCCTCTATTTTATTGACATGGCAACGCTTGAATTGTAAAAGATTTTAAGTTTAATTTTAATTTTTTCTAGCAAATCAAGTCTTGCCATGTCAATAAAATGGAGGGTGTGCTTTGCACACTGGCTTCCAAATAGAAATTTTCTTTTTAATAATTGCCGTACAGCTTCTGAATAATTAAAAGCTTGTTAGTGTGTCAGGTTATTAAATCCATGGGTTGGTCTGGTTGTCACTTCGGGTCCAGGACACTCAAAAAGCATTGATCCAATTTTTGTATTATACCACAACTTCTCTGATGGCCAGCCCTGGGGATTCATCTCGATAATTACTTGGAATCTCATATAAAGTAACTACGTGTGTTTGGGATTAGCCATGTGCAATAGGATTCAAGACACCTTGTTAGGGATAAAAAGAGTTTTGATTCTTTTACGTGCTCTGTATCTAACATTTTTATCTTATAATTCATTGTATTTTTTTAGTATGCTCTTTGTATCGACTCATATCTGTGACCGTGTTAGTAACTGAACATCAGAGCATCCAGGTTTAAGAACAGTAGTAATCTTAAACATATGGACCATGCTAATCTCACATTCTTCAGTAATTACTAATTTGTTATATATCTGTATCATAAATGAAATATGTGTTTAGTCTTGGGCTTAATTGAAAACTTGAATGTTGTTTTGATTCAAATGAAATGTTTAGCTTATAAGAGAGAGCTGCTGCAACAAAAAAATTTCTAGCTACGGGTTCCAAGAAGTCTGCTTTAAAAAGTAGTGCTAGATTCAGAGATAGGAAGCTGACTGCATTATTTTCTCATATACTGTGGCATCATATTTTGAATAGCTTCAGTTATGCTCTATAATTTGGTTGAGTGCATCGGTTATATATGTTCCGTCGCATGAAAATATATATATTTTTTTAATTGCCTACTGAGAAAGAAAAGGAAAAAATCTTTGGCTATTTACTTGTACAAAAAATGGGAGGATTTTGCATATGGCATTCTCATCCTCCATGAGCATATGATAATAATGTAGTGATCCTACAATGCCGAAGGCGATCTTGAAATGTAAAGTGGCTTTTAGCTGTGTGGTTATCGAGACTCAAGTTTTAAATGCATTATTTCATTTGTAGTTCAACAGTATTTTGGCGCATCACAAGAAGTTTGAAATATAATGATCTTCTCTGTGGTTTTGCATTTTTTTAGCGGTGTGTGCAGGAATTCAGGTATTTGTTAGCTGAAGTCTTGACAGCGGAAGCAGCTGCTCAAGAGACAGAAGAAGGGAAAACTGTTCTCAATTCATGGTCGACTGCTAAACGTCTTCTAAAGCCTGATCCCAGGTACAACAAGATGCCAAGAAAAGAGAGGGAAGTCTTGTGGCGCCGATATACCGATGAGATACTAAGGAGGCAAAAGGTGGCACTTGATCAGAAAGAAGAGAAGAAGCATGTAGAGTCAAAAGGTAGAAATTCTGTTGATTCTGGGAGGTTTCTGTCTGGGTCAAGGAGGACCCACGATCGAAGATAGATAGTCATCTTGGGGGTAGAGTGTAGGCTTTTGATCTACTTTTCCTCCCGCAACTCTTATTGAGGGTCTCAGTCTAATTTCCTCTGTATTATATCAAAACAATGAACGGATTTTTTTAATTGACGTATTTATTTGATTAGACCATTTTTACTTGTTCTAATGCCACATCTACATACACTCCGCCTGTGTAGGGGTAGAAAATAATTTTAGTTTCATGATATCTGAGTGTCTCTGAGATCTTTCCTCCACATAGGAATTCTTTAATAATAATAATAATAATAATAATAATATTATTATTATTATTATTATTATTATTATTAATTTTTCAGTAATGCTTTTTGTAACATCACCAGCATGATACTGATGTAGTAGACATGTATTGTTTGAATTTTTTTATTACTAATACATGACTGCCACATTAGAATGGTGTTGCAGGCTGCTTTACCTCTTTTTTTTTTTTCTCTTCTTACTGTCTCCAAGTTCGAAAAAAATCAAGGAGTTTGAAATGACTTCGCTCCCAGAGCTTTGTGGATATTCTAGTGGAGTAATGGTAAAGTCCTAAATAGACAAATTTCACGCATGTCCTTTGTAAATAAGTAGGTCCCACATAAAAATAATAGATTTTTTTAGCACTTTTTTGTAGTAAAGTCTACTTTTTACAAAGGAACTTGCAAGACTTGTACAAATTATTACTCATTCTAGCATTATATCATTTCCTTAAAGGTGCCCGTATATTCATTATAAAATGTTGTGCTTCAATATAGTTTATTCTATAAACAGAAGGAAAAGACATCAATACTGTTCAAATACTGAATTTTGGAAAAGCAATGCTTGTATGTAAGATTGTTTTTAAGATTTTTGAAGATGGTTTTTATGGGGGCTAGTCTGTTAACTCACATTTGCAAATAGTTCTATTTAAATATATGCTTGTTAGTTATGGAAAATCTCCATTTTAGAATGGGTTGATTACAAAATCAATCTCTGCGTTTTAACATGTTTGCAAGTCACTTTCATCTTAAATTTCTTATATTAACTCCTTAAAGTATGCAAATTTTTACAATTAGGTCTTTCAAATCTTTCAAATTATTTTCATTTAATCTCATCTCATCTCAACATTCAAACACCATTCAAAAACAAATATTTTTCAACTTTCAAATTTTCTAACTTTTTTATCTTATCATTACCAAATTATTACAACTTTTCTGGGGCCCGGTTTGAGATGAAATTATCTCATCTGGTTTGTACGGATGAAATAGTTTTGTCTATCCAAACGGTTAGTTTCATATCTCTATTTTATTTCTAAGTTTTCAAATCCATCTCATTATTTTTTGACATAAAAAGTTAAAAGAATCTCACAGAAAAAAAAAAAAAATTAAAAATCCTTTGTGATTCAAATTGAATAATCAATGTCATTATTAGAATAATATATTTTCACAAAGAAATTGATAATTTTGTGAGTATTGAATAGAAGTGCATTTTGGAATTTTATTAGAAAATTCGAAATTAATAGATTATTTAAAAAAAATCTACAACATAATTTATATACTTATTTACTACAATAATCAAAATTATTATAATTTATAATTAAAATAAAACATGAAGAATTTCTTATATATAGAAAAATAAATAGATAAAAATATCTTTTAAAAAAGAGAAATTATAAATTTTGGCCAACTTCCCAAAATATTTTTGGATTTAAATTATTTTTTAGAATAATAATATCTTTTAAAAAAGAGATTATTTTTTGAAATTATAGAGTAATTTTGGCCAACAACTTCCCAATATATTTTTTTATTTAAATTTATATATTATTCATAAATATTATTTTTTTAGTAATGTATTCATAACTATTACTCAATCATTGGTAAGATCCACCCAATTATCAAAGAATACTTATACACCCACACATGGGAGATCTCAACTAGGATCCCGCCCAATATATATATAAATATCTATATATATATATTTTTTGCTTTTTTCATGCATTTTTTTTTATCATTTTAATTTTTTTTTTTAAATTCACAACATTAATAAAAAAATACATATTTAATCATTAGAAAAAAGACACCAGTCAGGATCCTAGTTGGGAATACCCAGTTGTAGTTTTAGTATTTTTCTTTATCAAATTCCAAAAAGTAATTATATCATCTCATCTCAATATCCAAACACGTTTTTACAAACTATCTCACCTCATCTTAGCTTAAAAAATTTCACTACTATTTAAAATAACTCATCTCATCTGAACTGTATATCCAAATCGGACTTAAATTTTCAAACAAAACACAAAAAATAATTCAACTTTTTCAAATTTCAAAATAAAAATTATATTAAAAAATTATATTCTAACCTTCTTTTAACATTATAATTTTTTTATTCAACTTTTTTTTTTTTCTTTTTCCAAAAATCCCATAAAAACCTTAACTCAAACCTTACCCACAACATATTCCATAACACATTCTACAACAATGTGTTAAAATGAGAGCATTTTAGAAAAATGTTGTTACTTTTATATAGCATTTTACCAAAATACCCCTCACTTTAATACATTGTTGTAGAATGTGTTGAAAAATATATTGTGGGTAAATCATTTTCCATACATATTTACTATTCGCTCATCGAATTTCACCCCACATCCAATGATTGAAGTCTCGTTTAAAAAAAAAAAAAAACCTTGAAACCAACACTTAATTGTTAAGGGGGAAAAAATGTCCAAAAAGGACTGAATTTATAGAACATCTGAAAGGACTCGCTTCCAGGGTATTTACACGAGAGTTTATATTGAACACAGAACAAAAGTATCCGCGTGGGGGGGAACAGTATAGAGAAAAAGAAAGTGAATCAAAATGCTAACGATCTTACAGCAGCGTAAACAGAAACAAATGAAGCAAATAATCATTTTGGAAAGAAGTTTCCCCTAAGCCAAGTATACAGCTTCCAAATAATCATCAATATAAGCTAAGCATGGCCAATGATCAGTTCTGATTTGAACCAAAGTTGAAATATCACATACCTCCAATTGGAAAAGGAGATGGAACCTTGGTGGTAGAAATATCAAAATATGAAAGCATCCCATGGTCTTTTTGCTGGTACTGGCAACACTTCCACTCTCATCTTCACCGGCAAAGTACGTAAGATGAAGTGGGCCTCCATCAAAACCAGATACCGACGAAGCCGCATCAGGGGAAGAATCTGAAGCCACATCCTTCCAGCTTACGTCTCTGATGATTCCGCTGTTCTTCACAATATTAACAAGTGGTTCACCAATCACACTTACAACAAATGGAGCCAGGTAGCGCTCGGTTGCCTGAATCAAAGAGGTTGCAGGGACTTCAAGTAGCTTGACAGATCGGGTCCCACTAATAGCTGCAATCCCTTTGCCTCCTTTCAGTGGAAATGTCTCCCGCCCTGTGTTGGAAGAAGTACCACATGCCTCCCAGAGTGCAGTGAATAAGTCTGAGTAATAACCAGGCATTGCCTCTACCGGGGTGTCGGGTGGAGCAATAGCCCTGAGAAACATGTCTTCTATGCCTACTGAGATACCATGAAGCTGAGCACGAATGATTTGGCCGTTTTCTGAATTTGTTTGAATGGAAACATCAAGAAGACCGGGTGTTGGATCCCGTGGCTCTAATTCAATTGTTACAGGAGCTCTAAAACTTTCCTGTGCTCCAGGGCCACTATTTACAGGAACAATATCTAATGGCATACTTTCACCAGATTCTAACCCATTTCTGGGAGGTTCTCCAAGAAGAAAAGGTATGTGATATGATGCAATAGATCCATATGGTGCGGAGGATGAAAAATTAAGCACAGTTGCATACATAGCAGGAAGGGTATCTACTCCATCCATACTACTAGCAGGAGAGTTGACTCCCCATACACGATTGAAAGGCTCAGATTCAAATCTCAAAGTACAAAATATTTTAACCTTAAGTTCTGGCTTATGTCTATAATCTGGTATGCAAGAAAAATGCCTTCTTAATGTTCCTAAGATCTCTGAAATCTTTGAATCCATCACACGCAATGGTTCCTGCGGCTGACCAACCCTTTCAGTTTCTAGAATCTGGATATCTGTACTTCCATCAATATCCCTTTCCTCACCTGGAGATTCACTGTCTGTGATGCCCTGTAGGTAATCGGGTTTGTTATTACCAACACCAAAAGTTGACAAAGACAAGGACCAAGATTGTCTGACAAGCAAGGGTATCACCCGCTCAAGGTGAACATAGGATGAGACATTTCTCAATTTCTTGAGATCGTGAGAGGTTCGAGGAGACTGAATATTGAAAAATGAGCTAGAATGTGAAGATGGTGAAATTCCAAGGAATTGCTCCCCAAGGTTGAGCATATCTCTAAGCTTCTTTCCGGGTATACAGATCAGCATCCGCAGATAGATCCTACCAAATTCCATAGTTGATAATAATTAGAAAACTCAGTAGCAAAAGCTAACAATGTGTCATTTATGATTCGTAGATCCCTTACAAATTTTCTTAATTACCATTATTTTATAGAGGAAAAGCTCATTAAACTTCAACTCTAATGATAGCAGTAGAATAGAAGTAAATGAAATCCGACTTCACTGGGGGATTGGAGGGAGCTGATTTTCTATATCCATACCTTGCATTGTCACGAACCTCCAAATCTGGAAAATAAAGGCAAGAAAATGCAAGGAGGCGAGACAGTCTACAGAACAATCTAGAACTATGGTGGTGCATCAGCATGGTTCGACAGACACCAAGAACTTTACTCCCCTGAGACCAAGATTTCAGTCCTGTATCTGGCCCATGTTTCTCAACAAGGAAAACCATAAATTTGGTCAGAAGCTCTAACAATCGACTAGGAGGTATTGTATTATTTTCTGCAATCCTGTCAAATATTGGGAAGGAAGAAACCAATTTATAATCCATTTTGACTTTTGGAATCAAATTCTCATCAAATGTCTGAAGCAGGCGTTCTCCCAACCAACGGTGTTTTTGACAGCCCAGCAAGCGGTCAATAAAAGCAACAATCACTGGAACCAATCTTTGATACTCCAACATAATGTCCACTAGCATCCGCTGGAAAAGAGTTGAAAAAGTAAGAATAGATTGGATCTGAATAAACAAGCAAAATAAGATTCCATACTGAAAGTTATAGACCATACAAACTCGTAAATGTTTTTACAATGTCAGTCATAAGTGATTTTTTTTTTTTGATAAGTAAGAAAGACATTTATTCATCGAATGAAATAAGTGAAACCCGTGTACACAGGAATTATACAAAAGAAACACCTAATTACATTCTAGAATCAGAAAACGAAAACAAAAGTTCATTAGCAGACCCTCCATTAAGTACAATAGCAGAAAACCATTGAAGTAAAGAGCACACAAAACATTTCCAGATTTTCTCTACAGTACGCTCATTATTAAAGCACTGCTCGTTCCTTTCCCACCAAATACACCACATAAGCCACAAAGGAACCATCTTCCACGCAACAGCCACTTGAGGACAACTATGAAGCCCATTCCAACACGCAAGTAAATCCACTACTTTCATAGGCACTACCCAAGCCAGCCCAGCTCTACAAAAAACACCATTTCACAAAGCCTTAGCCACCTTGCAATGTAGAAGTAAATGATCCACTGATTCACCATGTTTCTTACACATGAAGCACCACTCCATAACAACCAAGCCACGCTTCCTCAAATTATCGATCGTCAAAATTTTCCCAAGCAATGCTGTCCATATAAAAAATTTAAAAAAAAAAACTTTGGATAGCACATGAGACTTTTAAACAGGCAAACATGCTTCCACGGAAAAGAAGTTCAATGCTGAACAGTCAAGGTGGCTAACCGGCTAGAGAAGTTGCAACGAGATTTTCTGTAGGAGGGAGGGGGGGGGGGGA
>QEOT01004516.1:193184-211463 GCA_003123785.1 Pterocarya stenoptera
GGGGGGGGGGGGGGGGGGGGGGGGATCAATAATTCAAGTTTCACTTGGTGAATTGGGATACAGTTTGTACCCCAATACGTGTAGGTGGGCTGGGAATTCAGAACTTGCTAGTTTTCAATAAAACTTTATTGGGTAAATGGTTGTGGAGATACCACAATGAAAGGGGAGCATTGTGGAGAGTTATCATAGAGATAAAGTATGGTGGATTGTGGAAAGGATATTGCTTGAACGAGGTAAGCAAACCACATTGGGTGGAGCTTTGGAAAAACATAAGAGGAGTAGGGGTGTAAATTTAAACCGGGAAACCGAACCGGTTGGTCCTATTTTGAACCGGTCCGATCCGGAACCAGTTCCTATATTATGAAAACCGGTCTGACCCGGTCTGATTTCGGTTCCATAGTTTCCGGGACCGAACTAAACCGGGCCGGTTGGACAAAATATATATAAATTAATTTTATATATTATACAAAATATTATATATATAAGTTTTATATATAATATATAATTATATATCAAATTTTTATATATAATATATATAATTATATATCATCTATGAAATAATTTCATATTATAATTTATAAATTATAACATAAAATGTTAATCTTAAATATAAACATTTGTAATTTCTTTGATCATATGTTATTAATATAATTATATATAAGATAATGTTATTATAATTTATAAAATAAAAGTTTAATCTTAAAAATGAAAATTTAATTGATCATATGCTTTAAACATAAAATATATATATTAAATTATTAATAACATTCTATCATAAGAAGTAACACTTTATTATATGTTTTTTACATTTTAAAAAAATGGAAAACCGAACCTGACTGGACCGGAAACCGAAGATACCGGTTTAGTAGGGTAACCGGGGTGTAATTGATTTTGAAAAATGAAAAACCGATACATACCGGTTCGGTCCTAAATTTTGTCCAAAACCAGACCGAACCGGTTACACCCCTAAAGAGGAGGTTGGACCAACTTTTAGTGACTTTGCAGTTGGGGATGGTTCCAGAATTAAATTCTAGAATGACCTTTGGTGTGGAGACTGAATTCTTAAGGAAGCCTACCCAACTTTATACGGCATTGCACGACGACAGGAGACTACAGTCGCAGAACTCATGGATCTATCTAGTGGCTCTCAATGAAATATCATTTTCATTAGAGCTGTGCAAGACTGGGAAATTGACACATTTGCAGATTTCTTCCCTCTTGTGTATAACTATAGGGTGAATGGAGGAGCTAATATGATGATGTGGTCACCGTCCAAGAAGGGAAGATTTACTATCCAGTCGTACTATAAGTCCCTAATGAGACATTCTATAAGAGTGTTCCCATGGAAGAACATTTGGAAGAATAAGGCCCCTCTTAAAGCTCTTTTTTGTATGGACAACTTCACTAGGGAAGATTCTCACCTTAGATAATCTAAGGAAATGTCGACTCATTGTGTTGGATTAGTGTTATATGTGCAAAAAAAGTGGGGAGTCTGTGGATCACCTATTATTGCATTGTGACGTGGCTATGAGTTTGTGGAATGATATCTTTGCTAAGCAAGGCTCCTTTGGGTGAT
Source organism: Pterocarya stenoptera (assembly GCA_003123785.1). Classification (NCBI taxonomy): domain Eukaryota; kingdom Viridiplantae; phylum Streptophyta; class Magnoliopsida; order Fagales; family Juglandaceae; genus Pterocarya; species Pterocarya stenoptera. The sequence continues at coordinate 194,761 of QEOT01004516.1, forward strand.
GCCAAGAAGGGTTGTTGAATTTTTGGCCAGCTGGCAAGGGCTCTGGGGTAATTCTCAAATTGCAATTATGTGGAAGATGATTCCAATTTGTCTATGGTGTTGCACCTGGATGGATATCTTTGCTAGAGCGGGGCTCCATTGGGTGATGCCAAGAAGGGTTGTTGAATTTTTGGCCAGCTGGCAAGGCCTCCAAGGTAATTCTCAAATTGCAGCTATGTGGAAGGTGATTTCAATTTGTCTATGGTGGTGCATCTGGATGGAGAGGAATGGTCGCAGCTTTGAGGATCGTGAACGGACAATGGACGAGCTTAAAACTTTTTTTCTTCAAACTTTATTCCATTGGTCAATTGTAATAGACTTTAACGGCATGAGTGTACATGATTTCCTTGTATCTTTAGACACCAATGCCTAGGTGTTGCTCTTGTATATGGTCCCGTGTACTTGGCTTCGCCTTTCTTTAATAAAATTCGTATTTACCAATAATAAAAAATATGACCGAACCGAAAACTTTTTACTCCCCGTATGCTTCCATAACATTATGTCCCTCTCATTACCTACAATATCCAGAGAATACAAGAAGCTGAAAAAATCCACAACCTCATCAAGTTCCCAATCCTGAACAGCTATAATAAAACAAACATCACTGCAAGGCTCCATTAGATCGGATCAACAAATCTGAAACGGATGCATGCCGATTAGCTACCATACGAAAAAATAGTCGGGAACTCCCTAAAAAGAGCACGCTCACCACACCAAACATTAAATCAAAAACAGATCCTTGCACCCTCTCCCACAACAAAATTAACATATTTAACGAAATTCTCCCACCCCTTTCTAATGAATTTCCAAAGACTCACACATAAGCCCCCTAACCTCCTTAGAACACCAACCCCTCAATCACTCCCATATTTCCGATCAATAACCTCCCTCCACAATGATTTCCCTTCCAAATGATACCTCATAGCCACTTCCCCAACAAAACCTTATTGAAACTAATAAACTTTCGAACCCCCAAACCTCCATTTGCAATAGGAAAGCAAACTCTGTTCTAGTTCACAAGATGAAATTTATTCTCCTCTCCCACTCCACCCCACAGAAATGCACGAATTAACTTCTCAACCTAGTTTGCCACTCTTGCAAGCAATGGGAATAAAGAAAGATAATAAGTCGAAAGGTTGAAAAGAGTGCTTTTGATAAGAGTAATTCTACCCCCTTTTGATAAGTATAGCCACTTCTATCCCGCCAATCTTTTCTCAATCTTTTCAACCACCCTATCCCAAATATTCTTAGCCTTGAAAGACACTCCCAACGGAAGACCAAGATATTTCATAGGTAGAGAAGCCACTTTACAGCCCAAACGATCCGCCAAACAATTCATATTCCACACATCCCCACCAAAACCATCTCCAACTTTCCCAAATTCACCTCAAGGCCCGAAATAGCTTCAAAACATAATAACACAGCCCTTCAGGCTTGAATTTGCTCATGATCAGCATTACAAAAGATAAGAGTGTCATTTGCAAAAAGCAGAGGAGAAATTGTGATAGTTCCATTAGTAGCATTTCCTACAGAGAAACCTAAGAGAAACCCCCCCTACAAAAGCCTCCACCATACGGCTCAAAGCCTCCATGATAATAACAAAGAGGAAAGGAGATAACGGTTCCCCCTGTCTCAAACCCCTCGAATTTTGAAAAAGACCACAAGAATTTCCGTTGATTAACATTGAAAACCGAGCAGTAGAGACACAATGTCTAAGCCACCCACACCACCTATCCCCGAAACCACATCTCCCGAGCATATAGAAAGGAAATCCCAATTTACATGATCATACGCCATTTCCATATCAAGCTTACAAAGAACTCCTGTAACGCCCACCCTCAAACAACTATCTAAACATTCATTCACAATCAGCACAGAATCAAGTATTTGCATACCCCGAAAAAAGCATTTTGAGGCTTAGAAATAATCTTATCCATCACCATACTCGTACCATTTGCTAGCACCTTAGAGATTATCTTATAAATCCCATTTACAAGGTTGATAGGGCGAAAATCCTTCAACTCTTTAGCCACAGATATCTTGGAAATGAGGGCAAAAAAAGTGGCATTAAGAGAATTCTCGAGCTTTTGCAAGGAAAATAATTCCTGAAAAACCCGCATCACATCTTCTTTCACAATATCCCAACACACTTGAAAAAAAGCCATAGAAAAACCATCCGGACCATGGGCTTTACTTATCCCACAAACCACCTGACAAACCTCATTTTCCTCAAACGGTCTCTCCAACCAGCTTTCTAAACAAGAATCCAAAGAATCAAAAATCAAACCATCAAGATTAGGTCTCCACTCTGCTGTCTCAATTAGGAGAGCTTCATAAAACTACTCAATGTGATCCTGAATCTCATTAGGGGATGAAAACACAATTTCAGAATGAAGCAACTCAATAGCATTACTATGCCAATGTGAGTTAGCCATTCTATAAAAAAATTTAGTACACTTGTCACCCTCTTTTAACCAAAGGACCCTCGATTTTTGCCTCCAAGATTATCTCTTCCATCAATAATACCCTCTCAATCTCGGACACCACTTCTTTCTTCCTTGACAAAGACGACTCATTCATAACCTCATTCTCCTCCCCAACCTCTAAAACATGCAACTCCTCCAAAAGAGAAATTTTCTGCAACTCAATGTTCCCAAAAATTTTACTATCCCACTTCTTTAAATCAACCTTCAAGGCTTTAAGTTTACCTGCAAGTGTGAAACTAGGATTTCTCATGAACTGATAAGAAACCCACCAGCTCCTCACCCTATCAAGAAACCCATCAGCTTCAAGCCGCATGTTTTCAAACTTAAAATAATGCCTACCCCCATGTATACCACCACAATCGAACAAAATAGGAAATGATTTGAACAAACACGAGGCAATCTCTTCTGACATAACTTTGGGTGATGGATCTCCCCTGTTGGAAAGACAAGAAATCTATCCAATCTTGACCAACCCCTACCATGGGACCAAGTAAATGCTCCCCCTACAAGGGGAAGATCCAAAAGATCCAGGTCAAAAATCAACTCCGAAAAGTCCTCCATAGCCGAAGACAAACTAGCTACTCCCGCCCACTCACTGTGAAACCAAATTATGTTGAAATCCCCATGCACACCAAGGCAAATCCCACAAATAATAGAAACTAGCCAATTCGTTCCACAAGAAGCTTCTATCCCTATCCAAATTAGGCCCATAAACTCCTGCAAGAGCCCACTTCCACCCATCCTCAATATTTTTAAAAGAAAATGCCACAAAAAATTTCCAATACACTCCTCCACTAACTCCACCATTCTATTATCTCACATCAACAAAACACCTCCTGAAGCTCCCAGGAAGCTAAATAAGTCCAACCCACAAAAGAACACCCCCGCAAGCTACAAATAATACTTCTATCAATAAAAATCAGCTTCGTTTCTTGGAGACAAAGGATATAAATTTTCCAACTACAAAGGAGAGACCTAATACGAAGACGCGTAGTAATGTCATTAATCCCTCTTTGTACAAGTCATCATAATAAGGAGGGCAGTGCTGGGAGGGACAAATTGAAAGGGAGGGTGTAACATTCTTCCCATGAAGCCTAAGATCCTCCTTCTTCACAGCTGACTTCAAACCCATAGACCGACCAGCTTCGATTGCAACAAGAAGAGCCTTAAATTGCTCTTCATAACTGTCACAAGATATCCCCACACATGCATGTAATTCCTCAACCTCTTTTAAAACCCAATCTGAAGCTAATCTGGATGCGGACTGAGGTGAAAGAGTGTGTAAAGCCAAAGGAGTCGGATTACCCACCTCTTCATAAGCACAATCTCCCTCAAATAATGACATCTGAAGATTAGGCTCAACCGAAACATCTTCAGGTGAACTAACAAACTGCAAATCTCCAGAAATATCCAACGTAAAACCATCATCCAACTCAGGTTGCCGTATCTCCTCAACAGAAAACATCGGCTTGAACAACCTAGGAATCAGATCCAACAGATGTACACCCTTAACCAAGGGAGCCAGAGACATGATCAGATTGAGTTCCCCTCCATTCGGTACTTCACAAACGATGTTCCGTACAACAATCTCACCATCTTCCACTTCCGGCGACGGAATCAGATCCAACGTACCACTAGAGAGTGTACGTAATCCAAACTACTTGATATTGGTAGAATGACAATGGCAAGTCCAGACTGCCATTTAATATTGTCACAGTGACAAAGTGCATCTAGCCAATTGAAAACTCAAGAGCCCAAGAAGTAGCTAGACTTAATCTCCTTCTGATGGAGCCATCGAATAAGAGTCTTGTCTGTCTTTACAGTGATTTCTAGTTTGGGCAGCTTAAATCTCTTCAATCATAGGGTCATCACGTGATAATTGATCAAAGCAAGATGTATATGCTTTCGAATCTTATATTAAAGGTACCATAGGGTTAAAAAATATTAAATTAGGTTCTTCATTTGAGTTATGGTATTCTTATGTGCAGTGCAGATATGAAATTTCATAAAAATCAGCATAATTGTTTTTTTTGACTAATTTTTTCATTGTGTTTTGTCTAGATTATTCTACAATTTTCTCTTGGGAAAGTTTTCTTGGGTTTTAATTAGAAGTCCTGGTCCTGCTACATTAACTAAAGTGACTCAATATATATTTCGTTGTGTTCAAAGAATTTAGAGACTTTAGTAATGGAATTTTGAGTTTTGAGTGCCAAGGCATGATTTACCTAGGGTGTTCTTCACAGTGAACTGGTGCTGTTCACACTTCACAGATGCAGCCCTTTTCTCTTTACTTCTCTCTTTTACATTGCCAAATGAAGTCCTTCTTACCTATCAAAGCCCTTAAACCACACAGACTTTCCTCACTAAATAGCCACCAACCCTTTGATCCCTCTTGAACCAATATAACCCCCTTCTACCCCCTTTTATTCACTACAAAAAACCATAAATTCCAAAACAAAGCTGCTGTCCAGAATTTTCCAACAACCTATTTGCTTAGTGGTGCCCTTGCCTATGTTGATGAAAGCGCCAACCATACTTAAGTGCAACACCGCCTAGTGCACTTTGTGCCTGATTGGAGTAAGTGCACATTTTCAAAGCATAATGTATAATAACAAAATATTCATAAAGTACAACATAAAATTTCAAAAAAAGCAAGATAGCAGTATATTTAGCCTATTAACTCCATTTGCTAGTGTATTATGCAACACACCAATAGAGTGACAACTAATCACCCAAAAAATGAAAATAACCTTTCAAACAATTCTCTTGTGCTTTTCAAAATACACAGTCATCTTAACTGATAGCCATAATCAAAATATACCAAAAAGGCAATCACCAAAAACACAAAAAGATCATAGATATTGATTTCTACGCTAACAAAAGCAATACAACAAAATCTAAAGTATCTAATCACCCTTATTATTCAGCATAAGACCATCATCATCGTCATCAAAATATTTGTAATCCTCATCATCTACTTCATCTAAATTAAGGGTTTAGATAAAAGTAAATCTTCTGGCCGGCCCGTCCAACATCTCTCAAATAACAGCCCTTCAATCGTTGAGTGCCATGTAGGCTTCACAGCTTAACCTCCATGTGACCGCACATCAGAAGATCTGAAATTCATCCCCTCACCTCTTGCACGAAAACAAGCCTCATCCCTCGACCCCTCTCGCACGGCCTCTCCAGAGATCTTCGCCCCTGCCCCCACCCCAGCCCCCCCTCGCGACTGTGGCAAGAAAACCAATAGACCTCTCCGCCCACCCTCTCCCAAGACCAGACCAGAAACCTTGAAGCCCCCCCTCAGTCGTGACCCTCCCCTATCTCTCTCGACCAGATCCAGAAACCCAAGCGGCGATGTTCGAATTTGTAGATTCGCTACCAGCCGCCGCCAACGACAACGTAACCCTCAAATTTTAGATCTCCGAGGACGAATTTGGTGTAGTTAGCCCTCTAGCAACTACAAATTCCCCAAATATTGAACCTATGAATTCTTCTGCAATTTTTGCTTTTATTTCCGAATTAATCTGATTCTGTTTCTCTAGTGGTAATATGGCTATCAATTTTGACTATGGCGTGAGATTGTGGTGTGAGGTTTACAAGAGGAGGGCCACTTGGAAATGTTGGTTCTGTTTGCTTCTGTGTTGACGTGAGATTGTTGTATGAGGAACATAAAATGGTGTGTGGAAATGTTGGTTTTGTTTGCTTCTATACGAGGATCATTTTCATTTTCTTTTTCTGGAGTGTTTTTCTGATATCTATCTTACTTTTGGCGACAGAGATGGTGGGCGGCGGAGATGGTATTCGTAATTATTGGTGGGCAATGGATGTGGTGTTTGAAATTACTTGTGGGCGAAGGAACATGTGTCATGCGGCGGTGGGAGACGAAGATGGTGTTCTTCAGTGGTTTGAAATTCTGAGTGAGGGCTCAAACTATCGATTATCAAGTGTTGTGATCCTATTGTGATTTGTGTGGAATCACTGACGTGGCGGACTACTATTGAAGGCTGTTAAATCCTTAGCAACAGATGGACCGGTGCAAAGCGGCTCTCTTTAGATAAACACAAACAGTTTTTTCTTTCAGTGATGGTTAAAAAAAATAATTTCTATATTTTTGGACAAATAAAAAAGTTTGCTTTTCGTGCTTTAAGTTCACTAAAAAATGTACGCTTCTGTAATTACGCTTCGCTTTTAGTAAGTCAACAATTTGGCCTTGGAGCTCTACGCTTAAACGCACTTTTACAAAATTGCTTCATTCACCATCAATTTTGAAACACTAGTCAATCTTTGAAACCTAATCCTTTCCTTGAAAATCCTAATCCTAAATCTGAAAATTCTATTAATCATAAGCTCACCACAAGCACGTAAAGACAGATTTTCCAAATCTGTCCTACGTCAGTTTGAACCAATGTGAAGATCCCATCTTCTCGCCATTTTAGTATTGTTGGTCCATATCCCTTGGAAAAAATTCCAAGAATGACTGAGCACTGGAACGAGATGAAGTTCTCCATCCTACCATACAATCGAAATGTTACGAGCTGAAATTTTAGTTTTACTCTTTGATAAGTAGTAAGAATTTCATTAAAAAGTGCAAAAGGTGCAATCGAAGTTTAACAAGGAGTGTACAAGAAAGCCATCGAGCTAGAAATCGAAAAAGATACAAAATAATGGAAATTAAACCCATTAAAGTATATGAAAACTGTCCAATGTAGGAGAGTTTAAATCAAACCTAGTCAGTTGGGACATGGCATGTTCGGGGATCACTGGTGGTGGGTTGGGGATTCAAAACGAGAGAGTGTTCAATCGGGCTCTTCTTGGACAATGGTTGTGGTGATATCACCAAAAGAGGAAGGCCTTGAGGAAAGTGGTGATTGATTCCAAATATGGGGGTGCTTTTGGGAAGGGGGGTGCACCATAGAGCTACAAGAGGTCTATGGAGTGGGGATATGGAAGAGCATCAGAAGGGGATGGGGGGTGTCGAGACTTATGGTGGGGATGGTTCCAAGATCATAATCTGGCATGACACTCAGTGTTGAGAGAGGGCCCTCAACTACACCTTTCCTGCTGTTTATAGGCTTGTGCGTGATTACGAGGCATCATAGGCTGAGTTATCAGAGATTTTTGGTAGTTCTCTTCAGTAGAATGTTGATTTCCTTATAACAATCCATCATTGTGAAGTTGGTGTCTTCTCATAATTCTTGAGCTCATTAAATTCCATGACAATAACAAATCAAGAGGTAGACAAGATGTGGTGGACTCTCCCTAGGAAAGGGAAACTCTTTGTTTGCTCTTTCCATAGGGCCTTCATGAATCCAAATAACAATATTTTACCTGAAGGAGCATTTGGAGGGCTAAGGGGCCTTATTTTATCGGAAAAACAAATGTTATTGATCATAAGAATAGGCAAAAGCCCAAGTATACGGAACATATACAAGAGCATCACCTTAACACGCTATTTCAACGATACAAGAATTCATGGAAGCTCATTCCATTGAAATCAATTACAACCGACCAATGAAGTAAAGTATAGAAAAATAATTTCCTAAGCTCTTCCATTAATCGTTCTTGATCTTCGAAGCTTCTGTCATTCCTTTCCCTACAAATGCACCACCATAAGCATATTGGGACCATCTTCCATATCGCTACAATATGAGAGCTACCCTGAAGGCCTCCCCAAGAAGCTAAGAGATCAATCACCCTTCTCGGCATCACCCAAGTTAGTCCCACCCGAGTGAAGAAGTCGTTCCATAATTTTTTGGACAGGAGGGGGTGGGGGATGTTAGTGGAGTCGCAATACTGTCGTGGAGAGTTAGAGATATCAAGATTTATATGGTTGAGCTCTAAATCCTATGAGTTCAGCCTTGATGGTGGCCGAGTTCCAGATCTGGCTCAGTTCTTCTATCAATCTCTCTCAAACTAGAAGCCATCTTGTTTCAGAAAAAAACATTCAAACAGCTCTGACCCCTAAATTAAGCACTAACCCTACCGTTAGAAGGGCAACAATCATTTGAAGTTCCAAACCTAAACTAAGCACCAACCTGGCCGTTGTAAATGCACAGCTCCTCTGACTGACGTCAACTCACCATTTCTCAGTGATCAAGTTGATGGGCATCAAGGTCAGTCAGTAAGCCTCAGGACAGTGGCTGAGGCTCAGCCATAGTTGGCTATATTCCTTCTTCACTTCATAATGACACCGTCCAAGGGCACTGTGCACAACTCCTAACCAGTCTCAAAAGTTTCTCTTCTCTCCTCTTTTACAAACCCAAGATTTAAGCCCTTCTCCTAATTCATCAAACCCTAAAATCCTACACATGCTAAAGAATGAGCCTCACATATCTTCATTATTTTTGACAAAACACTTCTGGAAGAGCAATGGAATGGAATGCCTATTTATTGTATATGATATATCTTCAATTAGCTTTACCAATATATATTTCTTCAGTAGCTCAATTTGCCTCGAGACAGACACAGTCCAAGTCCTTTTCAGATCTGCGCTACTGTCTTTTAACTCCGATAGAATAATTATTGATTTTTTATATATCATGAGAAGAATGGTGAACAAAGAAAGAGAAAGGAAACCCCAAAATACCTGTAAAGTATTGAAGATGGTGGATTCCAAGAGAGTTCTAATGGTGGAAGGATCAGTGGCAGAATGTGACGACCCACCTATCAAGAACTCGCGGAAGGCGCGGAATGCCACTGCAGTTTCCGTGCTCCCTGGAGGCAACCACTTGAAAGCTGATACAGACACAAGACCATCTCCAAATAGCTTATCCACAGATTTCCCCGCGTCCGAGGCACTCTCCGATTTCAGGCTCTCTATACATATCGAGCAGAAAGCAAGCAAGTCAAGTTTCAAAGCCTTCAATGCAAGCGGATCAAACACTCTGGGATAGAAGCTCAACCTCATCTCAACGGCCATTGCCTTTTTTTTCTTAACTTCTCCACTCGAGATCAGTTCGTTGAAACCCATAAGCCAATGAAGAGCGAGCAACCGAAAGACCAAATAATGCTGCGCTTCTCTCGACATCAACATAAGCCGGCGGGCAATCTCGCTCTCTTGCCCATCGAACGCATCCACGAACCGCAAATACAACATCAAAACTACATGGCACAATATTGGATTATAGGAATATACCATCCCGAAGAACTGAACCTTCAACATCGACGGCTGCAATTCCAATGATATAGCTACCGGTGTTATCAAAGCCATAAACTCCACCATCCCGCACGGCGTCAACACCTGCGGCGACTCCAGCAAGAACGCCATCGCCCTCCTCAGCTCCTTGTAGTTCAAGCCCGTATTCGTCGAGTTGGAAGAACCACCGGCAAGCAGAGACTGCGGCACATTAAAGGGAACCAAAGGAACAGAAGTGTTTAGCACGGAAACGTTGGACTTGAGAGCCACGATGTTGTGTATCACCAAAGTGAACAGAAGAATATAGCTCTGCGAGGCATGGGTCCGCTCGTTTTGGCACAAGCTCCAGAGGTGGCCGGCAATGTCGGAGAGCAAACAAGGATAAAAGCGTTCCAATTCTCTCAAGCACTCGCACGCCACGGCACGCGTCTGCCGATCGGGCCCGTGGTTGGGGCGGTTGACAATGATTAACAAAAGTTCGACCAAGCTCTCGGCGTAGCGGATGTGAAACTTGTTGAAGACGTCGAGGGAGATGAAAATGGAGGTGGTGGAGACGAGGAACTGATCTTTGAGAGGTAAGGTAATGTGAAAACCGTCGGCGGGGGATTGGATGACGAGACGGAGGGAGTCGAGGAGGCGGTCTAGGAAAATGGGTTCGAGGAAGAAGGAGTCGGAGAATTCTTCGAGGAAGAGAAGGAGGTGGAGCTTGAGAGGGAAGTCCCTTTTAAGGATTGAGGAGAGGGCGAGGTCGAGGAGGACTGGGGAGAGGGAGGTCCATTTGTGCCGGCGAAGAGCGCCGTACTGGAAGTCGTCGATGAGGGTCTCCCAATCTTGCGGGGACACTGGCTTTAACGCCGGCGGCAGCATATCCGTCATGCCTGCCTTGCCTTGGCCTCCCCGTTGGGTTTTGGGAAAGAGGCTTTCAAGTTTCAATTCGGACAAGGCCAAACTAATTCAGAACGGATCCAAGAGAAGGAAAGTAGGATACACGTTACAAGCAACGGTAGCTTGGATTAATCTAAAATACTATTTAACTCCATGTCCTCTCTCTTTAGATACATTAATTTAAAGAATAATATTAATACGTCCTCTCATTTTATCCATTTATTTTGACTGTTTATATATTTAATAATTTTTTAAAAAAAATTATTTATTGATTAAAAAAAATATCAGCATATTAATATTTTTTTATTTTTTAAAAATATTTAACACATATTTGAAATAGAAAACATAAAAAAAAAAAAAATACAATTTATACTAAGAGCACACAAAGGAGGCAAATTGAGGGACGTAGTAGCACTACTCTAATTTAAAATGGGGTTAAATACTATTTAAGTCTATGTGTTTTGGTTTTTAGATAGATTAATTTCCAAATTTTAATTCTAAATTTATCGTTCCCAAGCTTTTTAACTTTTAAATCGATCCCTCTTAAGAGCATTAGCATTAGACTCATCAAATTTATCTTTAAAATTTGCTAAAAAATACATATTTTTCATAAATATAAAACCTTCTAATCCAAATCTCACATTAGATTCATCAAAATAATAATATAATATTATTTTTTAATAATAATAATATATATTATTTATCAAAATAATAATATAACATTATTATTCAATTTAAAAAAAACATTAATTAAATCATAATTTGGCTTCTGCTAATCAATTGTAATATTTCACTCCAAGCATCTACAACCCAATTGGGTGACCAACAACAGCGTGCGAAATATGTAATTTTAATAATAAAATAGTGGGATAGCCATTAAATAGTAATTCTTCAAATTTGAAGATAGAAGTGAATCTCCTGTAGCTAAAAGCTTCACATTTGAGTAGAAGATGAATCTAATGCCAAGATTTTAAAGTGAAATTCATCAAATTTTAAAGATTGAACTCATTTGATGAGTCAAATGCTAGTGCTTTTATCAAAAAGGGGTTGCCACTTATCATCTAAAAATTAAAAATTAATTTAATAATAAAATTATAAAAAAGAAAAAGAACTTAAGTCATGCGAACAGTGAGGCAGCACCACCAGAGTCAGGCAACCCTAACACAGCAGATTGGCTTGCCTGACCCAAGCGGCGCCACTGGGTGCGACCCAAGCCATCATGCCTAGGTTGGGCAACTCATGATGAACTTGTTAGGGATCCAGGTCTTGTCCCTAAATACTAAGTCCACGAGCTCGCCTTGGTAGTGATGGTGACCAAGTGTCAAGTTTTCTTGTTTGGCCTTGCATGTATAATGGCAATGATGGGTTCCTAGGTTGATGAAGGTGTGGTGTTTAGTGATGGAAAAGATGATGAGTTCGGGGTGATCTAAGTAATGATTTGGTGGGTTTGATGCAATGTGGAATGGCTTGAAGGTTGGCCTTAATGTTGGGACAACTTGGATGATGATTAGGGTTGGTATGGTGAAGATAGGTTAGAGTTTGGATGGTGGCTAAAGGGAATTTCGAGATTAGGAAGTGATGGGCTAGGGTTGGAGTCTTGGATGAGTTGTTAGGGTTTGGAAGAGATGTGGATGAGTGGGATTAGGGTTTGGTGGCTAGGGTTGGCCGAATATAGGAGTGGTTATTGTGATCCCTTAATTATAAGATCAAACATGGGTAGGCGTCACTTTGGGGTTTAGGTTTAGGGTTGGATGATGGAAGAAAGGTTTAGGGTTTGGAAGATGGTGATGGGCGGCTAGGGTTGGCTGAACTTGGGAGGTTGAGAGATTTTAGGAAAGTTTCCTAAAATCTTCGGATTTGATTTTGGATAATGTGGTGGCCAACTATGTGGTGTGATTTGATCAAATAGAGTTTTCAAGTTATGGAAACACTAGTATGGAAAGATTAGTGAACGAATAGGTCAAATTCAAATAAGACAAGAGTAGCCGAATTTGAATTTAAATGAAGAGGGAATATGTATTTCAGCTAGGGCCAGATGGAATGTGGAAGAAGACTAATTTAAGTAAGTGGCTAATATGGGAGGGATTCGGCTACGTCAATGTAAGATTGAATGAAGGATAGATATAGGGTGAGTAGGGTTCCTAAAGTTTAGGAATTAGTTAAGGTAAGATGAGATAGTCTTTGATTGACTTGAGTAATTCTAGGGAATGAGAGATTTGTGGGATTGGATATGAAAGATAGATTTTGGATCTAGGGAAGTTCCTAAAATTAAGAGATTGGCTAAGGTAAGATATGGAAGGTCTTTGGTGGTTTGAGTGATTCTAAGGATGTTCCTAGAATTAAGGGATTGGAAAGTGAAGATAGGATAATGAAGATATGATTTGGAGATGGGTAGGGTGGCTAGGGTTTGATCCTAGATGATAAGATGCATGGGAGTTGTTGGGAAGTTGAAGTTTGATTAAGACAAAGGGTGGATTTCGAATTTGGAGGGATTGGAAGATGGAAGATGGGATTTGATTGGAATGAGTCAACTTTCCTAAAGTTAAGGAAGTTGCTAAGTAGAACTCTTGAGGGGTGGCTAGGGTTTATGGAAGATAAGGGTTTCGGCTAGGGCCTTGTTGGATGGATGGAGACTAGTTTTGGTAGTGATGACAATTATGGAAAGTAGGATAAACACTAGAATTGGTCGAATAATGTATGTGGAAAGATCAAAATGGATGAAAGGAAATATATGGATGAACACTATAGATGAATAATATGGATGAATACGCATGCACATTCAAGAACACAATGGTGAATAACTTCAACACCAATTCTAGAATGCACAAAGATGAATGGACTCAACAAAGGAATATGAAGACTCTTTTTGGGTTATAAGAATATTTTTATATGCAAGAAAATATAGATAAACAAGATGGAAAATATATATGAATAAGGAAGGAACACAACATAACAAAAGATAAATAAATCACCTTTGATTCACGAATTGCACAAAGATGAAAGAAAATCACATATATGGATAGATAAACGATTCAACACCTATTCACGAATTACAAGGTAGAATCAATGATAGATAAATGAATATCACCTATTCACGAATTACAAGGTGAAGATTCTCTCTTAGGGGATTCACGTATTGCACTCCAAAGAGCCCAAGTACCTAGCACCAAAAGGGTGACCTCAAGAACAATAATCTACCCACTTAGGGAATTTGCCAAAAGTTCAAAAGATCTCAAATGAAATACCTAGGGGTCCTATTTATAGAGATTACAAAGTGAAAACCCCCAATAGGTCCCTTGAAATATAATTAAATAAAACAAATAAAGATAAATAAATGATATGGTCTTGCATGGCCAATGTGGCCCGTGATATGTCTTGACTCTTGGTTGGCCTTGGCTAGCTTGATCCTAAAAGTGGCCCAATCTTTGTTGTCCATGCATGCCTAGGACCTTGTCTTAGGGTGGTTTTTTATGGGGTCCTAACAGAACTGTCCAGGTCTTCCTTGGCATTGTGCACCTGATTTCGACTTTTTTACCATTTCAGTATTAAAATAATTTTTTAATCTTTAGATGGCATGTGACAATCCCTCATTGGGGACTACAAAGTCCAAATTATGTTCAATTATTAATCTATCTAAAGAGCAAAGCATATGGACTAAAATAGTATTTAACCCAATAAAATATTAAAAAGAGAGTAAAATTCTATAAATTAAACTCTTATCTCACTTTCATCCCACTATAATGAAGTGATATTATCCATCAACTTTTAAATTTCTTTAAAGAATATCAAAGATAATCTAAGGGTAATAAAAGCAACACATTTTACACAATGAGATGAGAGTCTAGTTTGTTGCATTACTTAAAAAGAAAAGGAAAAATTAAAGTTCATATATATGGTTTCAATTTGTATTGTGATTAGGATTTTAAAAATTCCATTTAATAGTTAAGGTCATATTTCAAACTAGTCTTCCATTAATAGTTAAACCTCGTTTGGTTACACAAATGAGATGAGATGGAATGAGAAATCTGTGAATAATAGTGAGATAATTTGTGAATAATAGTAAAATTGTTTGAGTTAAGATTTTTATGGGTGTTAGGAACTAAATTGACGGAGTCAAATCCTCTGAAAACTTATCACTAAGGGAAGAGATAATTTAAAGAAGTTGGCTCAGACTCCTAAAATGAAAAGGTATCACAAGTCAACTTGGACTCTATCACTCCAATGAAATGACGTCTATATAAGGAGTAGCTCCCCCACAAATCTGACAGGCTCTCTCCATGCACTCTCCACCAACTCTCCTGAGATTAAGTTTTTTCATTATATTGAGCGACATGTGAGAACATGATACATTGTAAAATCCTCATCTGTTATAGTGGATTTTGCCCCCAACAATCCGTGGACGTAGGCTTTTATACCAAACCACGTAAATCTCTGTATCTCTCTTTTATTTATTTTTATTTGTTTATTTATTATTTATATCATGGATGAACCCGAAGAGCACCGTATCGATGTTCGAATCATCTCGTGAGTAGAGGATGATTCTTTCCTCCTTTCCAGTCTATTGTGCAATTTTTGGTATTAACAATTGGCGTCGTCTGTGTGATCGACTAATTCTCTATACCGAAATTGGGGGAAGAATATTCTCCGATTCACGATATCACCTTCAAAAAACCAGATAAGATCTCATCAACCTTGTTATTTCCTATTATTTATTTTCCTAACACTACAGTGAGTGGTAAAAATAATAGAGTAAGAACACGGGAAGTTTACTGCACATGCAGCGTACATTGGGCACGTACAACATGCACTATGTGCCGTGCGCAATACACGTAAGGGATGCACGGCGTGCACCTAGTTTCCTCCACTAGGCAGAATCTGCAGCAACCGTCGATTGGCTGATAATCCACCAGTGATACAACGACAACAGAGACTTCCATCGATAACCCACCGGATGGGACCCTTATGTGCGATGCAGGCAGAGAGCAGCCTGCTGCCGAAGGCCCACTTGTTACGCACAGCCCACAGAGGCCACGACTTGGACCCGTCGGCATGTTGTGTTGCCAGCAAGATTGTTCTAGACCATGACATTTTTTTCGTTGCCATCTTTTGCTCACTGCCATCACCGAAGCTTGCTGCAGGAGCTCCCTGACGCCAACACCACGACGTGCTCGCCAGCCCAACCCATCCGTGAGCTCGTGGAGCCACCCATGGCCACACCGCGAACCTCTGGTGTCCTCTGTTGTCTCCATGGTGGCTCTAGCAACCATCAAACAACACGAGGTACGTCTGAGCATGTAATGAGCATGGCCCCCTGCGAGGATCACCGTGCATGGTAGAGTGCTGCCCGCCACCTCCATGTGTGGCGCCGCGCAGGTTCGGCCTCCCAGACGAAGCCGCCAGTGGGAGCTTCTCGTCGTTTCCTTGCTGCCATAAAAACCTGAGAAATGAAGGAGTGGAGTTGTCCAGACCTACACCTGACTAGTTGGAGTTTCCTGTCGCCAGCAAGGAGGTCACCACCCACACGATGCTACTCAACAAAGTCCCTCTCCATTCTCACCGATGAGCACCAGGAAATCTCACAACTATAGCTCACCGTAAAGGTCCAGTCATCAACCACCGCATAACTCGTCATGTGCTTCTATCACTGTCAATGTTTGCTCGCCACGAAGTTACTGCCAATCATATGTTCTCTCACCACAGTGAGTTTCCTCGCAAACAATACTTTTCACCATAATTCCACTGAAGCTCCTCGCCAACGGTTCTCACCACTATGAGTTGCTGCCCGTTACGTATTTCCTCGCCACTGTAGGTTTGCTCACCACAGTGACTTCAGTCCATGCATAGTTCAATCGTCATACTTGAGTTCCATTGGTTTCTTGCCACGATTGCTCGCCCAAAGGGTGCTACTAATTGCTAGATGCCAGTTGCTGACCACAGAAAGTGTTGCTCGCCAGTTGCTCATCGCACAGAGTGTTCCTCGCCATACACAGTATTTTCCACGCCACACAGTTCTGCTTGCCAATTGCTCACCACGCAGAGTGCCCCTCGCCATACACAGTATTTTCCACACCATTCACATGAATTTTACTCATGAACGAGAGAGAGAGAGAGAGAGAGAGAGAGAAGAAGAAGAAGAAGAAGAAGAAGAAGAAGAA
>QEOT01004516.1:218726-243964 GCA_003123785.1 Pterocarya stenoptera
TAACCAGAAATTTCCTGTCTAGGCTATGTGGGGGATTGTTCCCAAAAGTAATCTCTATGACCCTCTCCCAGTGAGAGCAAGTCTATTTACAAATGGTTTACTCCTAGGTTGAGCAGCACCAAGAGAAAGTTAAGATCGACGCCTTCTTGGCCAGGGTGAACATCAATCGATTTTTGGTGATGCCCGATCGATCTCATGTGGTTGGTCTCCACTTTCTAAGGGACCTTGTTGCTTCGAGGGGCAAGAAGAGACCCTCAAATGCTCTGCTAGAGGGAGGAGAAAAAAGACCCCGTCGTGAAGGCAGTTAAGTGGTCGAAGGAAGTTCGTGGTCACTCGAGGACAGAATAGGGAACCTCTTGCCCGTCTATAGAGCTGCTAAAACAAACCCAGCCACCATTGAGTGCCCTGGTACCCGTTAGGGAGAATTCTCTCAACTCTGACAGCTTTGATGATATCATGGAGCAAGTTGTTGTTGACTTGGTGACGATGTTAAATTTTGAGTTCCTCGTGCTAGAAGTTCAGCCTACGTCTTGGGACCCTTTTCCTACCTTACTTAGCGACCAAGGGCCAGTTGGGACTTTTGACCAAAATGAAGTGGACACAGAGATGGCCTTCTTCCAAGCCCTTCTTGATCTGGTTCTTGGCGTGTCCCATAGCCTGATTCTCGAGGGGCATTTCAAGTAGGTTGGTGGTTCTTCTATTCCATCAAGCAACATCACCCATGTGGATGTATCGACTCCCGAGGTGCCCTCACATCAGCTGGAGGAGGCTCCTCAGGACAGCGCCAAGGTCCACACATGTTCTCTAGGTTCAACTCCTTCCACAGTCTCTGGTGGTGAGATACTCATTCACCCTACTGATCCCAAGGGTCTTTCTCGCAAGGACCCTTTTGACTTGAGCAAAGATAGGGTTTTGATACCTTCTTCCCCCTTCAATGCGTCGATTGGGCAGAGAGTCTCATCACTTGCTGCTTTTGAGAAGGTCTCTTCCTAGGTTCCTACACAGGTAGGGTGGGGAGGAGCAGTTGGACGAGCCAGATCCAGTCGACCCCGCAAGCTCTGAGGCCTTGTCACAGCCGAGTGGGGGTGCGACCAATGATCTTAAGTGTGAGGGGCCTTCATCACCACTACCTCCCCCATTTTGATCACTTTCCTTTTGGGCCCATTCTGGATCTGGTTCGGTTCCTCTAGGAGAGGATCTTGCTTCCTTGGGGTGCGTTGGCCTTTCTAGATCGCAAGGTTCCCGGCCTAGTGCTGGCAGAGCTAGGACCGAAACCATTAGTGGGACGACAAACAAGCTCAAAGACTTTCTATCTTAGGTAAATTTTCTTGTTGTCTCTTACTAGGTCCTTCTTTCCTCTGTGGTCTATCGATTGATTGGGTTTTTTTGTAAGGGTTGATTAATTAGCAGCCTGGATGGTGGTAATCGGGCAGAGCTGGAGGAGAAGGTCGGCATGTTGTGGATTTATGTCGACCAGGCTTCTTGTGCTTAAACAATAAGCTCCAAGTAGTGGGCTTCCTTAATAAACCTAGTAGCAAGTAGGTGGTCAACCTCTTCTGCTATGGCCATATGCTTCATAGCCTTCCTTTCAGGGTGAGCTTCATCTAATGTAATCAGTTCCAGGGGCTTGTTGGCCACTCCTTGCTTTAGGCTTTGCTCGTCTCTGGTTTCTACTTGTTGCTTGATAAGCTCGGCAGTGGGGGAGGAGATTGTTGCTCAGAGACTGCCATGTGAACATCCTTTTCCCTGCCCTTCGACTCCTGCATGTAGCATTCTCTTACCACCACCAGCTCACCACACACTTTGCCTACACCTATTTTTGTTGAAAATTTCATTTTCAGGTGGTACTTAGAGGTTTTGGACTTTAGACTATTCAACGTCGGACGTTCCGATTATGACGTTGTACTAGGAATGGGTTTTGATCACAAGGAAGTCTAACATTATGGTGGCCGTGTACATTACATATCCGATCGCCATTGGTAGGGTTATGGAACCCATGGATTGTGGTCAATTCCCATTTTGGTGAATGCCTTCCAAAAAAGGGTATCGATCGAGCTCCCATTATCTATTAGTATTTTCTTAGTGGTGAAGTTGGTGACTAGCATTGTTACCACTAGGGCATCATCGTGTGGGTAGATCACCCATTCATGGTCGCATTCATCGAGTGAAAAAGTTGTCATCTTTGGGTTCGGAATTGTTTTGTTGGTCTCCCAACGCAAAAAGTTTCCGCGTATCTAGGCTTTTGGGCATATTATACTGGACGAGATGCGCCTCCCCCAATGATAGTTTGGGTTTCTTCTAAAGGTGCACCATTTTGATTATGGTGCGAGGAATTCTCCACGCTCCTCCTCGTGGTCCTCTTTCCCCTTGGGCTATGCTCATTCTCTCATTCTTGCTCATTCCCTCCGTCGTCTACTTGCTTAGGCGGCGATGGATGCTGGGCAATCAGTTGCCCAAGCTCCCCATTTTCTTTTATCTCTTCTATTCTTCGTTTCAAATGGTGGCAATCCTCAGTTCGATGGCCTTCTGCATTATGATAAGTGAAAAATTTGTGAGTTTTTTTACTGTGATCGTTCTTGAGGGCTCCCCTCACTCTTCATTTGTACACTCATGCTCGAATGCATCTTCCTGGGAGGAGCTACACCTTCTTTTCTTTTCTTGTACTACCTCTTCCTAGTCGTCGACTATTTCTCATGGGTTCTCTCACTAGTGCCTCTTTGTCCTGTTCTTCACCCGGTTCAACTCGAGGCGGTAAAAACCTAGAGGGTTTCCTCGACATTAACAAAGTCGTTTGACCGGTCCATGAATTCTTGTAGTGTTGTAGGGAGGAGTGCTATTAGCTTAATCTTCTTGCCCTGGTCCTCAATAGTCATGCTCTCCTTATTGAACTGGAGATGTAAGCTTTCAAATTTTCATCTTCTCATTGTTTCAAACTTGAAAGTCTTGAGATGCTCTACTGGATCTTTGGATTCATCGTACATCTTAGTCTGTGGGACTTTGAACTTAGGCGGAAGCAGAACAACCATAACTTCAGCATTGTAAGGGAGGTTTGTGTTGTTGAGCAGCTGATCAACCGAGGAAGATGCTCCTATATTTTTTCCCATATCCTCATACTTGCCCATGAGGCTATGTAGCTTAAGGTGCATCTTTTTCTTTTCTTCATCGTTAGCAGCAACCTCCCCTACGCTTTACAACTCTGCTTCGATTCACTCGTTCTGGCTCTACCCCGCACCTTCTCCAGATCTAGCATTCCTTCCTTTTAGGATCTAGTTTTCTCTTTGGAGATTCTCCATTTCCGACGCCATCCTTCTCATCCGCTCCTTCATTTCTACAAACCTTCCTTCCATGTTGGTCGAGGTAGCTTCCTAATCGTAGCGACTTATGAAAGGCATGGCAATTTCAAGATCCCACAAACAAAGCCAACGGCTTTCTTTTCCAACCTGTATCAAGGAAGCTTGGTGACTCGAAGTGCCAGAAAACACATCCGATGCCTAAATTAGTTTTATATTTTGAGAGAGAGTTTGTGATAACACATGCATTTGAATTGTACTTGTGTATGGGCTTTTATACCCTTTTTTTTCAGGTTGGGTCTATTTTCTTTCTGTGTGTGGGGTGTTTGCCCCCTACTCTGGGTGGCATGTCGTCATATTTAATGCGGTAGCCTTTGTCAGGGACAAGATCTCCCACCGAGCTCTCTTTGTTGCGACCCATATAGGGTGATTTAGTGTGGCGTGCTTGTGTGAGCGTTGTCCCATCTTGTTGTACTAGCATGGGCTTTGCTCTTCTTCGCCATTTGATGGGCTAGTAGCATCTGGGCTTTGGGCTTGGTGAGGTGGGTCAAACCTAGCCCTATGAGGGACAAATACGTCCCTCCACCTTCCATGGCACCTCCCAAGAGTTCATAATCCAAAGGCATCATCCACTCAACCCACAACAATGATATTGCCCCCAGTCACTCTTCTTTAGATCCTGCTCATTGAGATCGTTCTCCTCGACAACATTCATCTTCTCTTGATGACAGGTTTGCTCCCATTCCCACCTTTGGTGGTAGCATGAGGAAATTGATGGTCTCTATCTCTATACTTGAAGCTTTGAGAGGCATGTACAACATCTTAGTGTCAATGGAGCTTATATCCCCAAGCCATCACATTGGTATAGTCAAATATGATAGGGTTGCGAAATGTCAATTTTTATACCAAGATGTTTCCTGTGGGTTTGCAATTTCCCATCCGCCAATCATTTCGTGGCGGCTTGGACAACCTTCGCCTTGTCCTGGGACAACTTTTGTCCAACTCTTGACGGATTTTTTTGTTTTGTTACATGGTGTGGCAGCAGACCCTTGAAGTCATGGGTGTTCCCAACCCGAACATAATTGTGTGTGCGTTTCTCCATGTACAGAACACCCACAAGAAAATGGGTAATCTGTGTAACTTTTGCTCCCACATTGGCTATCATACAATTGGCTTGGGGACTCATTTCTCCAACATTAAGAATTGGACTTGAATGTTTTTCTTTGTTTCTTGTGAAAGTTGGAAAATTGTAAGTGAGGAAGTTTCGCGGGGTGCATTTCCCATCCATGGAGCGCATAGTTAAAACCAAGAGATTGTACCATAGGTTTATGTCCCCCAAATTTGTCAAACATATATGTGATTGGCCCCCACTCGCACTTCGAGTGTCGGATGCTTCCCGTTCGATCTCAAGATTTGCTGTGGAATTCTTTTATCCTCTTATCTGACCTCAAAGTTGTTGGATGTTCTCCAGCCAACCACAAGCTTGTCAGTTCCTCCTTTATATACTCTAGATGTGGCTGGAATAGTACCATTTAGATTCTTTCCCATTCTAGTATAGGGTCTTTTGTCTTTCTTACTATTAATTTTGGTAATAGTGTCATAAGAAATTGAACTATACTTCAACATAGATGGGGGAATTTAATCAAATCATTTGGAAAGAAATAAGCACGGTATGCAATTGGAAACAAAATAATAAATTCCATTGAGTTAGATCATTCAAACTCGAAATTGCATTCAATGGTTAGTTTAGCCTTATTTTTGGCGCATATCTCAATTAAGAGTTAGACCTCGTTTAGATGTTGAGATGATATGAATGAGATGAAAAATTATGAATAGTAGTGAAAGAGTTTTAAATAGTAGTTAAAAGGTTTGAGTTAAGATGCTTTATGGGGTTTTGAAAAATGAGAGAGAAAAAGTTGAATTAAAATATTATAAAGTTAAAATAGTTAGAATATAATTTTTTAATATAATTTTTGTTTTGAGATTTGAAAATGTTAAATTATTTTTTGTGTTTTGTTTGAAAGTTTGAAAAAATTGTAATGATTTCATGAAAAAATTAAAGATTTGAAATTAAAAAATGTTTGTGTTTGAGTGATATTTAGAAAGAAGATAAGATGAAATGAGATAAGACTTAGATCTCGTTTGGTTATACAAATGAGATGAGATAAAAGTTAAATAAAATATAGTTAGAATATAATTTTTTAATATAATTTTTGTTTTGAGATTTGAGAATTTTGACTTGTTTATTATATTTTGTGTGGGAGTTTGAAAAAGTTATAATGATTAGATGAGATAAATTGAGATGGTTTGTGTAATCAAACTAGCCTAGCCTTAGTATAGAGTATAACTTAACCTTTTTACATATAAACCCATTTTTTGCATCATTAATTGGCAATTCTGCTAAAAAAAAATTATTGGTTCATTAGACGTCTGGTCCTCTCATTCTCTGAAGGGTGACCTTTTTTTTCTCTTTTCATAGGCAAAGGTTTGTCTCTTAGATGTTGATCTGTAGAGATTGTAATGGACGAGGATTTAGAGAAGATGTGGGCAGCTTTTAGACTCACTGACCAGGAGAAGCAAGAAGTAGTTCTGTCACCATTAACTATGCATGAGTCAATGCAAAAGGAAAATCTTGTCTTCTTGCACTGGTGACTGCTGACAAAAGTGTGAACAGGGAGGCTTTCAGGTCCACCATGTCTAAAGTCTGGAAACCTGAGGGTTAGATTCGTTTCAAGGAAGTGGGGGATAACAGAGTTCTTTTGGAGTTTCAGCAAGAACAAGACAAGGCCAAAGTGCTGTTAAGGAGGCCTTGGACTTTCGATAGGCTTCTAGTGTGTCTACAGGAGTTTGATGGGAATACACCTACAAAAGAAATCGATTTCTCTATTGAAGTTTTCTGGGTCCAGGGTTCATAACATGCCTCTTGCTAGCATGACAAGAGAAGTAGGCATTCAAAAAGGGAATGTCTAGGAAAGGTATTGGACGTTGAAGTTGATGGAAATATATTTGGTTGGGGACAATTCCTACATATAAAAGTGGAGATAGACATGACACAACCTTTGATTCGAGATAGATTCTTGTCTATTGATAGTAAACAAATATGGCTTCCTTTCAAATATGAGAGACTCCCTAATTTCTGTTTTCATTGTGCCGTAATCAAACATGCCAAGAGAGTCTATCCTTTGGTTGGTCAAGTATGAGTTCATCATAAGAGAAGAAACTTCAATATGGATCAAGGCTTCGTGCAACCCCCTGCAAAGTCTATTGGTGATACATCTAGGAAGTATGGCGGAGATGGATTTCAACATCCTCAACACAATTGACAGCATTGATAGCATTGAAATTCTAGCGAGAAACCCAATAAGGAAAGTGGAACTCTTAGCACTGAATCATAGGAACCATCTAAAGAGCTAGCAGGGGAACACGCAAAATTTCAAGAGAATCACATTGCATTTGGCAAGGTCCTAATTTTGCAAAAGCTTCTTTTCAAAACAGAGAGGGAAGTTTGAAGGAAATGCCGTTACCAGATGTTGAAGATCTTTCCTTCATTGACAGTGGTTTAGGAAATGAGAAACAGGCCTTGGAGGGGAAAGTTGACTCTATAGAGTAGGATCTTATGGAAGCTTATGAAGGCATGAGCCAGAAAGAATCAGCTAACCCTTCTGTTAGTATTATTAAGGAGTTTTCTATCTCGGATCAGGTTAGCTCACTTGATCACTTCATTACAAATCAGATTCAAGTGTTAGCTAAGTCCAAAAAACAGGTCAGTTAGAAGAGAAGAGTCCATGATAGATTTTTTCATTCTTGTGATTCTTCTAATGTCCATAATGTGCACTCTGATAAATATGGTTTAAACATGAAGGGGTGCAAGTTGTCTGAAGAGGGAGAGGAAGGTAGATGGGTTACTAAGAAGTCAAAAATAGTGCTCCTACCTGAAGAGAGGTTAAACTAGGAAGGATTGGTGGAGGCTACCAGGCAGCTCCATCAACAGCAATGATATATCTCAGTTGGAACTACCGAGGGCTTGGGAACCCTTGGATAGTTCAAGAACTTCACCTTTTGATGAAGAATAAGAGTCCAAGTTTCATTTTCCTGATTGAAACTAAGTGTAATAGAGAAAAAGTTGAAATAGTGAGAACAAGGTTAGGCTTTGATTATAGTTTTGTGATTAACAACAAAGGCCTCAGTGGAGGCAATGTTTTTATGTGGAGTGGGGATAATGTAGTGGGTCTTGAATCTTACACCAAGAGTCACTTCTCTTTACGAGTAACACATCCTTTAGTAGGGAAGGAATGGATCTTAACTGGCTTCTATGGAAATCATTTTATCTCTAGGAGAATTGATAGCTGGAAGCTTCTAAAAGCTTTAAAACCTTCTGTTGGTATGGAATGGCTTCACATGGGAGATTTTGATGAGATTTTACACCAGCATGAAAAGTATGGGGCAGCTAGGAGACTTGATTTTCAAATGGAAGATTTCAAACTAGTTGTGGAGGACTGTGGTTTGAGTGATCTAGGCTTTATGGGAGATCTGTTTACTTGGAGTAACAATAGAGAGGGTTGGCAACTTACTAAAGAAAGGGTGGATCGAGCCTTTGACAATGCAACTTGGCATGAAATGTTTGCTTTTTCTACTGTTAAGACTGAGGCAACTCAAAGCTCAAACCTTAGGCCTATTACTGTCACTATGGCTTCTCAATTGCAGGATACAAGCAAAATAGATAAACCATTAAGATATGAAGCTAATTGGGCATTAAGGGAGGAATGTATGTTATTAGTTAAGGAGGAATGGAAGAAACCTATGTTAGCTTCTCACAAGTTGGCAATTGCTACATAAGGTCTTCAAAGATGCAAAGCCAAGTTGATTAAGCTTAGTTTGGATACAAGAAATGTTTCATTTCATCTCATCTCATTTCATCATTACAACTTTTTCAAATTTTCACACAAAATATAATAAACAATTCAACTTTTTCAAATCCAAAAATAGTAATAATATTAAAAAATAATATTCTAACAATATTTTGTTCAACTTTTAACTTTTATCTCAACTCAACTTAACTCATCTCATCTCAACTTAATATCCAAATGGTACCTAACTGGAGTAAGGTGAATTTTGGAAATTCCAAAAGGATTATCAACTCCAAACTTCCTCAGCTTTTGAGGCTTCAAGAGTCAAACAAGGATGAGATGGGAAACAATATTAAAGATTTACAAAAGGAGGTTGATAAGCTTCTTGAAGAGGAGGATATTAAACGAAAGTAAAGGGCTAAGCAGATATGGCTCAAAGAAGATGATAGAAATACCAAGTCTTTCCACTAATGTGCAAATCAGAGAAGCAAAACTAATACCATTCACAAAATAATTGATGATTCAGGTTTCATGGTTACCAGCCCAGTAGCTATTAGTGCTTAGTTCCACAAAATTTCTTCATGATCTTTTTTCAACAGGTTACCCTGGAGGGATTGAGATATGCTTGAGGCCCATGCAGTCTATTGTGATTGAAGATATGGTAGGAAGTTCACTGCTATAGAAGTGAAGGAGGCTGTGTTCCAAATGAACCCTCTTAGCTCCCTAGGTCTATATGGTTTCCCTTATGCATTTTATTAGACTTACTGGGATTTTATTGGAAGAGAAGTTACTGAAGCTGCCTTATGTGTTCTCAACTCTGATGGTATGGTTACTGATATCAATGACACTTTCATTTTCCTTATTCCCAAGATAAAATTCCCTACCAAGGTGTCTTATTTTAGGCCAATTAGTCTTTATAATGTTCTTTATAAGATCATTTCAAAAACCATTGCAAATAGGTTGAAAATGATCTTGCCAGAGATTATTTCTCCAACCCAATAAGCTTTTATCCATGGGAGACTAGATAATATCATTATAGCCTATGAATCCATGCATACCATGAATAGCATATTATAAGGTAAATCTAGTTTTATGGCCTTGAAGCTTGACATGAGCAAGGCCTATGATAGTGTTGAATGAGATTTCTTAAGAGCTGTCATGAGTAAGATGGGATTTGCACAGAGGTGGATTGACTTAGTGATTAAGTGTGTTGATTCAGTATCCTACTCTATCTTGATTAATGGTCTTCCTTAGCCTGTTTTCAAACCTTCTAGAGGGATTAGGCAAGGTGATCCATTATCACCTTACCTTTTTATCCTTTGTGCTGAAGCCTTGAGTTCCCTTCTGACTAATGCAGAGAAGATAGGTTCTATCACTAGAGTCCCTCTTATGAGAGGCAAATTTCACATTAATCATCTCTTTTTTTCATATGACAATTTAATCTTTTACAGAGCTAATTCTCTTGAGTGGAGTAGGTTGATCTTTTTGCTAAACATTTATGAAAATGCTTCTGGGCAAAGACTTAATAAGGAAAAGACTTCTATCTAACTCAGCAGGAATACGTCCAAAAACATACAAGATATTATCTTGAGCACTGCAAGAATTAGATCAAGTATGGCCTATGAGAAATACCTGGGCTTGCCATCAATGGTTGGAAGAGCTCGATCTAAATCTTTTGGAAGTATCTCGGACAAAGTTAGAAACAAAATCAGCAATTTCAAAGTCAAGTCTCTCTCACATGCAGCCAAAGAAATTCTTCTCAAAGCTATTGTACAAGATCTGCCTATGTATCATATGAGAGTTTTTAAACTCCCTCATAACTTGCTTAAAGAGATCAATAAGGTGATACAAAATTTCTAGTGGGGGCAACAAGATAAGGAGAGGAAAATTCACTGGATCTCGTGGAACACAATGGGGAAGTCTAAGGCAGTGGTAGGGCTGGGTTTTAGAGAGTTGGAAAGTTTTAACTTGGCTATGCTAGCAAAACAAGGGTGTAGGCTACTCCAAGACCCTCATTCATTAGCTTTCCAAGTCTTAAAACTGAAATACTTCCCAAAGGTCAATATATTTCAAGCTAAACTGGGTGGAAAACCATCCTATATTTGGAGAAGCATCATTGCTACTCGATCATTACTTGAGAAGGGCACTTCATGGATAATTGGAAATGGAAGAGAGGTTCACATTTGAAAGGATAAGTGGATTCCTAAATTCACTACTTTCATAATCAAAGTGTAGTAAAGGATCTTGATGAAAATGCTAAAGTTCATGAGCTTATTGATCCGGACACTAATCACTGGAGGGCTACTCTAATTGAAGGGATTTTCTCAAGGGAGGAAGCTGGGATTATTAGGAAGATTCCTATTAGCTGTACCAATAAATATACAAATTGATATGGAATGTTTCTTCTAATGGTTAGTTTATAGTGACAAGTGCATACCATTTTCACAAAGATTCATAGAACTATCAAAGGATCAACCTTCATGCTCCGACACTAGAAGTGCAGGGTGGTCAGTTATTTGGAAGTTGAACATCCATCCAGCTGATAGGATCTTTCTATGGAGAGCTTGCTTAGATAGTCTTCCCACTAATCTGAACCTTTATAAAAAGAAGGTTGTGCAAAGTTCAAAATGTCCTATTTGCTTTGAAGAGGAATTTGTGGTTCATGCTTTATGGTCATGTCCTGCAGCACAAGATGTCTAGAGCCAATGTTCCAAACAAATTCGAAAGAGTGCCTGCTGGAAGAAGACATTTCTTGAACTCTTTGAGGGCATCTGCACAGGCTTTGAGTCAGCAGTTGTGGAAGAGATAGAAGTGGTAGCAAGGAGAGTATGGCAGAGAAGGAACCATTATGTTTCTCAAAGTGATTTCAAGCATCCAAATGTGGTAGCTCAACAATCTAAAGAGGTTCTAAAGGAGTTGCAGGATGCTCACTCAAAGAAGGTCATCACTTCTACATGCTCTCACAATTTGGTTCCAAAGTGGGAACCTCCCCCTTTGAATTCTTTCAAGGTTAATTAGGATATTGCAATAGAAAGGAGTAGAGGAATTACTGGGATTGGAGTTGTAATCAGAGACAATGAAGAGTTAATTTTAGCTAGTATGAGACTAAAAAGATCATCTGCTTTTGATCCTTTATTGGCAGAAGCTATGGGAGCTCTACCTGCTACTCTGTTTAGTTTGGAGATGGGTTTGCATGATATAATTCTTGAAGGTGTTTCACTTCAAATGATCAACGACATCTCCAAGGAGGATGGTAATCTGTCTAGCTATGGGATGGTGATTAGTGACATCAAGTCAAAGCTGCTGAGTTTTTGAAGATGGTCTACTCATAATGTGCGAAGGGAGGCTAATCTTGTAGCTCATACTTAGCTAAATCTGCATTACAAGTATCTAATGTAATAGTGGATATGGAGGAGTGTTCTTCATGTATTGTTTCCTTACTCTAAGGGAAGCGTTGAAGAAAAGTATTCATTTCAAAAAAAAAATTGCCGATTCTGCTCACATTTATTACTTCTTTACAGTTTTGACCATTTTGATCCCGTTTTCTACCATTTTTCTTACCCTTCATTTTCTTGCTATTTATTTCATGTTCTTATGCATATTTCTAATTAATGATAATTCTAAGCGTCAAAATTCTCAAGTGGAAGAATGATATGAAACGTCCTAAATGATTTATTTTCACTTATATACATTGAACCAAATATTATTTAATAAAAATCTCTCCTAACACTTAGTGGCCGAGGCTCCTATATGCCCAAATTTTCCATATTTCATTTCTTTAACCCTTTTACACCATAACCCTAAAATCATGCTTTACTCATTTTTAATCCCATTCAAGTTTTCAACATCATACATAGAGTGCCAAAGGTATGACTTGTTGCCATGGCTGAATACTAAATGTTCTTTTTTTCTTCCAAGATTTTCATTTTAAATTGACATAAACTCAAACCCTAATTCATCATAGAATAGCTGAAACCTTATCTACAAAAGTCATGTTTTTCTTCAATTTCTCATATTTTCTCCTTACTTGACTCTTTTTAGGTTAGCATGCTCATGAAAATAGCTTAATTTATACACAAAAGGTTTCATCTGTTAAAAATACTTCTCTTGGCTGAAATACCTAAACACAAAATGTCCCAATTTTTCACCACTTCATTACTTATAGACTTGATTATAGCTTAGTGTGTAAGCAATCCATAACCGAAACCTTATAAGCTTGTTATCTCTAAAAATTATTTTTTTGAAACCCTAATTCTAATAACACAAAACCATGTTTAAATATATATCACAATCAACTCTAAAATTATAGCATAACTTCAACACCATACATGGTCTAGAAAAATTACACATAAACCCTAAGTACATGCTCAACCCAAAACCATAATTGCACTTTTCACTTGATTTTTTGATCAACCTCTACTTATAAACTCTTTTTTTTTTTTCAAAGATTAAACAAGATAAACATCATTTCAGCAAAATTTCAAGCTAGGTAAGAAAACTTACTTGATTTTGCAAAATTGAAGCTCATATGACCTCNGCAATTTGGTTCCAAAGTGGGAACCTCCCCCTTTGAATTCTTTCAAGGTTAATTAGGATATTGCAATAGAAAGGAGTAGAGGAATTACTGGGATTGGAGTTGTAATCAGAGACAATGAAGAGTTAATTTTAGCTAGTATGAGACTAAAAAGATCATCTGCTTTTGATCCTTTATTGGCAGAAGCTATGGGAGCTCTACCTGCTACTCTGTTTAGTTTGGAGATGGGTTTGCATGATATAATTCTTGAAGGTGTTTCACTTCAAATGATCAACGACATCTCTAAGGAGGATGGTAATCTGTCTAGCTATGGGATGGTGATTAGTGACATCAAGTCAAAGCTGCTGAGTTTTTGAAGATGGTCTACTCATAATGTGCGAAGGGAGGCTAATCTTGTAGCTCATACTTAGCTAAATCTGCATTACAAGTATCTAATGTAATAGTGGATATGGAGGAGTGTTCTTCATGTATTGTTTCCTTACTCTAAGGGAAGCGTTGAAGAAAGTATTCATTTCAAAAAAAAAATTGCCGATTCTGCTCACATTTATTACTTCTTTACAGTTTTGACCATTTTGATCCCGTTTTCTACCATTTTTCTTACCCTTCATTTTCTTGCTATTTATTTCATGTTCTTATGCATATTTCTAATTAATGATAATTCTAAGCGTCAAAATTCTCAAGTGGAAGAATGATATGAAACGTCCTAAATGATTTATTTTCACTTATATACATTGAACCAAATATTATTTAATAAAAATCTCTCCTAACACTTAGTGGCCGAGGCTCCTAAATGCCCAAATTTTCCATATTTCATTTCTTTAACCCTTTTACACCATAACCCTAAAATCATGCTTTACTCATTTTTAATCCCATTCAAGTTTTCAACATCATACATAGAGTGCCAAAGGTATGACTTGTTGCCATGGCTGAATACTAAATGTTCTTTTTTCTTCCAAGATTTTCATTTTAAATTGACATAAACTCAAACCCTAATTCATCATAGAATAGCTTAAACCTTATCTACAAAAGTCATGTTTTTCTTCAATTTCTCATATTTTCTCCTTACTTGACTCTTTTTAGGTTAGCATGCTCATGAAAATAGCTTAATTTATACACAAAAGGTTTCATCTGTTAAAAATACTTCTCTTGGCTGAAATACCTAAACACAAAATGTCCCAATTTTTCACCACTTCATTACTTATAGACTTGATTATAGCTTAGTGTGTAAGCAATCCATAACCGAAACCTTATAAGCTTGTTATCTCTAAAAATTATTTTTTTTGAAACCCTAATTCTAATAACACAAAACCATGTTTAAATATATATCACAATCAACTCTAAAATTATAGCATAACTTCAACACCATACATGGTCTAGAAAAATTACACATAAACCCTAAGTACATGCTCAACCCAAAACCATAATTGCACTTTTCACTTGATTTTTTGATCAACCTCTACTTATAAACTCTTTTTTTTTTTTTCAAAGATTAAACAAGATAAACATCATTTCAGCAAAATTTCAAGCTAGGTAAGAAAACTTACTTGATTTTGCAAAATTGAAGCTCATATGACCTCTTGGCTAGCCAATTAGGAAGAAGAAGTCGAAGGTGAAGTGAAAAAGAGCTAGGCGTCAAAATTGCATAAAATATAACCAAGGCTTTGTTTTATATATGGTCATGGGCAGATGTCACCCATCCCTCGGTGGAATATGCAAATATATAGGTGGCAACCATGCTACCATGCATGCAGATTTCTTTAATAAATTATATATATGTTCTAATTATATTATTTTCATCATTATTTTTATCTTAAAGAAATTATATAAAGTAAGTATTTTTGTTAAAGTAATCATGTTTGAAAGTCTTTACATTATGCACCATTCACATAATATAATTTAATTTATAAAGACATTCAAATAAAAAAAAAATTTTGGCAAAATTTATCTCTTGATTTTCTTTTATGTTTTTAAGCGCGCTTGTTTTTTATTTAAGTTTTCTTTCTATTATCACACTAATTTTATAATATAAAATATATCTTTTATGACTGACTATGATGTGACCCGTATGTCATATTAAGCATTAGTATTAGTGTAGGCAAAGACAAAGGTAAAATTTAGTTAAAATCACATATTTTACCTTTTGTTTATTCCATTCAAGAGAGATTTCCACGTATGATTATCTATCTATTAGCTTAAATAATAATAAAATATTATTAATTTAATAACAATATTATTATTATTTTCATATTTTACAATTATATTGATCGTATGTTAATTAATAATTAAATTATTGTTTACCAACTATCTTTTTCTGCCAACCTAATTGTGAGGGAAATTTCCTTCCCGACCCATGGGCTGAGCCCATACAGGACAATGAAGGGCCTAACTCAGCCTAAGTCTCATCCTATAAGGGGGCCAAAATGCCACTTAAAGAATCCAGCCGGCGAACTACACCAACCCAGGCGGGAGGCCTAGCACGGGAAAGCTAATTGGTAAGGACAGATGGGATTCGCTGCCTCTAACATCCCCTGCGACATCCAGCACTCAAGGACCTGTATCGACAGATTATCTGATAGAGGGTATGGAGGATCACGACGCCGATCATTAACTGAAAAGACGCCACTTGAGAAGCCACGCCCTAGAGCCCATGCTGCATTGATTGTGCCACTCTAGGCTCCACATCGCATTAAAAGAGCTAGACCAAGCTACAATGGGAGGTGATGTGAATCCCTTGACACAGAGTACGAGATGTCTCACCCCCTAAATCTCTTATAAAAGCCACCCTCCATATACAAATGTCTCTCTCGGAACTCTTACACTCACACACAAATTACTAAGAAGATTGACAACTTAAGAATCGGAGGCTCCCCAGACCCCACCAAGCCACCCTTATTTTCTCTTATGTGCAGATATAAAGCCCCTGGCGTAGATGGCTGGAACTAGGCTCAAGTGTGCGAAACACGTTGTTAACATTAATAATATTTTGAATGAGAGAGAAATAACTCATAAAAAAAATGCATTTGTCTCTTCTAGTGCAGACAATTTAGTGAAATTGTCAGAGAATTCTTGGTTTGCATTTATATTTACCTACACCAATACCAATGCTCTAAGCATTTTTGTTACTAACAAACAAACAGAAGTGATATTTAAAAAATAAAAAAAGGGGCAGAATTTGGATCAACGTGGAAACTTCTTTTTAAAACTCTATTTATTTTCAATTATTTTTAAATCTTTTTTTTTTTTTTTGATAATTTAAATCTTATTATTAATGCATTGCGAGAATGTATTCTTGGAGTCGAGTCCGTTCCAAGACTCGAATAAAGAAGCATGAGAAGTGCATTGAGAGCGGGAGTGGGAGGAGTGCGGCATTTTCTTCTCCCTGTTCCAAGTTTTCGAATCGCCAACTATTCTTTCAACTTTTGCACTCCCCACAAGCGAACCCGAACCGTAGGGTTTCTCCGTTGCACAGCCATGGCGACTGTCATCCCTGCGCCAGTCGTTCAAGTTAAGGAGAGGATTGAACTGACCGTCACCGAGAGGAACATCTTTGACAGGCTTCTCGGCACTCTTCACCACTTCGGTCTCAGCAATCAGCTCCGAGTTGCCGGCGGCTGGGTCCGGGACAAGGTCAGTGGTTAAGTTCTTTGGCTCTGTTTGTTTTGAAGATTGGTTTCGTAGTTGATGGGTTTTAAATTGTCTTGCAGCTTTTAGGAAAAGAGTGTTACGATATTGATATCGCGCTGGACAATATGTTGGGGAGTGAATTTGTTGAGAAGGTGAGGGAGTACCTGTTGTCTATTGGGGAACAAGTACAAGGGGTTGCTGTTATTCCAAGGTACGTGGATTCGAATTACTTTTCCATTTTTTCACTTCGTTACGGGATAAATAATTTTGAAGGGCATCTTCGTTACCAAACCCCTTTATCTCGAGGGAGAAAATTTATCGGAAAATACTCTCAGGCCATGGTCCCCAAAAATTTATTTTAGAATAATTGAAACTCGAGGAAGCATTGGGCTGGAAGAAGTAAAAGATACTAAAATAAGAGGTTTTTTTCCTCTCTATTTTCTCTATAGAAACGAACAATCGAAAATTATTTAGTTATCCATTATTTTATTTTCTTCACTTTGTTCTCTCTTCTAAACAGTGAACCATTAAGTTATAATATTGAAGCTAGGGAGCGTACACTAGATGAACTTCGAAATCTTTTGTGCACGCCTTATGTAACAACCCTTCCTGTAGGTCAAGAATGTTATGTACATTTGTAACCTTGCACCCGGCAAAGAGATTCAACATCATAATAGTATCTCATCTATTGAATCATAGACTAGCTTGACATAGCAAAGTTTCATAAAATGAAGACAAAAACATAAAAATGTAAGCATAAACTAGTCCTATGTGACAATAACACACTTATTTGAATGTCTAAGACTGAAAAAAAAAAGTCTACTCCTGGTCATGAGTTCAAATTTCAATTGGTGAAATGGGCCAAAATTTGCTCTCCTATTCAAGAAGGACGTTTGGGTATTCAGAACTTGCAGTTTTTCTGTAAAGCTTTGCATGGTAAGTGGCTATGGAGATATCACAATGAGAGGAGGGCTTTGTGGAAAAGCGTCATTGAATTGAAGCATGGGGAATATGGTGCACCAAGGAGGTGAGTGGGCCTCATGCTGTGGGGCTATGGAAGCATATAAGAAGAGGTTGTGACACATATTCAAGATATACTTGCTTTAAAGTGGGTGATGGACCCAAAAGTAAATTTTGGCATGATGTATGGTGTGGCGATATGGCGCTCAAGGAAACTTTTCCACAAGTTTATGGCATAACAAGTATGAAAGAAGCCTCGATTGCGGACCTCTTCATACTCTCTAAAGGCACTCCACAATGGAATGCCACATTCCTTAGAGATGCACAATATTGGAAAATTGAGGCTTTTTCAGAGTTCTATAACCTAGTGTACTCCACCCAGTTGTTGGCGGGAGTTGAAGATACGATCTTTTGGTGCCTTTCTAAGATAGGGACGTTCTTAGTCTGCTCCTTCTACAAAGCCATGACAATGCATGGTACAAATTCATTCCCATGGAAGGGTATTTGGAAGACAAAGGCGCCCTAAAAGGCAAAGTTTTTTGTATGGATGGCTTCCTTGGGGAAGATCCTCACTCTAGACAATCTAAGGAAATGTCGAATCATAGTCTTGGATGGTGTTGTATGTGTAAAGAGAGTGGAGAGTCGGTTGACCATCTACTACTTCATTGTGAGATTGCCAGGACATTGTGGAATGAAGTTTTTTTTTTTTTTTTTTTGATAAGCATTGTGGAATGAAGTTTTTGCTCGGGTGGGATTAGCTTGGGTAATGCCGAGACGAGTAGTGGACCTCCTAGCTTCTTGGAAAGTCATTCAGGGTAACTCGCAGATTGCCTCCATTTAGAAGATGGTTCCAATATGTTTATGGTGGTGTATTTGGAAGGAGAGGAACGAAAGAAGTTTTGAAGATCAAGTCGGTCAACAAAAGATCTCAGAATTCTATTTTTCAATACTTTACTCCATTAGTCGATTGTAATTGATTTTCATGACTTGTCATTTCTTTTTTTTGATAAGCAACTTGTCATTTCATAAATTCCTTGTATCTCTGAACTAAGCACGCATAGGCCTTGCTCTTATATATGTCCCGTATACTTGGGCTTTTCCCTATTCTTTTGATCAATAAAATCTTGTTTACTGATCAAAAGAACAAGATGAAATTTGGATTCATTATCCAGCCCATCCCGTAAAAATCTCTTTGCAGCTTCTCCAACCGGTTAGCAACACCAGTTTGGGGTTGGTAATTTTAAAAATATAAAAAGGGGTTGAATGGGCTAGGTGTTTTCTTGTATACGTCCAGTGTACTTGTTTACTCCTATTGATATATATAATATTATTTCTTATAAAAAAAATATATATATATAAGAAGGGGTTGAATGGTACACGAATATGATTTTTGAGTGCTGTGTGGTATGAAGATCACTCTCTCAAGGAAGCTGTTCAAGAATTATTTAGTATTGCTCGTTTTAAGGATGCTTCTATGGTGGAGCTTATACAATTGTTTGATAATTCTTGTTAGTGATGCCTGTTTTTCGTTGGGCAACGTATTATCAGGAGGTTGGTCTCTTCACTACATTATTTCATTTGTTATACTGCAACAAATGAAGCTGTATGTGTTGGAAAGGTGAGGAGTTGGTTGACCATCTCTTGCTTCATTTTGAGATTGCTAGTGACTTGTGGATTTTAGTCTTTTCATGGTAGCTTAGGTCGTGCATCGATGATGGTGGACCTCCTAGCATCCTGGATAGGGTAGTTTCACAATCATCGTAGGGAAAGTTTGTGGAAATTGATTCAGTCTTGCTTATTGTAGGGAATATGGAGGGAGAGAGAAATTATCGGAGTTTCGAAGATTGTGAGATATTATTGGTGGAGCATAAGGCCCCTTTCTTCAAAACCCTTTACAACTTTACCTCTGGGTGGCTGCTCATAATTGCTTCTTTGTTTACTAGTTTTGAATATTTTCTCTTCTTTTAGCCTTTTCTGCTTAGGCGTTGCTCATGTATACTTTATGTGTACTGGTGTAATGCCCTAATGTTTTTCTATTTCTAGCTAAGTGACTTTCTTGTACACATCTTGTTGAATGGCGGCTNATATATATATATAAGAAGGGGTTGAATGGTACACGAATATGATTTTTGAGTGCTGTGTGGTATGAAGATCACTCTCTCAAGGAAGCTGTTCAAGAATTATTTAGTATTGCTCGTTTTAAGGATGCTTCTATGGTGGAGCTTATACAATTGTTTGATAATTCTTGTTAGTGATGCCTGTTTTTCGTTGGGCAACGTATTATCAGGAGGTTGGTCTCTTCACTACATTATTTCATTTGTTATACTGCAACAAATGAAGCTGTATGTGTTGGAAAGGTGAGGAGTTGGTTGACCATCTCTTGCTTCATTTTGAGATTGCTAGTGACTTGTGGAACTTTATTTTTAGTCTTTTCATGGTAGCTTAGGTCGTGCATCGATGATGGTGGACCTCCTAGCATCCTGGATAGGGTAGTTTCACAATCATCGTAGGGAAAGTTTGTGGAAATTGATTCTGTCTTGCTTATTGTAGGGAATATGGAGGGAGAGAGAAATTATCGGAGTTTCGAAGATTGTGAGATATTATTGGTGGAGCATAAGGCCCCTTTCTTCAAAACCCTTTACAACTTTACCTCTGGGTGGCTGCTCATAATTGCTTCTTTGTTTACTAGTTTTGAATATTTTCTCTTCTTTTAGCCTTTTCTACTTAGGCGTTGCTCATGTATACTTTATGTGTACTGGTGTAATGCCCTAATGTTTTTCTATTTCTAGCTAAGTGACTTTCTTGTACACATCTTGTTGAATGGCGGCTTTGTGCTTATAATGAAATTCTTATTACTTATAAAAAAAGGAATTAGTGTAGCCTTTATTTGTTTTAACTTTCATTTTCAGCAATCCTGAGCAGTCAAAGCATTTAGAAACAGCAAGAATGCGACTGTTTGATATGTGGATTGACTTTGTAAACTTACGGTGTGAAGAGTACAGTGATAATAGCCGCATTCCTACAAAGGTATACGCTTATCTTAGCAATTGGTCTATATTTTGGTGTTGTATGCATTCATCTATTTTTTGCCTAAAGGTCTAAGCTTATGATTAGCAGTATTGATCATGACCAATGAAATCAATAGAAAAAAAATGATTTCATGACTGCAGGAAACTCTTGGATTCAATACAGGTTATGATCTTTCTTTTTTGTTCCTCCTAGATTAAAAATGTATTGCTTTCCCTTCCTTTCTCATAATTGTTTTTGTAGTTACCTTATCAAAAGAAAATTGATTTTGTAGTTACATACTTTATGGATATTACTAAACAAGTTATCTTCTAGAGGATAAGAGAATGTGTATGAAATAAATTGGGTTTTGTTTGATATGGTATTTCCTTGTTGTGTTTTGTCAATTTCAATAAAAAGTTCTAATGGGCGTATCATGTTTATAAATCATATGATGGGTTAATTTGGTTAGAATATAAATTATATGATTAAATTCATCTCTTCCTATCAATTTAAACTTTTGGGACAAATGACGATTTAACATGGTATTAAAGCAGAAGTTTTGAATTCGAATCCTAACTCCACACTTCACCCAGTTTAATTTAAGTATTCCATGTGTTGAGGCCACTTATTAAGAGGGAGTTTGACTCACATGTAAGGGAGAGTGTTAAAATATAAACATATGATTAAATTCACATCTTCTAATCCACTAGAGCTTTTGGGACCAATGGTGATTTAACAAATTATTTGTGTAATGTAGAGGTCAATTTGTTTTGCTAATTTCTTGGTCTCAGGTAAGGGATTATGTGGGAACTTTACTAGTCATGCTGTTTATGCTTGATTTTTTTTTTCCATAAGTCATGCTATGCTTGATTGATGTTCTATCATCTTGCTTTTCTCAAGACTGGGTTGGCATAGGTTTTTATTCCTCTCTTTTTCTAAGCTTTTGTTGCTTTAATTCTTAGTGCTTGTGTTGATCTTGAACTAGTTCCATTCAAACTTTTTGTTTCGGAAAAATTTCAGAAAAGAAGCTGCATCATTTTGATAAATCATTTAGGCTTTCCTTGAGGGTTGACTTGGTTGATGAATTTGTCATTACAAAAGGTGGTGGGGCTTAGTGGTTCATATGTAAAGCATTTCTTGAGTACGCAAGCTTCTTTTACTTTGCCAAGTAGTCAAATTCCATTAGGTGGTGTCTTTCTGAGAAAGAATATGGTTTCTGCTGTTAATAAGGCGTTTCCAAACACTAGTTGATTATACATAACAGTTCGCTATATTATAGCTCTGATAAAAACAACACAGTACATTTAGAGCACTATAACCCCCAGGGGTTGGCTCAAGTGGTAAAGGCATTGGTTTTGGTGGTATGCTCCGTCCAAGGTCTAAGGTTCGAATCCTCTTGGGTGCAAAAAATCTCTAGGGGCCATCGGACTGGAGGACTTTACCTTTGAATTACCTGAGGTGCACTTGCGGGAAACTCCTTTCCAAGGTTTGTGCACCCTCGGGACTAGTCAGGACGCTGTCCTTGGATACGCGGTGCCAATAAAAAAAATAACATTTAGAACACAATTGTCGTAAATAATTATTTCTAAGGGCAGTTCAAATCCTTGCACATAGGTGTCAATTATTTACAAGAAATGGCGCTTCCATTCTTCTTTACAGACGATTGAAATGTAAGGGTTAGGTTTTCTGATGGGGTTTAGGGATCTCTTAACCTTGTCTGATAATCTCTCATATTTGGGATTTTCTTTCGTTTTTAGCAAAAATCAATGGCCGAGATATCATTTCGGTTGTCATCTTTTACTGGCGATTCAATTGTTGCTCGTCCACATTTGTTACTTTCATTGTTTATTTATCAAAAAAATTATTCACAAGAAATGGTTAATGAGCTTTGTCAATTTCTTTGTGACATGGATACTTAGGACTCGTGCTTGTGTAAGATATCCATTTCCTCTAGGTGTTTCATGTGGACTCTCTCTCTCTCTGTGTGTGATGTATATATGCATGCATATGCCCAGACATATTTATGGAGCTCTTTCGTTGGAAGAAGTGTTAGCCTCGTTTGTTTTCACAACTCTTCTCAACTCATCTCATCTAATAATTGCAACTTTTCCAAATTTCCGTACAAAATAAAATAAACAATTCAACCTTTTCAAATTCCAAAACAAAAATAATATTAAAAATATATTCTAACAATATTTTATTCAACTTTTAACTTTCATCTCAACTCATCTCATCTCATCTGCAAAAACAAACGAGGTCGTTTGCATAAACCAGCACATGAATATAAGGATAATTTTCTAATTATATGTATTGTCCAATGATGTGGTATCTGTGCTCTAACTTGGGCAAGATCTTCTTCTCTGGCTTCCAATTTTCCTTTTTTTTTCTTATTATTTTAAAAGAAAATTTACTTATGGCCTACAGCAAAAATTTGGCACAGCAGAAGAGGATGCTTACAGAAGGGATCTAACCATCAACAGGTAACTCTCTAGGCCATGTGCACTTTACTATGATGGTAACTATGCTGCTTCAGGACGATCTGTTATTCTATTCTCTCTTTGCATGCACAATTCTTAAGTTAACTTTATATTGTTAATCAAGAAATTGTGTTCTTATTTGGCGATATCACTTCATTATGCAGCTTGTTCTACAATATTAACACTAATACAGTAGAAGATTTTACCAAGAGAGGTAGTGTACAGTTTATTTGTGTCTATGCCTTTCTTCTTTTGAACTACTCTGCCCACTGTATTATATGTGACTTTTGTGTTATGGCCTTTGGGTTTTCATTGCAGGCATTGCAGACCTAAAATCTGGAAAGATAGTGACGCCATTACCTCCAAAGGCTACTTTTTTGGATGATCCATTACGAGTTCTTCGAGCTATCCGTTTTGGTACTTGTTTATATTTTCTCATGCAATTATTGTAGGTAAATTGACATAGCTTGATATCAACACTTTCCTGCAATCTTATTCTTAAACTATTCAGCTCTCTTTATAGGAACAAATTTCTGGTTAATTATGGTCATTTATCTTTCCTTGTAGGCTTAATTTACCTTTTCTTTCTTTTTTTTTCTTTTTTTTTTTTTTCTTTTGTGTATATATATATTCCTCATAGAACCTATGTTTCATTTCGTTTTCATCCTACCTTGTAGCACATTTGTCTTTATTCGAATAATTTTTTGGTTGAAAACCTCAAGTTGACCTTTTTTTCCTTTCATTTTTGTACTGGGTAACTTTGTTTCTTCCAAATATTTCAGATGTACAACCTTATTGATTAATTTCATAATTGACGTGTACATGCTGTAGCGGGGGGCGGATTGACCCCAGCAGGGCCCCGCCCCCGCCCCCCGCTCCGCACTACTCCCCTTTTTAATATAAAAAATTGTAATTTTTAATATTTATATAAATATATTGTATGTAGATATATACAATTTGTTAAAAATTTGAATTCAACTTCAAGTTAATGAATTGCCTTGGCCTCCTATATAATGGTTGGCCTAGGAGGCCAAGGCAATCCAAAATATAACTCTAATGAGTTTATATTTTTTTTAAATGTATAAATTTCAATTTATACTTTAAATTATATTATAATTTGGATCTAAAAAATATTTTTAGACTAAAAAAATTTTTAGACAATGGGTTGAGCGGGGGGCGGGGCGGGGTGCGGTTTCAACCCCACCCCTCGGTAGTGGGCCAGGGGCCCCCGCCCCCGCCTCTCGGGGGTGGGTATGAAACCCTGCCACCCGCATGGTGCGGGGCAGGTGCCCCCACCCCGCACCATGCCTGTAGCACCCCTACATTCTGATTTGACTACATAGAAAGTTTAGCTAGGTGCATACCAAGTAAGCAAGATAACTCCACTCAAAAGTAACAAATGCTTATAATGTTGAATAGTTCACAGCATTGATTTTTAATGGCGAAAAAATGAGTTTAATAGCAAGGCCTTTTTTTTTTTTGGTGGGGGAGAAGGAAGAAGCATTAGGCATACCTACATTCATGAGAAGCCAAGGGGACTCTAAGACAACTAATTTTTTCTATCATTATCCATTGTTTCCCTAGTCAATTGTCTAGGTGTAGATTTGGCACTATTGCTACCCAAATTTATGTTGTTATACCTCTTTATCTGCACTTTGATTTTTGCAACACTATTGTCTCATTTGTGGTCATTTAGGAGCAAGATTTGGATTCATATTAGATGAAGAACTAAAGGAAGCTGCTTCCTGTGATGAAGTGAAAGATGCTCTTGCAGCTAAAATCAGCAGAGAGAGGATTGGAGTTGAAGTATGTGTATTATTTTTCATGCTTTAGTATCCTTGAATATTTATGATCTCATGGAATACAAATCCGGCTATTTTGTGAGGGAAGAACTCTTATGCTCATAACACAAATTATATCACATTTTGCGCCTTGATGCAGATTGATCTCATGATCTCTGGAAATCAGCCAGTTAAAGCAATGACGTACATTTGTGATTTGATGTTATTTCCAATTGTCTTCAGCTTTCCTCCCGAGTTTGAGCCTTCCAAATCAGAAAGCTGTGATAGGTATTTTCTAATTATATCTTTCAAGGCCATTTTCTGTAATCGTCTTCTCAACAACTAAATTTTGGCTAGTAAAAAAGAAAGGCTTGTAAACACAAAAATAGTAATTTTTTACAATAAATTTCCACGTAGATCTTTTTTTTAGTATTCCATCCTCATCCCTAGAGACTTCGTAGATTAATAATGATGAAATATTATTTTTGAAAACCAGTAAAAAATACCTGTGAACTCTAGGTGTGTCAATGAGATATCAAAATGACAATCTTTGACACCTTTTTTCTTACAGTAATTGTTCAATTATATTTTCTTCCAAGTAAGATCAAAACATTTTCTTCCTAATGCTTTGTTGATAAACATTTTTAAAGTCATTTTGACATTCGGCCTTGCATTTTTTTAGGGGGTGTTTGGTAATAATTATCATCCCATCTCAT
>QEOT01004516.1:254984-317667 GCA_003123785.1 Pterocarya stenoptera
GAGAGAGAGAGAGAGAGAGAGAGAGAGAGAGAGAGAGAGAGAGAGAGCTTAGTGTGAGTTTACTTGCGGGCTTACTTGGTACTTTAGCAATGGATCATGCTAACGGGCCACCCAGCGTTTACGGTTGGGCATATTGCTAGTTATAAATTATTTTTTATTTTTTATTATAATTAAATTATTTTTTTAACATTTTTTATCACTAAGAAAAAAATAATAAAAAATATGCAATTTCATTAATAGTTATTTCCTTAATCATTAAGTAAAAAATAATAATAATAATAAATAACAAAATTAAAATACATGAGCGGTAAGTTTAAGAAGCTCCACTAACATTTTCCTTGTGAGGGGAGAAATCCCTAGAGGCTAGGGTTCAAGAGTCGCAATGGGCCAAGATGTCGCAAAAGGCCCAGGGAGAAGAAGATAAAGCTGGCCTCCTAGAAAGCAAACTGAAAACCGTATGATCTGACACGCAGAGTGGCCAACCATCGGGAATGCCCAGATCCTGACAGGTCTGCCCGAATGACGTTGAAGGACAGGAGAACCCATCCACAGCCACGCCGCATTTAATGGAAGTCGGGACGAGTCTAACTGAGGCCACACTGCATTTAATGATGCGGGAGTAGGCGTGCTTAGCAGGGCCACACCCTATTCAACGCGTCCCTGAGGATGGCACGCAATGCAAAAGCCCTCCTGAGTGCCTATGATAGCTCTGACCAGGCCAGGCACGACTGGTGGGAGGTAGGAAGTGGGCAGGGAAGTGCGATCCGAGTACGGAACGGTCCGCATGTTGCTATCACCTCAGGACCCGTCTCGACAGATATAAATACCCCTCATTCTGCCGAGAGGAATTGGACTCTTTCACATTTGAACATTGTTGCTATCTCATTCTAGCTTCCATTCCTTATTCTTCTCCATAACCATAGACTAACTTGAGCTTCGGAGGTATCACCACCCCTGAGCTCCCTCGTTCTCCTCCCTTGCAGGGAAGAGCCCAAGAGCTGCGAGCGTGAAGTAGTCCAAGCACCCAAAACACAACATCAACATTGGCGCCGTATATGGGATCTCTTTTCCTACAAGTAACATGTCATTCATATGTTGGCCACGACGCGTTCTCAAGCCTTGCAGCGAGAAGAAGAGTGACTTGAGGCAATGGAAAGAAGAATCAACAAACAAGCTGCAACAATACAGAGACTCATGGAAGAAATGACGACCCTTTGCTGAGTGAATGCCGCCTTGAAGGGAGGGGACAGAGAACTAGAGGGAGACTAGCAAATCCACAACTCTGAGACTCGCTGTCCACCCAAGGCGGAGGCAGCAGAAGAAAAGCAATGCAAGGAGGACCTCAGGTTCCAAAAACTAGAAACTGAATACGACGAGGTGGTCAAACGAGTAGGCCCACCTGCCACGGTAGACCAATTGCTCACTAGCATCGAGCTGCCATATAGTGCCGACGACATGACAATCCCTTTACCCCTGAGGTTCAAAGTGACATTGATAGTGCATACGACGGGTCGAAAGATCCCTAGGAACACCTGGAAACCTTAAGGCACACATGACCTTACACTCCTGAGTGAGGTTGCGTGCAGAGCATCCCCCTCATGCTGAAAGGGGCGGCGAGAGCATGGTTCGGGGCCC
The DNA here is from genome assembly GCA_003123785.1 of Pterocarya stenoptera. NCBI lineage: Eukaryota > Viridiplantae > Streptophyta > Magnoliopsida > Fagales > Juglandaceae > Pterocarya > Pterocarya stenoptera. Next base: position 256,620 of record QEOT01004516.1, read on the forward strand.
TGCTACCCAGGATTGTTACTAGCTTTACTGAGTTGGCATGGCTTTTCTTAACACAATTCATGGCGAGCCGGAAGAGGAGACAACCTGCTGCCTATCTCCTGACCGTAAGGCAAAGAAATGATGAGAGTCTGAAGTCCTACCTCTCTCGTTTCAATAAGGAACGCATGACGACAGACAACCAAGACGAGAAAATCACACTAGCAACACTACTGGGGGGGATCTGGCCCCGCAACCCCTTTCATGGCAGAGATAGCAAGAAAAACCCCAACCTCACTAAGGGATTTCATGGACCGTGCCGACGGCTTCATTAACGCCGAGGACACGCTCCAGGCCTTAACTACCCTGTGCCAAACCGAGCTGGACAGAGTGGACAGGAAAGCAACTGGCCAGAACGTTGAGGGGAGCTGAGAAGACAGAAAGAAGAAGTCACGCGATGCAAAGCGCAAAGAAGAACAACCCACGTGGGGGAAGGTTGGATAGTGCATTCACAACAACTTGGCTGTGGAGACCGAAAGGGACTCGAGGCCGCAAGATGAATGCGACGAGACTCTAGCTGTCATAAATATTGTACCTATCACAAAACCAGTAGCCACCAAATGGAGGACTACGTCATGAGGAAACGGAAGTTAGAAGAAATGGAAGCCTTGATAGACCAACGAGGTGACGAAAAGGCGTGACCCGCGGTACGACTATCAAAGGTAGCTACGGAGAAGTGAAAGCCCCAGTAGGTAGAGGGCAAACAAGCGCAACAGGGCAAGCCCACAACTAGGAGCCCAAACAAAGAAGAAGGCCCGATGGATGAAATACATACAATCACAGGAGGATACGCGGGAGGAGGCGTCACCTCATTGAGAAAAAAGGCCCACGCTAGAGCAGCCAGATACGAGGAAGTGTTCACTGCTTACAGAGCAGCCCCGAGCTCGAGGAGCTATGCAAGGGAACCCGTCATAACTTTCAGCGAAAAAAACGTAGAAGGAATCTTGTGGTCCCATGATGATGCCCTAGTCGTGACCGTGTAGATCGCCAACTGCTTAACTAGGAGGATCTTAATAGACAACGGTAGCTCGACAGACATTCTGTATTGGGAGGCATTCATCCGGATGGCGATCATGCCCAACCAGTTTTACCAATTGAAGCCATCAGCTTATCCATTCTGACAGGAGCAACTCCAAGGACGGCAGCAGCTATGGTGGACTTCCTCGTGGTAAAGGCCCCTTCTGCCTACAACGCCATCCTGGGGCGACCAACTCTAAACCACCGCAGAGCGGTGACATCCACCTATCACCTCAAGATAACATTCCCAACCTTAATGGGAGTGGGGGAGATATACGACGAACATAAGCTGGTAAGGGATTCTTACCCTTGGGAGTGGAAGCCCGACCTTGCCGAGGTTTGAACTATCAGAAAAGTACCTGAAGTAGTAGCTCCGACCTAATCCTAGGTAGAACGAGGGACCACAAGGGCTGCGAACAACCCCAATGTAAGAGGGAACATTTTGTTTAAAAAATATGGGTCCACCCAATCATGTAACCTGCGATCATTTAAATGAAAGTATGATTTCGCCCCTATTCGCTCTTGTTGTTAGAATATCGAATGCCACAAATCCAGTCCCTTGGCTGGCCGTGAAGCATTGGCTAAGGGGAAAAGCCTCCTGAGCTCCCCCCTTTATAGCCAGTTGGGCATAAGTCACATAACTCGCCGACCTTTGCGCAATGCGTGGTCGCTATGCATTAGCTAAGGGGCAAAGCCTCCCAAGCTTACCCTTGCATAGCCAGTTGGGTGTAAGTCCGTAGACTTACCAACCTTCTTACACCACAAGCCCAGTCCCTTGACTGGTCGCGATTCATTGGCTAAGGAGCAGAGCCTCCCAAGCCCCCCATTACAACTAGTCAGGCACGAGTCACATAACTTGCCGACCTTAGCGCCATGCATTGGCTAAGAGGTAAAGCCTCCCAAGCTTACCCCTTCACAACTAGTCGGGCACAAGTCCATAGACTTATCGACCTTCGTGCACGATAAGTCCAGTCCCTTAGTTGGCTACGATGCATTGGCTAAAGGGCAGAGCCTCCCGAGCTCCCCCCTTTACAGCTAGTAGGGCACGAGTCACATAACTCACAGACCTTCGGCATGGTCACGATGTATTGGCTAAGGGGCAAAGCCTTCCGAGCTTTACCCTTCATAGCCAATTGGGCACAAGTCTGTAGACTTGTTGACCTTCGTGCATCACAAGCCCAGTCCTCTGACTGGCCGTGATGCATTGACTAAGGGGCAGAGCCTCCTCAGCTGCCCCCTTTATAGCCAGTTGGGCACGAGTCACATAACTTGTTGACCTTCGCACAATGCATTGTCTAAGGGGAAAAGCCTCCCAAGCTTACCCCTTCATAGCCAGTTGGGCACAAGTTTGTAGACTTGGCAGCCTTCATGCACCACAAGCTCAATCCCAAACCCAGTCCCTTGGCTGGCCGAGATTCATTGGCTAAGAGGCAGAGCTTCCCGAGCTCCTCCTTTTACAGCCAGTCGAGCAGGAGTCACATAACTCATCAACCTTCACACAATGCATGGTCACAATACATTGGCTAAGGGGCAAAGCCTCCCGAGCTTACCCCTTCACAGCCAGTCCGGCACAAGTCTGTGGACTTGCTGACCTTCGTGCACCACAAGCCCAGTCCCATGACTGGTCGTGATGCATTAGCTAAGGGGTAGAGCCTCCCAAGCTCTCTCCTTTACAGCTAGTTGGGCACAAGTCACATAACTTGCCGACCTTCACGCAATGAGGAACGACGTTTTGGAGCACAAGTAAGAGAAAGAGGCCCTAGAGAGAGAGTAGAGTGCTAGTGAGGAGAGATAAACTCTTCTAACTTGTTGCATGTTGTAAATCTCCTCTGAATAAAATCTCATACAGCTCTGTGGATATATGCATGTTGCCAAATCATGTAAGTTTTGTGTCATGTGTGATCGATTCCTGTATTTTCGCCTTTATCACTTCACTATCTTTCTCGTTATCATTGTTGTGGGTATGGTTTGTTTTTTTCAACAACTGGTATCAAAGTTTCAGGCTAGAATATGAGTTAGAATGATGGCCGGAGAAGAAGTGAAGGTGTCAGTGATTGAGAAATTTGACGGCACTGATTTTGGATATTAGAGGATGTAGATTGAGGATTGTCTCTATGGAAAAAGCTTCATCTTCCTTTGTTGGGACAAAAGTAGGACAACATGGATGATGCTGATTGGAACCTGTTAGATTGACAGGTCCGAAAGATTATACGGCTTACTCTGTCAAGATCAGTGGCACATAATGTTACTAAGGAGAGAACTACAACAAATCTCAAGGCAGTTTTATCAGGTATGTATGAAAAACCGTCGGGGAGTGTACCTGATAAAGAAACTGTTCAATCTGATAATAACAAAAGGTACATATGTTCACAAATCAACTGCCGTCTGTCGAGATTGATTTTGATAATGAGAGTCGAGCATTGATCTTGTTGGTATCAATGTCATATAGTTGGAAGGCCATGAGAATGACAGTAAGTAATTCTACTAGTAAGATGAAATTAAATTATGATGATGTTCATTATATGATTATTGCTGAGGAAGTGTGCAGGAAATATATTGTGTTTTAAGGTTTGGGTTTGGCCCTGAATGTTAATGATCTAGGTAGGGGACATGACAGGTCAATTTCTAAGAACGAGGTAGGAGCAAGTTATGATCTGGGTAGCAGATCACTTGCTGAAATTGTAACAAGACTGGCCACATCAAAAGAGACTATCAAAATCAAATGAAAATTGAGGATTACTCTATGAACGCCGTAGCTGAAGCAATATAGGATGCTTTATTTCTTGCGGTGCAAGTTCAGTTGATGATTGAATGTTGGATTCAAGGGTTTCGTTCCATACCACTTCACATCAAATGATCATGCAAAACTATTTTGTTAGTGATTTTGGTGAGATGTACACAACTGTTGGAGAAGCACTGGATACTATGGGAGTGGGAGATGTATGCATTATACTCACAAACATAAATGTAAGGACTTTGCCACAAGTCAGATACATTCCAAAGCTAAAGAAAAACCTGATCTTTGCGAGATAGCTTGACGATAGCGGTCATTCAATGGCGTTTTCAAGAGGAGCGTGAAAAGTCAGAGAGGGTGCGATTGGTGGTCTTGGCTCGTGGTCAGAGAACAAACACTTTGTTTTTGACATCTGGATCCAATGATGTGTAGGTAAATACAAAGTTGTGGCAAAGCAGACTTGGTCACATGAATGTGAGGACGGAGAAGCAAAAGGGAGCCAGTTTTGCAGTTCCTCATGAATCAAAAAGGCTGGGGAAGATTTTTGTGACCAAGATGTGGAGCAGAGGTGTGAGAGAAAGAGATAGAGCATCTGGTGATCCAGGGTCACCTACACTTACAATTGCTGCCAGCAGGGTTTCCAGGATGACCAGACCTCCATAACCATATTCACCTACCTTGAATTACATCATGCTGACTAAAAGTGGTGAACCGCGGAACAACGGTGAAATTTTACAAGATGGCAAATCGAGCAAGTAGGAGTTAGTTGATAAGAAGCTGACTGGATTTCCAAGGAGGAAGCAGAAACCGCAAAAAAGACTAACACGTCAGTTGAAGACAGAACTTGATGGCAGCATGAGGTCAGATCAGTGGCCCAAATAAGAGAAAGGGACCTTAGCTACAGGTTCTCTGATGTGTGCCAAGATCAGTACGAGACCAGGTATTCCTAGTACAGTGGGAGTTAGTGGGGCACGACTTTAGTTGGTTTTTTAGCTTAAAGGTTGGAGCTGTGAGCTGCAAAGGTGATGAAGCTTGTGTTAGAGACAGTGACTACCATGTGGTTGAACCAATCTCCAAGTGGGAAATTGTAGGTTATGTGGAGCCTAGTTGTGAGTTGAGAAGACGTCAAGCCAGAGTTCACTCTACTCTCGCTCGAGTGAAGCTTAGGCAAAGAGTTCACTTGAATAGCGCTCGACAATTGGCTCGAGTGAAACTCAGTCAGAGATTTTGCTCAAGGTGCGCTCGATGGTTGGCTTGAGCGAACGTCAAATAGAAAGTTCACTTGAGTCTCTCTCGATAGGCCACTTGAGCGAAAGTTGGATTAAAAGTTCGCTCAAAGTGCGTTCAACACTCCGCTCGAGCAAATAATCTGAAAGTTGCCGCCTTAGGGTAACTCACGTCATTTGCTATATATATGAAATGTTATTTTGTATGAAACATAGATTGAGCAGCCAAATAGTGAGGATCGGCATTTTGGAGCACAAGTAAGCGAAAGAGGCCCTAGCGAGAGAGAGAGAGAGAGAGAGAGAGAGAGAGAGAGTAGAGTGTTAGTGAGGAGAGAGAAACTCTTTTAACTCATGTTGTAACTCACTATGTGTTGTAAATCTCATCTAAATAAAATCTCTTGTAACTTTGTGGACGTATGCATGTTGTTGAACCATATAAATTTGGTGTCGTATGAGATTGATTTATGTATTTCCGCATTTATCGCTTCACTATCTTTCTCGATATTGTTGTTGTGGGTGTAATTTTTTTTCCAATAGAAGTAAATCCCAAAATACTTCCTTTACCATTCCAGAGCAAGCTCCACGATCTTCCTACCCGAAGATGTCCCCAACTCTCTTGGCCACAAACTTCGCCGTCCTTGAAGAGTCTTTGATGACGCCGCAATCCCACTATCAAGCTCAGGTTCTTTGATTTAAGAAAAATTTTATTCATCATTTTTACACGCCATTTTTTTTCTTTTACCAAATGTGTGGTATATGAATAATGAGTAGAATAATCAATTAGTTTAAGAAGAATAAAACGATTTAAAAAAATCATAATAAATAAAATAAATTGATCTCTATTCATTTCATTTTATCTAATCATTATAATTTTTTCAAGCTTTCAAACAAAATATAATAAACAATTCAACTTTTTCAAATCTCAAAATAAAAATAATATTAAAAAACTATATTATAACACTATTTTATTCAGCTTTCATTTCATCTTATATCAACTCAACCCACTATTCAGACCTCTCATTTTGTTCTTCACGTGGGTTGAAAGATGACCCAAAATCTAATCAATACTTCTACATACAACCGCCAGTGCCAGTTCTGTGTGGAACCGGCTAACGGTGTTTAATTTAAAAAAAAAGCCAAGCTCCATCGGCGTCTGTCTATGTTTTCCTCTCTCTCTCTCTCTCTCTCTGGGTCATTTGTCCTTGCTTTTTCAGCATCGCACTTTGCATTCAACTCGTCGCACAGCTCCCACGCTCCCAATCACTCGAACAATGACCTCTCAGACTCTCAGATCTTCTGTTTGGGTTCCAGAGCCTCCGGGTCACTCCTCTCTGCTGCCTCCAAAGGCTCTCGTCTCTTCTCTGATAAAATTTATTATCTTTCATTTCGCATTTGCAATCGATATTCCCTTCGTACGAAACCCTTTCCTTTATTTCTCTTCTTCTTCTTCTTTTTTTCTTTCGTTTAGTTTTGTCGCCAAGTATGTTATTGAGTTGTTTGGTTTTCCTAACAATTTTGGAGCTAACTTGCAGATCTGTGAACCGCTAATCTGTTTGTTTGGACGGAAAGTATGTCCGCCAAAATTGTTTTCTAAGAAAGTCGTTGAAGGTAAATTTTTCCTGAATGTGCTTAACCACTTTCTTTGGTGGATTAAACTTTTTTTCTTTTTCTTTTTTCATAAGAAGATATTTCATCTAGAGGATGGATTCAAGGAGCCCTTGCTATTCCTGCCGGCAGGTTCAAACAAAGGAAAAAGCCCATTGTCTCGCATGGGTCTACTCTTCTTTGCTTTCTTTTCTTATGGCTTTTGTCGAGAAAAGGGCAGAGCAGCAAACCGAATGAAGATGTCTGGATCGAAGTATGGCTTTTGTCGAGAAGAGGGCAGAGCAACGAAGGGGAAGACAATGGGAATGGGGAGAAGGGGGGTCTGAATCGAGAGGGAGAATTGTTGGTGAAATGTTAAATGTGAAAGTGAAAACGCAGAAATGAGTTTGAGTTTCGGGACTTTGATTTCATAATGTATGCAGAAACGACGCTCTTTAGAAATGCCACGTAGGACACGGTTGCGCTGGTTCCCCCAGGCCCGGTTGCAAGTAGAATTTTTGAAATCTAATACCCAGTATATGGAATTGTTTAATAAAATACTCCATCGCATGAGGTTTTCCAAATTTTTAGAGATCATGGCTCGTGAATTTAATGATAAAGTAAATTTAAATTATTCTAGCTTTGCTTTTGATGTCTTACCAAATTTATGAATCAGGGCAAGTTATATTTTTAACTTTGCTTCATTGTTATTTGTTTTTCTAGTGCAAAGAACTACTCCAGGGCTTTGCTTCAACGTGGTAGGCTTGCACTGAAGCAAATGGTTGAAAGATCCAAAGATGTGGCTGAAAGAGAGAAATCGAGTAGAAAAGAAGGCAGGGCCGGCTATGGCGTAGGCAACTAAGGCCACCGTCTAAGAGCACTCTCGTTGGATTATACAAATGTAAATTTAATAGGGTGTTTGACTAATAGAGTCTCAAAATATGTTGTATTGGATTATGCAAATGTAAAAGGAAATGGCTTTTTCCTACAATAAGTTAGTGTTTTGGATCAAATTTGATAGTTATTGTAGAATGACCAAAAGGAATAAAAACTATTTTCTTCCTGACTTCCTACCATGATTTGGTTGCAGCAATTTTTTTAGAGCTATAATAATATTATTAATTAACATATAATCAATAGAATAGTAAAATATAATAAAATTAAATAATTTTTGAATTTTTAAAAAATGAAATTATTATTATTTTATTATTATATAAAGAATATTTGGATAATCCAATTTGTAGATTTTTTTTTTTTAGACTGCCAATGTGTGGATTGAATGTGAATGAAATAAGCAAAGACAAATTCATATTATATTAACTAAAACTTGAGTTTGAGTTTAGCCATTCTAATGAGAGTGCTCTAATAAGGCCCCACCTTGAGTAGGCCCCCACAAGAAAAAAAAAATATAACTTAAAAAAGAAATTATAAAAAAATATTAATTAGCATAAAAGATAGAATTTTTTTGCCTAAAATAAAATCAATCCTAAATGGCAAATTTTGGTAAAATAAAAAAAAACAAATAAATATAAAAGTTTTACTAAAAAAGATCTTACTTAAAATGTACAAATTAATTTTTATACAATAGTGAAACTGGAATAAAATTAGCAAAATGATGATATATTACTCTTAAATATTTTCTAAAATATTATGTGTATTTTAATGTTGATGGCCTTATTTGTTTTTAAAATTTAGTATTAAAAGAAGCATATATATAGATAAGGGATAATACTCTATTTACAGAAAAAAAAAAAGATTTGTTTTCAAATTGTTATATTAATTATATATAATATTAATAGAAAAAATATTAATATTTGTTTTGCATCTCAAGGTTTTTAGTAAAATTTTATTATTTAATATTTAAATATTATGATTATTTTTAAATTAATGCGTCATGTACTTAATGGTCACATTAAGTTACAAAATATATTGAGCCACCTCCGAAAGAAGACGAGAGTCTAGTGAATTTTCTTCGCACTCTGTTTATCCTTCTATAGAAGGGACGTGCTTATCCATCAAAACAAGCTTATTGACGCTGAAGCTGCTATTCAAGAGTCACTATAGAATGCTGCATTTCAAAAAGGAAAAAATTTAGTTGTAAATGATGTTGCGTATTAATATATGTTCTCATTCAATATAATTAGTGAGAAAGTAGATTTTATTAAAAATATTATTAATTTGAATTTAAAATGTGAAGGAAAGAGCATTAATATGCAGATTGGTACACAAACTTACTTGTACATAGTAAAACTCTTTCAAAACATAGTTGCTGAGAAAGATCAGATACTTTCTTGAAAATTAAAAAGGACAATGCAAGGGATCCCGTTGGGGGTTCCGCTACATGTCCAGATTTTTTTTTTTTTAGATTTTTTTTCTTATTTAGTGACTAAGAAAATGTTGTTTAATAATATTGTGAATTTTTTTTTTCTTTTTTTAAAAATATTTAAAAGTGTTAAAAAAATTATGTGAAAATTTTTTTTATTATTAAACAACATTTTCTTAATCATTAAGTAAAATAAAATAAAAAAGAAGCGAGACCATCTAGCGAGATCCCCTGCGGGATCCCTATCATTTTTCAATTAAAAAACCAGAATAAGAAAGTTATTAATTAGAAATATTCTTCTCATCAGCTACTATTTAATACCTCACACTCTACACCTTATGAAAAACATCCTCACACCCTATGAACAAAGAAGAAGCTACAGGTGTGGAGTGTGAGAGTGAACAGTAGTTGATACATAAAATTCTTTTAGTAGCTAAATGCTGATGGACATGAGGCTATATTCAAAGAGCTTAACAGATTCACTAGTAGTCACTTCCTTAAATATTAAAAAAAAAAAATAATGCTACTCATCATCTCAATTCTTATCATCTCATGATGTAACATTAGATGATTTAAGACTATTTATTATATTTCACTTGCGAACCTATCATTTAATAGCACATTATGGGATGATGAGAAAATAGATCATGAATATATTTTTTCTTAAAAAAATAAAATAAAATAGTGATTAAGATGAGAGGACAAAACTAGGAGGTCACGTAGCATTTCCTATCGAGAATTACTCATTGAAAAGTATATGGATCACAATACTCCAAACATATTTGTAAGTTCTAGCACCTCGTGCAATATAATGATCAATTAAAATACAAATTTCTGACGATATTGCCTATTATTTCCGACGACTTCAGTCGCCCCAAAAAATTGCTTATTCTTATAGTCTATAGGGTGTCTTTACCCTAGACAAAACAATATATACTTTTGCCCATGAGAGAGCACTGGCTGATGGAGATATATCTGAACATAATCAAGAAATTGAACTGAGTCTTATTTATTGTGATGGAAAAGCTTAGTTATTGAAAATTAGGTCATCTTAAATGGAAAATGAATGCTCTCATCTTCATTGGGTAAGGTGGTATTAAAATAATTAAAAATGAAACTAGAAAATTCTATTATTCTAATGTTAATCTGGTTAAAATAAGAATAAGAACAAGATATTAATAGTATACAAATAATATAATAAAAAAATTTAATATAATAATTGAAAATAATCTAAGAAACAGTCAATCATTGTTCAATTATTTCCATTTCCTAAGTTGTGATTAAAAAAATAAAATTATTTTTAATATTAGTTTTTACTCTTTAAAAGATTAGATTATTGTGTTTAAATATAAAACAAATAACTATCAATTTTAACAAAACATAATTTCTAAAATTTTCATCGTGGTTCTGGAAATATAAAAAAAAATAGTTTTATTTTTAACTTTCCAAAATTAATTTTTATTGAAAAATAATAGCCTTTTTTAAGTCTATTACAAAAAATATTTTTATATTATTATATATTCTTGAAAAAACATATATTACTGTTTTGGAATTGAAACACGATCAATATTAATATTAAAACAATATATTCTTTTGACGTAATGCTAGATATAGTAATGGGTTATACAAGCACTATACATTTTTTTTAAGAAAGAGTGAGTCCACTATTTACAGTCATAGAATGTGCAAATGTCATATACTCATTTTGAAAGAAATGAGTAAATATGAGATCCACATAAAAAAAATTAACTTTTTAATGGTGGACTCCACTCTTTTTTAAAGAGAGTGCGTGATACTTGCGTATTCTATGACTGTAAATATCATTTTTTTTAAATAATAATATTGTCGTGTATAATAATATTTTAAAAAGAACTGAAATTGTCTTCATATTATTTTCCATAATCGTAAAACTAAATAATACCTTTTAGACTAATATTATAGCATTTAAAAAATGATTTAAAAGCAATAATATATTTTTTGATTTTATTATTCAAATAATAATTTATTTCTACATTTTCTATGATAATGCATTCGGAGATTAATTTGTGTTGTAGTTTTGTTTGGTTTGAACGATTAGTTTCCCTTTTGTTGATGTTTTTTCAGATAAGCCATCAAAGACTAGATTGGCACTTGGCAGTTTGTTTGTTTGTTTGCAGACAACCAAACTATCAGCTAAAACATGTATGTTTTTCATCATTTGTGTTATTTAGTTTTTTAAGATAAGCTTTCATTTTACAGCACAAGTTCTAGTACATGCAATTTGAACAATCTCAACTATTTAAAATGTTTAAAGTTCATTATCTAATTAACAATTATCTTTTTTTTGAAATGCTACATACGGTCGTGAAGTGCATAAGCACCGCACAATAGTTTTAAAAAATAATATGGTCTATTATTAAAAAATTAATTAATTTTTTTATGTGAATCCTGTATTTACTTATTTTTTTTCAAAAAGATTATACGGTACTTACGCATTCTACCACGACTGCAATATCATTTTTCTTTTCAATATCAAAAGAGCGATGAACACGTAGAATCTTGCCTAGTGATCTTATGATATATTCATGCAAAGATAATGTTGTTGGGAGAATGGTACCAATAATAATATTAAATACTATAGGTTTAGATGCAAATTTGGTCAAATAAATAAATAAAGAGAATGGTATCAATCTTGTTGTTGTGTCTTCCCACAACACTAAAATTTAGATAATCAAAAGGTGCGGGTGAAAATAAAAGAATACAGAAGGCAGGAGGCAGACTTCCTTGGGCTACTACAACATCGACAATAAATAAATAAATAAAATTCAGCATCAGAAATAAACAATCACATGCTCCTCCTTTAGACCTAACTTCCCTCGTGTTGATTCTGTACGGTCGGCCAGAAATAATTTTAGGTCTTATTTATTTTTAGAGATCGAATGAAATGAGATTAAAGTTGAAAAGTTAAATAAAATATTGTTAGAATATATTTTTTAATATTATATTTATTTTAGAATTTAAAAAAGTTGAATTGTTTATTTTATTTTATATGAAAATTTAAAAAAATTGTAATAATAGGATGAGGGATTTTTAAAATTTTTAAAATTTTGAATTTTGGTCTTAAAAATAAACAAGGCCTTAATGCCCACAATCTAACCCAAAATTTGGTAAAGCATTACTTTTCATTGCTGCCATGTTTTTTATTTTTATTTTTTATTTTAGTAATGCCAAGTATAAATTCTAAATAGACAATTTCATATAAATTCTTGATAAAAAAATAGATTTTACTTAAAAAACATGTATATATATTTTTAAGATAGAGTCTACTTTTTTATAAAAATTTGTATGAAATTTGTCTACTTGAGACTTGTATAAATTATTTATTTATTTTTTTCTTTTCTTCCATTTTAAAAGATAAATTGTAATTGTAATGGTGCCCCAGAATTGTACCATAAGTGCAAATGTATTTTATTATTATTATTATTATTTCTTTTAACCAATTTAAAAATATATGTAAACATTTAAAAAAATAAAATAATATTAATTCACTATTAATCACTTCTCTAATCATTAAATGAAAAAAAAAAAAAACATAATCGATCAATTTTATCGATCAGTTTTGTTGGTCTAAGTAGCATTTCCGAATTGTAAAATCAGTGTCTAAATTTTTATATTGTTATAATATCTGGATTTTTATATCTTTATAAAATTGATAATTAGATTTATTTCAAATAATTTGTAATAAGCACCTGTATTACTCTCCTAACGAAAGATTGTTGTGTAGCGTATTTATATCTCGTTTGATTTCTGATTGGTTGTCATGTCAACTCATGAGTATTGACGTTGGTTTCATTAAATTTTATCTTTAAAATTTGATAAAAAATATATGATTTTAATAAATCTAAAATCTTCCTAGTAATCATACAAACACAATTATTTTCATAATTATATTTTAAAATGAGAATATTTTTATTTCTGTAAATTTATTTTTATACGATTCTTTTGTAGTTAAGGTTTTTCTCTCTTGCAAAATGAGGCAACTTTACAAATTTGTTTTCTACAAATGTTATTAGTTTAAAACATAATTATATAAAAAATTTCCAAAAAAAGGTTAAAACTCCATTTGAATATTGAGCTGCGATAAATTCTTTATGAATAATAGTAAATTTTGTAGAGTCTATTTAAGATAGATTTAGATATATCTAAATGTTAATATGAGTTTAGATGTATTTATGAGAAATTAAAAAAGATTATGTATTTCACATATAAAGAAGCGTTAAGTTAAAAAAAATTGTTAGTTACACGTGTAAAGAGATTTTGAATTGAAATAAATTTAATAATTTGAGAATTAGATCTTTAAATATTAAATTTAGTTTAAAATTAATCTAAAATGTAAGTCCAAATTACAAACAAAGGTATAGAAGATGTTTGTAGAGCCAGGTACAACTGCCATTAGAGCATTGGCATTGGACTAGCCAAATACCAATGCATATCTAAACTTTAGCTAGATGTTAGAAAAGAGCTCCAAACTTTAGCCAGATGTTAGATGTGCACACGGGTTATAGGTTGTTTTCCAAACCCTATTTCTTCTCCTGGGGCTCTCTTCAGGAAGTTGAAAAGGAAACTCATTTATTACTGATCCCTCTTTGCCTTGAATTCCTTCACCCATTTCCTCTGAGTGAAAGAAACACCTCCTTTCCCCTCTTTACCAACTCTCTCCCTCTCTTTCCCTCCCTCTCTCTCTCTCTCTCTCTCTTGAATTATTAGGGCATACTGACAGTACAGATAGATCTATTTACACTATTCACTTTAATTTCACTATGGGTCCTTTCTTTCCGAGCAGGAACTTGTTATTTCATTTATGATTCTTTTTTATTTCCTCTACTCCACTCCAGAAAAGAAAATTTTGGTAAAGAAATCTCAACTTCTGGTTCTGTAAACACGAGTTTCATGGATTGGATTTGGAGGTGAAAATAATGCAACTGAAAGTAACAAAGTTTTCTGGGCAAATTATTGGGATTCCATGCGTCATTGCCTCTGAAGTTCTGAAAGCTGCTAACTTTTAGTTTTGAGCAGCCCAAGAAGCTCACAAGTTGAATATATGGAGTAACAGTACCTTCTTTATATTTTTTTTTAAAATTTATTTAAGTTAATTTTGTTTGTTTTTGGGTTTTCAATAATGCCTGCAGTTTGAGAATATAGAAATCATAGAAAGAAGAGAGAAGAATGGTTATATATATATATATATGTATGTATGTATGTATGTATAGTCTGCAAGTTCTGAGAAATGAGAGCGCTTCACGTGAAGGTAACGCTGCAATGTCCGTGAGTTTGTGAGCAAAGTTTCCGAGAAACGATGCCCACCTCAGAGTCTTCTCCATTTGGCGACTTTGAAAAGCTTTTCTCACCAATGGAGCTCCTTTCACCTTCATTTAATGCTGTGTAGTGCAGCTCCTCCGTTTCTTTCACTTGCATCCTAGTTGAACTAGATGACCTTCTTAATGCGTGTTTCTCCTCCTCCTCCTCCTTAACTTTTTGTTGTTTCTACCAGTTGTCTTCGCCTCATATATGTAGTTTTAATCAACAAGAAAAACGAAAAAAAGGCGTTGAAAATGACACTTATTGGCGCGGTCTGAGAGGACTTTGGAGTGGATGGATAGTAGATCTCGACTTATTATGTTTTGGAAAGTGTTTGGTTGAGAAGAAAAAGCGCCAAAAAAGAGCAAGAAAAGGTAGGGGGTTTAGAGATTCCCAGAATCGCCTGTTCCAATGTCGCTGTTTATGGAAACAAAATCAAACGATCATCTCAGGGTAAAAATATTTCGTTTCTACATTTAACCAAAGGTTGTGTTCTTTGGTTGAGTTTCATGGAACCCCTCGTTTCAAGGTGCTTGGCGCTGTTGTTTCTCTCCTCACTGCTTTCCCTTCCCTGTTGGGTCAGATCAGGGGATGCCGAAGTACTTGTGACTCTGAAGTCATCCATCGACATCTCAAACTCGCTGCCATGGAAACTCGACGCCGCTGCCCATGTCTGCAGTTGGAAAGGTGTCAAAGAGTGCATCAATGGAAGGGTCACAAAGCTCGTGTTGGAGTTCCTCAACCTGACCGGGCTTTTGGATCAAAAGGCCTTGAACCAGTTGGACCAACTCCGCGTGCTTAGCTTCAAGGGAAACTCACTCTACTCCCAGATTCCCGACCTCTCCGGCCTCCACAACCTCAAATCTCTCTTCCTCAACCACAACAACTTCTCCGGTGACTTCCCCGCCTCCATCTCCGGCCTCCACCGCTTAAAAGTCATCGACCTTGACGGGAATCAAATATCCGGTCAGATTCCGGTGTCTCTTCTCAGACTTAGGCGGCTCTACACGCTCCAGTTGCAGGACAATCAGTTGAGAGGGACAATCCCTCCGTTCAACCAAACAACTCTCCGATTCTTCAACGTGTCCAACAACCAACTGTCCGGAGAGATTCCACTGACCCCGGCTCTGGTCCGTTTCAATGCGTCGGCATTTGCGGGTAATTTGAATCTGTGCGGAGAACAGTTGGATAATCCATGCGAAAGTCACCCACCGGCAATGGGTCCTCGTCCCGACCATCCTCCGTCGTCGTCGTCTTCCAACCGTGGGAAATGGATCAAGATAATTGCGGGGAGTGTGGGAGGATTCGCTGCGCTGTTAATCTGTTTGATAATATGTTGCATGCTCTGCGGGAAGCGTAGGAAACCGGAGGAGGAGGCATCGAGGAGCAAAGAAGTGGGCGTGGGAGTAGAGGCTGGGGAGGAGAGGTCGGGAGGGACAGGGACAGGGACAACCAGAGGAGGGTTTTCGTGGGAAGGAGAGGGACTGGGGAGCTTGGTGTTCTGCGGAGCAGGGGATCAGAGAATGAGCTACAGCTTGGAGGACTTGCTGAAAGCGTCGGCGGAGACGCTGGGGAGAGGTGCAATGGGGAGTACATACAAAGCTGTAATGGAGTCGGGTTACATAGTGACGGTGAAGAGGCTGAAGGACTCGGCATACCCGAGTCTGGAGGAGTTCAGGAGACACATGCACGTGCTTGGCAGCCTCTCCCACCCCAACCTCGTACCCCTCAGAGCCTATTTCCAGGCCAAGGAGGAACGCCTTCTCGTCTACGATTACTTCCCCAATGGCAGCCTTTTCTCTCTCATTCACGGTACATCATCATCATCTTCTTCTTCTTTTGTTATTAATCTAATCCAATTCAATTGTTCTGTTTACTTGTGTGTTTTTAGAAATTGGATATGAAATTTATTTACTTGCTTTTTGCTGGAGATTGAACGCCATATGATGCTTATCTCGCAGACACATTGAATGGTCTGAAAAGTTCACTCTTTTTGGTTCCTTTATAAAATAAAAAGTTTCACTCTTTTTGGTCGCATGCATGCTGCATTATGGGAATGGCCCCCCTCCTGATTAAAGCTTTTAATTCAATTTTGGTGCATCAATCAATCGCTGTCGTTGAGATTTAGGCGAATAAACACAACGTGTGCTCCTTTCCCTCTCCATTTGTTTAATCTAATCTCGCTTATTGACAACTCATTCGAGTTTGACCCCTGTACGTTGGTTTTGTCCCACTCACCTTGCTCACTCCACTTTTCACGTGATTTGACATCAAAATTGGGCGGGCAATTTCTCATTGCTTGGACGCAATTTACTCAAATTTATACTACTTCTTGCGTGTTTGACATTCACATTTCTTATTACTTGGACGCAAGATACCCAAATCTCTGATTTTCTTATTCAAGTTTCTAGGTAATTTGGAAACAAAAAATTGAAAAAATCAATCGAGCCTCAACTCCTTTGGACATCTAGTCGGCCTTGCGCTTCATTCAATAAGCTTTACCCTGAGGAGTTCAACCACTATAACTACATTCATCCCATTGATTGTTTTTTTCTATGTCGGAACCTCTCAAAGGCAGGGCCCTCCGGACCCACTTTCATCCCATTAAAAATTATTACTCTTCTAATGTCTTCTAATTATTTTTACTTATCAAAAAAAAAAAAAAAATGTCTTCTGATTATTTTTACTTGTTTTTTCTTTTTAACCTTGATGCACATTTTTAGTTATAAGCTATGATGGTGTCGTTGTTTTACCCAACTGGGCCCTGGAATAATATTTCATCTTCTGAACAGATTTTTTTCTTTTTTCTTTTCCTATCAGTTTGTTTCCTAGTTCATTATATTCTTTCAGACTTTAACTCCCTTCTCACTAAAGTGGTATAAATCTGGTCATATGTACTCACATTTTTTTTCCGGTTAAATATGTCCTTATATTTCTTTGAAAAACAGAACAATCTTTCCTGCTACTTATTGTTTAGTTTTGATGGATTAATAAATGGAATTTACTTGCTATTTATTGGGGAAAATTTGATTTGTTTAAAAGTTTTTTTGGCTTTCAAGTTTCATTATTTTGAAGTTCCCCAAGGGTGGCGAAGTGATCCTGACAGGAGCTGTATAAACTGGACGTCCTAGGTTCAAAACTCCGCATTCACATTCTTAGGGCCATCATCAGATGGGGAGAATTTTCTCTTGAATTACTCGAGGCACACTTACGGAA
This sequence comes from Pterocarya stenoptera, assembly GCA_003123785.1. Lineage (NCBI taxonomy): Eukaryota > Viridiplantae > Streptophyta > Magnoliopsida > Fagales > Juglandaceae > Pterocarya > Pterocarya stenoptera. The sequence continues at coordinate 274,093 of QEOT01004516.1, forward strand.
AACTTTTTATTGAGAGTCTGTGCACCTCTAGGATCAGTTGGAAGCTTGTCCCGGACACCCGATGCCGAGAAAAAAAATTATTTTGAAGCTTTTACCAACACCGCTTTCAATTATTGTGAAGCTTTGCAAATGTAAAAAACCTTGAAATGAAACCTTCTTTCACTTCATCTCACGTGTTTCTTTGCCATCAATCCGTCCCCGCCCAACCACGTTCACCCAAAGAAGATAAAGATAAACCCAACTGTTTGGAATATAGCAAAAGCCTTAGAAACTGAACTGGCAATTCATGTGTTGTTGTCACATCACTAGTATGATTAATATAGTATTGACTTACATTTTGATTCTAATTTTTGATTCGATACACACTAATTTGTCAGGAGTATGCAGTAAATTAGTGTCTTTAGTATTACTCATGGAAAACAAGATGCACTGTCAACTTGGTAGCAGACACCTGCACATGAGAAAATAGCAACAATTAGAATCATCTCACTCTTGCAAAGGCCCATTGACTGATTTTTCTACTTTTTGTTTCTTTTGGAATTTAAATTTCCCAGTTTTCAATATCTGATGCTTGTATAACGATGTTATTTGAAGCTTGTCATCACTTTCTACTGATTATACTACACATTTCCTTGGTCTTGATAACTGCAGCACTTGAGTCCACTATCTAGGATTAGTGCCATTCACAACTTTCCGCAATTCAGCTAGTTGTTTTGCATTGATGTTTTTCTTCTAATGGCATTTGATGTTGTCCATGATTTCCTAAAAGATTAATGGCTACCTTCAGTTAAACAAATGGGGCCTTGTAATGAATTATTATTGCTTTTTCAAATGTCAATGTCTTTCTCACTCCGTAGCTGCTGATTTGATTTGCTGGTCTTCTCATATTTCAGAATCTCTCAGATTTTCTAGATTGAAGCGTTTAAATGATCATAATATTCATGATTCCAAAAAAATAAAAATAAAAAAGAAGATTCGGAGAGCATGTGAATGTGCATCAGTTAGAACTGTTTGCTTTTTTCCTCTAAGATATTTAACCATGGTTCCCATGGTTAATATACTCGCTCACTTTTTATCTTTCCCGCCTCAGCTTACTTCTGTGCACATGTTGTATAGTGGTTTTTACAGTTTACTCCTATGTGCATGTTGTAAGGTGGTTTGTTTAAAGAGTTTAGATCTGAAACAGAAGCACCTTTAAGCCGATTTTGTACACATATGAGGTGCTTTAATCTCTCTGAATATCCTCAATGGAACTGGCAGACGATTGATTTCTTTTTTCTTTTTTTGAGTCCAAGCAAGTCTTTAATGAGTTCTATCGGTTTTCTTGTTTACTATCTTATTTACTAGTCAATTTAGCAGTCCTAGTCCTAGTGTGTGTGTGTTGGGTAATATTTAAATTAGACTTGGTGCAACTTCTTGACAAATTTTAACCTAAATTATGTGTGCATTATATCAATATTTATGAGCCCATGGTTGCATTATATGGCCCCTCAATTTATTATGCTCACAAAATATGATTACGATCAGAAATCCATAACTGTCATTTTAAAATGTGCAAGGTTTTGACTTTTTTATTGTTTGAAAAACCATTAAATACCTAAGTTTCTGGTTGGATAGTAAATAGCATTCAACTAATGTAAACTTTGGCATGAAGAGAACATGTACTTTTTTACATCTGACCAAATATTTATTCACGTAGTATTACTGAGCAGTCTAATATTTTTTTGTTCATGTATGCATATATGCTCATCTATTCAAAGGAGATTCAATGTTGAGTGGTGGGATTACGAATTGTTATTGAAGCCATGCTGGCCTTTTTTCTCTCATTCATTGCTGTTCAAGGGTTACTGTTCACAGCTCCTAAACAACCTCTAGTTTCTCCCCTTTCTTCGCTCTTTCTACCTTTAAGCATGGCCTTTTTTTGTTGTATGTATGGAAAACCTAAAACGCCATAAACATTCCATAATTAATAGCCACCGAATAACCTATTAAAATCAGCTTTAGGTTCTGTTACTCGCTTTAGCCTAGAAAATCCTGCTGCTTGTGCTTGAAAAATCAGATCGGTTTGCCTGCTATTTTTGGTATTCTCCTCCTAAGTACAGCATTAACTTATAAAGGAACTTCATGTCATTAGGTGTACAGTGAGGTAACTCCTTTGCACTTGAAGGTAAGGAGTCAAAATTACCATTATGCCCTCGGTCAACTTTTTAGGGGGTTACCAAAGGGGCATCACTTTTTTTAACCCCTCCAGATCCCTTGTCTCTGTCTACCGATCTGCCCAGTTTTTGGAGATTTCTTTTGGTAGCCCAAATGGGTTTTGCTTCCCCACTCCTTCCTATCCCATTTCCCTCCAAACAAATGTGGTGTTGCCATCACCTGGGCTGTTATCTTTTTGTGCATTAGTCTTTTCAAATTACTTTGATGAGAAGTTAGTTTTTCGTTTGACCTGTATGTATACTTCTGTGTGCATGGGTTTTTTCCCTTTTTCATCCTTAAAATATACTTTTAGGGTAAATTCCACCAACTTCCACAGGCTATAGATACACTGATACATTCTTATGACTGTCATATACCATTACAAATTGTGACAACATATTCCTTCTTCCAATTAGTTTTCCTTTGGTAATAACCTTAGGTAATGTTTATTAGCTAGATTAGTTAGATGATAAGAAGAATCAAGGGGAAAAAAGGAAGAATAGAAGCTTCAAATGGTAGAAACTCCTTGACATTTTACTTAAAAAAAAGAAAGTCTTTGACATTTACTAATCCTCAAGGGAAATTGGCATAACTTACCATATTTCAAACTCATCATTAAGAAAGAAAAGTTCCAAGAATGAGATGATGTTGACAACAATATTTTAGAGAGCTATGATCATATTTGAATAGCTAACAAATATAATGTGAATATGAAACAAAGAATGAAACAAAGCTTCCATAATTGTGGAATGGGGAGTCTAGAAGTATCTTGATGAAAATAACAGAATGCATGCAGCATCTATTGATTTAGTAGCATTTTAAGATTGAATTTGAATGAAGTCATTGCTGCTGGTACTGCAAAAAATGAAGGGGCTTCAACTCGATACAGATGTAATGAAAAGGAGCATCCTGTTAATTCCTTGAAAACTGAACTTAAATATGTTGGTGAGAGATAAGTAAAAGACAGTGCCGTTCTGTGACTTGAATGAAAAGCAACATCAAGAGTGCTCGTCTCATGCATTAACATTTTTGTTGTTACAGGATCAAGAACTAACGGTGGTGGAAAGCCTCTTCACTGGACATCATGCCTTAAAATAGCCGAGGACCTAGCAACTGGTCTGCTCTACATTCACCAGAACCCTGGCCTGACCCATGGGAATTTAAAATCCTCTAATGTCTTGCTGGGTTCTGACTTTGAGTCCTGCCTCACAGATTATGGCCTCACTTCATTCCGTGATCCTGACTCACTTGAAGAACCCAGTGCCACTTCCCTATTTTATAGAGCACCTGAATGCCGTGACATTCGAAAGCCGTCTACACAACAAGCTGATGTCTACAGCTTTGGCGTCCTTCTCTTGGAACTTCTAACTGGCAAAACACCTTTCCAGGACCTTGTTCAGGAACACGGTTCAGATATTCCTAGGTGGGTCAGGTCAGTCCGTGAAGAAGAGACTGAGTCGGGGGATGAACCTGCCTCTGGTAATGAGACATCTGAGGAGAAACTCCAGGCTCTCTTGAACATTGCAATGGCTTGTGTCTCACTTGTTCCAGAGAACCGGCCTACCGTGAAAGATGTTTTAAAGATGATCAGAGATGCCAGGGCAGAGGCTCAAGTGTCATCCAACAGTAGTGATCACTCGCCCGGAAGATGGTCAGATACTGTTCAGAGCTTGCCTAGGGAAGGACATTTGAGCATTTGATTGCATACCAAACTAAGAGATGCAAGGGCAGAGGCTCTCAAGTATCATCCAATAGTAGTGATTATTGAGTGCGAAGATGGCTGGTTTACTGTTCTGAGCCCGCATGGGGAAGAACATTCGAGCATCTGAATATATACCAAACACGAATTATCATTTGCGTATTTCTGATTCTTTTTATGAATTGAACTGCGATTCTTCAACTAGGCATTGTAGAGTGTACTGGTGTAAAGGTGTTCTTTTGATCTTTTGGGCTAAGTCATGACTGACATTTAAAGATTCTATTGTTGACCGAGTTAGAAGTTAAGAAGATTGGATTACTTAAAAGTTAAAACCCCAATTTTACATTTGGGGGCTTGATCTGGTAGGGGTACTTGAACAACTCCTCTTTGGAAAAAGGTTCTTCACCCTATCTTGACTCGTCAGACCCAAGCACGATGTTTGCTCAGGTTCTGTACTGAATTATTCGTATTTCGTATTGTTCTGTCTCCGACAGAACAAAAAAAGGTGCACTCTTTTGTATTTAATTGTTATAACGTTCTGTTTCTAAAGATTTCTTTCAATCCTAGTGTCAGATCTTTCCTTCTTCCATATCGATAGATACGACAGGGAGTTGAGCTGTCTCTGTCCAAACAAGAACAAGAAGAGAACTGCTCTAGCGAAGTCGCTGGTAATTGGCAACGACTTTGGATTGCCTTATATTTTCAATTCGAACGTTAACTTCCATCCACAAAACACATTCACAGTTACTTTCTGCCCTCCTCCCCAAATGCTATGGTATCAAATTTATCCTGAAGAGTGTAAATATACTATAATATTTTAATAAAATATATAAAAAATTGTTTTCAGAAAATATCCAAAAATAATACAAAATACAAAAAATACCAGACTACGTGGGTTACAACTGGTATAACCGGATATCGGGGTTTAAATCTATTGGGCTTTTCTATGACTTTTTTGGGCCTTTTTGTTTGAATTTTTTTACACTTTCAAAATGCTTTTTTTTTTTTTTAATTATTATTTTAATTTTTTATAGGCCTTTGTGCTTATCATCTTTTATATAATAAATATTTTATAGGAATTCCTTTATATAATATATACAATACACTACATACTACATATTATATTATTGTTTATATTACAATGCAAAATATCAATTTTAACGAAGGAACAAATCCATGACTTTTACATCACAATGATGCTCCAGGAAGATACTCAGAGCTCGTGACAGTTATATGGTCTTGGATCCAAGCCTGCAGGGAAATGATTTCAAAGTAATTAATTTTCAGACAAAATATTGGATACAATCCTCTTCGACCCAACTCTCTCTCCAAGAAGATGAGTTCCCTCCCTCTCCCTGGTGAGTATGAGTCATGGCCCTTCCTACTGAAAGTTAAAACTTAAATCCCAGAAGTCTTTCTTTTGGTACCCAATCCTCTCAAATCCTAATTCCTCTTTACACGTAAAAAAAGAAAAAAAAAATCGGTGAACTGGACCAAACTAGTAGGTTTGGCTCGGTACTGGGTTTGGTTTAGTTCAGTACCAATTTTATTTTTCAAAAAACTGATTAAAATTGGTTTAGTTTCGATTTTCCTTTTTCTAACACCAGACAGGACCGGTTCATATATATATATTTTAATTTTTTATATTGTATAAAATATCTTTTATATAATTTTTTTTATATTATATATAATATATAATTATATATAAAATAATTTTGTATTATATGATAAATTACTAATAAATATCATATTAAATTTTAAAATCTTATATCACTGTATATTATATAATATAGTATATTATATAATATACTGGTTTAGGGGTGTAACCGGTGTGGTATCGGTTCTTCAAATCTCAAAACCGGTATATACCAGTTCGGTTATAAAATATATCCAAAACGGGACCAAATTGGACCAGTTACACCCCTGCTCCTCTTCCTTATTTCCTCTGTTCCCCTTTTCGTTTTACAATGCTTTCCATCAGTCTTTCTCCACTCTGTCCTTGAAATCGATTAACCCCCAAGCTTACTCTCTTCCCCTTCCATTAATCAATCTTCCCTCCTCCTAATATCCTTCCTTGAAACCTCTCCAAAAGTTTTAGATTCTTGGTTTTGGAAAGACCTCTTAAAACATATGGATCTTCTAAAGAACAATGCTCGTTTCTAGATCAATAATGGCACAAATACTAGAGTTCGGTTGGATCCTTGGATCCCAACTCAAAACAATTTCCTTCCCATTCCTCAATCTGACTCTATTAACAAAGATCCCTCATTAAAGGTGTCTGAATTGATTTTAGAAGAACCAAGAAGGTGGAACATCCTTCTTCTTCAAGCCCTTTTATATCAAAACACAGTGAATGAGATTTAAAAAATCCCTCTTGCTCAAAGCAACTTCCACTCTAGGGGGACAAATTGATCTAGACTCAACATGATGCATTTGTGAAATTCTCAGTGAAATTTACTTATGTAGCAATTACCTTGAATTCCAACTATCATTAGTCTCCTTTCACTTTTGAGCCGTGGAAAAAAGTTTGAAACTTGGAGTATTCCTCGAGCCAGATAAATGCCTCTTCGCAATCATCATTCCACTCATGAGCTTTCCGCAACACTTGGAGAACGACAAGCATTTGTGGGTTGACTTGGAAACCAACCGGTTGAGCGCCACAATTCTCCCCGTAAGCCTTTGTACTTCGTTGATGGTGCGAGGGGACTTCATGTCGATCACAACTTGGATTTTTTTCAGATTAGCTTCAATGCCTCTTTTCGAGACCATGAATTCAAAGAGCATTCCCGACCCTAACCCAAAGGCACACTTCGCTGGATTGAGCTTCATCCTGTACTTACTAAGGACTGCAAAGACCTCTCGTAGATCATTGAGATGCCCCTCGGGCTCCTTGCTTTTGACGAGTATACTTCCACGTTGTGGTCGATTTGGTCCTTGAACATTTGGATTAACCAACCTCTGGTAAGTGGCTCCTGCATTTTTGAGGCCAACAATATCACTCGATAGTAGTATAGGGTTGTATCCAGAGTAGGCATCCATAAAGCTTAGCATTTTGTGCTTGGCTATTTAGACGACGATTAGGTCGATGCATAGCAATGGGAAGCTATCCTTTGGGCATGCCTTGTTTCAAGTCAGTGAAGTCGACGCACATAATCCACTTGCCATTTGACTTCTACACTAGGACCACGTTGGAAAGCTATTTTGGGAAATGGGCTTCCTGGATAAACCCCGCGACGCTGGTCTACTTCCTTTGCTATTGCGACGTTTTTCTCTATGCTGAAACTCCGCCTTTCTTTTCAGATCTTCTTGACGGAGGATGTGTGTTTTTAGCAAAACATAGTGGAATAATTATAATGTAAAAAATAAGCAACCACGCAATCACCAAATTATGAAGAAACTAGAAAATAAGGCAAGATACAAAAACCTGGTAATGAAGTGGAAAGTGTTTGAAGAACTCCTCAAAAGCAAAACCACTTCTAAGCAATCAACTAAGAAGAAAAAATCCACTAGAGAATATCTAGCCAATTACTCAACCCTTTTATCAAGTACTATGTTTGTACCAACAAGCGATCCACTTGCCTCCTACGACAATAATTCCAATACCTTTGACGAAATACTTAAAAAAACTTTCTTTCCCAAAATTCTTGTGGCTTATTATTTGTAACGCCTCGTGCTTGGATGGGTCGGAGAGTTACTACTTGCCACTTAAAATTATATCTCATAGTACAAATATAAATTCAAATTTCTCAATTACGCATAGATCTTATTGTCTTAAACCAACTAGTCCAAAATGATTAACTACGAACACCACAAAGTCTTAAAATAAACGTCAACCTTCCAAAATACTAAGTCCAAAGAGAAAAACAAAACTACTGAATAAAATTATCTAATAATCAAAGTACTTTCTTTGTACTTAATCCACTATGCTCACATAACTTTACCCATGCTTTCTATTTTTGATCCTCAGTTGAAACATCTAAGAATATCTGAAAATATTATAGAGATAAAGGGTGAGTTATCAATAACTCAGTAAGTAGAGAGCATATATTAGTATGTAAACATGAGCATTTATAGGATTCAGAATGCAGAATAAAATATTTTTAGTTATAGAATACAGAATGTGAGCTTACTAGAAATGTCGTGTGGCTGTTTCTGACAAGAAATGGTGGTTGAAAACTAAGAGCTTGGCATACATATCAAATCCGCCATTTAGAATTATTAAGCACTCTTGGCATACATCTCATAATACCCTTCCAAAACCAAGTGCCTCTAAAGGAAAATGATAGAGTTACTATCCTCCTACTACCTATTTACTACTATTTTTGTATTTGATTTTTTTTAATTTTTAATTTTACTTAATAGTTAAGGAAGTGACTATTAGTAAAATTATATATGTTTTAAATTTTTTTCTTAATGATTAAGGATGTTAAAAAAATACTTAAAAGAAAATGATAAAAAATAAATACACTACAAGTAGTAAATGGATAGTAAATGGGTAGTAACCCTATCACTACCCGCCTCTAAATCCTTCCACCAAAGAAATATTCTTCCGTTTGACATACTTGGCTTGAAAATACTGCCCCCACAAAGAAGTACTAGTCAAGAGTTTCCAAGCGGATTTCATAAAATGAGAAGACTGAACTTCCTCCAGGCAACGTAAACCCACACCACCCTCCCAAATAGGCTTACACAATTTTTGCCAAGCCTTCCATTTACGCTTAGACTTACCATCTGAGAATTCCTAGAAAAAGTACTTATAAGAGAAGATAACTTACTAAACATAGCCTTCGGTGCATGCCCAATTGAGAGAATATGAACAAGCATATTGTCCACAATATGTTTGAGCAATAGAAGCCGAACACTACTTGATAACAAACGATTTTTCCATCCCCCAACCTATCCCTGGTACGAGCTATTAAATCATCAAAATGACACACATTTAGCCTCCCGATAATCAAAGGAGCACCCAAATAGTTTACTGGAAAAGACCAAGCTGAATATCCTGTCAATCGTAACAAACTCCTACACCTAGTAGTAGAAAAATAATTAGGGAAAATAATAGAGGATTTCTCCATGCTCACTACTTGACCAGACCAAGTCTCATATTGACTAAAAATTTTCCTTATCATCTTAAGAGAGGATTGACCACCATTACCAAAAACCATTATAACATCCGCATACAACAAATGAGAAATTAAAGGTCCAACTCGAGGATGATTGAATGGTTTAATAGATCCCATAACAAAGCTCTTTTTCAATAACCTGGACAACATCTCCTCTACCAAGATAAATAAATACGGTCATAAGGGATCCCCTTGGCCTAGTCCATGACTACTAGGAAAAAAACCTTTTGCAGTGCCATTCATCACGATAGAAAAACAAGAGCCTTTGATACACTGACTGATAAGCCCACAAATCCCATGAGAGAAGCCAAAATACCTCATAACATGCAATAAAAATTCCCAATCAATGTTATTGTAGGCTTTCGCCATATTTACTTTAATTAACACATTACCCCCACGGGCACGCTTGTTAATCGGGTGAACCATTTCTTGGGCCAAAAAAATGTTCTAAAAAATACTAATATACTATGACCTGGTAAAAAGGCTCATTGTTCAGGCGAAATCAACCTACTCAAAATAGGAGATAACCTTTTAACTAGAATTTTGGAGCAGATCTTATAAATCACTGAGCATAAGCTGATAGGTTTAAATTTATCAAACCCCGAAGGATTTGACGCTTTTGGAATTAAAACCATAGACGAAGCCGTATAAAACCTTGGCAAAGAATAACCCCTGAAGAATCCCGTACCACCTCTATCACATCGACCTTAACAATATCCCAACACGCTTTCTAGAAACCTGATCTAAACCCATTTGGGCCCAAACTACTATCAACTGGGATAGAAAACATTACTCCTTTCACCTCTTGGATTGAAGGGAGCTGCATAAGTACCTGATTGTCCTGCTCCAAAACATCTATATCAATTAAAGAAGACAAATCCGACACTTCCTACCAAGGACTGGCCCTAAGAAATTCCTCAAAATAATCCACTGCTACTAAATGGATTTCCTCCAGATTCTGCAGAACAGTGCCATCCCTCAGATTCATGACATGCACTCTATTTTTAGACAGAGACAAAGGAACGAAAGAACTGAGAGGAGGATTCCCCTTGTTCCAACCAATTCAGATTCACCTGTTGAGATAATCTGGTCTTTTCTCTCTAATTCCAAACTACAAGTTCTTCTCTTGTAACCAATAGATCTAACTCAACCTCCACTGCAAACTGCAGCTAAAAACTAGCTTCTAATCTCTCAATTTGTTCCTCAAGACTTCAAATTCTCTCATCAGTCTGCCAAAAACAAAGAAATTCAATGCTTTAAGAGCCACCTTTAATTTTTTTTTAACTTGCCAGCAAGATGAAACAATCCCGATTCCGTAAAAGATACCTACCAAACCTCCTCACCATATCCAGAAACCCAACATGAGACACCCACATCTGTTGGAATTTAAAGGAAACTAGACCATATCGAAACCCCCCCCCCCCGGGAGCCAACTCAATATACATAGGAGCATAATCTGAAGACATCCTTGGCAAATAGAGCAACAATGCCTCCGACCACAAACTAGCAACTATCGAATTCAACAAGCACCTATCCAGCTTTGACCATAATCTAGCCAAACCCTCTTGCCCATTACACCAAGAAAATAAGCTCCCAGAAGACTGCATGTCTCGTAAGCCACACTTAACAATAAAATCGTTAAATTCTTCCATGGCCACTCGAAAACGATGTGAGTTTACCGGCAATGTCGTGTGGCTGTTTCCTGTGAGAAATGGTGGTTGAAAACTAAGAGCTTGGGAGGGAATTTTCTTGCTCTATTTTGAGTATAAAAAATAGAGGCTGTTTGGTTTATAGTGGGTAGTGCAAGGTGGTGGTGCACAGTGGTGCGTTGGGCCTACAGTAAGGTTGTTCCAAGAAGTTGGTGCTACTTTGTGGTGCTCCCCATGGCTGCAGATGCTAGTCTCCATTGCATGCAATGTCTTCAATAGCACATGCTTGATGTTGCAGTTCTGTGGGAGGGGCAACAGTGCTCAGTTTAGAACAATATCGGAGGGCAGCGGATCATGGGCTTAGACCTTGGTGATAGAAGGGTTGAGGGAGAGAGGTTGATTGAGGCTATAGTGGCTGGGATTTTAAGGCATGGCTTAGTTTTGATTTGGGGCGTGGTCTCACGATGGTTTTACTGCGGCTTGGGGTTGCTGTGGAGGAGAGAGTGCGATGTGGGGCTTCAGTTTTTGACTCTTTGAATGTGGAGGAAGGGTGCGACATCCCTAGTTCTTTTTTGATGAGGAAGATAAGCCTACATGCATGACTTGGAGATTTATACACAAACTGGTCTTGGCCTAACAGATTTGTGTCCATTTTATAGCTTGACCCATGGATCCTAGAGTTTTTTTTTGTTGGGTCTATATTTTGGGGCTCTAGTAATTAGGTTGACCCATTATATTACATGGTTTGTCTAAAATCTTCACGAACCTACTATTCAATAAATTTCCATGGGCCTCATTTGAAATTCTAAAATAACCCAACTCATCCCATAAGTTTTTTCGGGCCAAATACCAAATAAACTGATTCCATTTGGTCCATAAAATATTAAATGGTTTTAACCTAATTATCAAGCCCAATAAAAATTCATTTTCTATCATAATAAAACTTGGAGCACGTGGCCTATTCAAAATTAGTCGATAAATCTCAAATGGGCTTCCCATATATATTAATCTCAATAAATTAATAGTTCGCGGGCTTAAACCTGGGTGTTACATTCTCAGATCTTCAATTGGTGGAGTCAATTATGACTTCTGTATGTATTAGGCTATGAGGTGCTTCGATGTGATGCCCCTAACCTCCGTCTGGGATTGAACATAGACTTAGAACGTTAAGATATGTAATACAAGGTTACATACCCCCGTTAATGACAATTAATATGCAATGCATCCTTGTATGCAACTACCAATATGCAATAACTGTAGCGGAAATAAGAGTAAAAATATAACTTATGCCAGAATAATTAAAAACATTTCAATGTATTATTGACCATCATAAGTTCAAAACAAATTGTAGCGTAACTTGATACAACTAAGCATTAAAGTTTCCAAAGTTAAATCAACTGCTTCATGAGTTCTAGAGCATGAAAGACTAGGGCCATAAACATAAGAATCAAATCTAATCTTCTCTCGAGGTCAGGCTCCTCCTCAATTAGTCGGATCCAATGCTCCATCTAATCCATCATGCTCAAATCCTGACACAACTTCTATCATTCTAAGTGGAATAATAGTGGGTCCACAAGGGGTGAGATTAACATGAAATCCCAGTAAGTTAACAACCAACTTGCACCAAAGCTAAACTATGCATGAAGAATGATAAATATGAAATGCAAGAAATGCAAAAAAATGTGCATGTGTTTCCCATCCAGATTCCTTAACATTTTCAAAAAAACTGAGACACATATTTTCTTTCAAAGAACATTTTTACTTCATTCATAAAAAACATATCTCCATCATAACATTTCATCATTATTAGCAATTCATAATTAATCATAACATCATAACGTGTAGTATCATCACAGTTTCTCATATACACTGTGAGTACCTACCGGTGGCTGTAATATAACTAACGTTGAAACTACGTTGTCTGCAGACTCGTTCTCAATACATTGGTAATATAATATAACATCATAACGTGTACACCCACTAGCCTTAGGTGTCATAAATATTTGACTTCGCTCCAGCGTTCTTCAAAAAAACCTATTCGAAACTTGTTGATTGTTCTTCGTCAACTTAGGGGTTACCACTTCATTCTTTAACACTTAAGAGTGGACAAATGAGTTACACTAGGATAATTCTCCATCCTAGCCTTTGAGGTCGTGACAAAAATTATTTTCATATTAAGTTAAAAAATGTGTTTCATGACTTATGTATATGTAGCAAGCTTTTCATGTGAAAATGACATTTTATAGATGCAATATGCTAAAATGGTGAAATGTGTCACATGTCATGTAAGTATGCACTCAGTGTTTTATGTAACATGATATTTTATTGTGATGCCCTCAACCTCAGCTTGGGATGGAACGGAAACTTAGAGCGTTGGGGTATGCAACACAAGATTGCATACCCCCATACATGACAGTTAATATGCAATGCATTCTAGTATGTAACTAGTCGTATGCAATAATTATAACGTAATAAGGGTGATTAATTATAACTAATGCCAGAATGGACTAAAAACATTGCAATAGCATTAATAACCATCACAAGTTCAAACTTAAGGATAGCATTTCCTTAATACAAACTACTTAATTCAAATTCCATAGTTAGATCAGCTATTTTATATGCTCTGAAGTATGAAGAGTCAATGTTTATGAGCATGAAAATTATTTATAGTTTTCGTCCAAGGTCTGGCTCCTCTTCAACCATTTGCGTCCAGCAATCCATCATGTTCATCTTCTACCGGTCCTGTCACAACTTTTATCATTTTGGGGAGAATGATGGTGGTCCCACGAGGGGTGGGATTTATTCAAAATCTCAATAAGTTAAACAACCAACTTGTACAAAGATAAATTATGCATGAACAATGATAAATACGAATTGCATAAAATGTCAAAAAATGTGCATGTGTCTCCCATCCAGATTCCTCAGCATTTTTAGAAAAACCTTGATGCACTTTCGCTTTCAGAGAACATTTTCACTCTCTCACTCAAAAAACATGACATTTCGAAAAGGAATATTTCATACTTCATTGCTTTCAAAAATCATAACATTTCATCATTTATTACAGCAATCATTAACTTACGTTTGGTAGCAACATAGTTCCCCATATGCACCATGAGCACCTGCCGGTGACCATAATACAACTCATGTTGGCACTAAGTCATTGTCTGCAGACATCATTCTCAATGCATTGGTAACATAACATAATATCATAACGTGTACACTCACCAGTATTAGGTGTCATAACATACTGATTTCACTCCGATGTTCTTTAAATATAACCCATTTGAAACCCATTGACTATTCTTTGTTAATCCAAGGGTTACCACTCCATTCTTAAACCCTTCAGAGTGAACATAAGAGTTCCACTAGAATAATTTCTCATCCTAGCCTTTGGGGTCGTGACAAAAATTATTTTCATGCTAAGTTAAAAAATGTGTTCCATAACATGTGCATATATAGCAAGTTTTTTTTGTGAAATGACATTTATAGATGCAATATGCTAAAATGGTAGAAATATCACATGTTATGTAAATATACACTCAATATATCACATAACATGATATTTTATGCTCAAAGTAATAATTAAAACATGAATGAGGCATTTATCAATAAATCATAAATAATGATCTGTCAAGGTGTAAGTTAGAGGCCAACTTACAAACTTCCGGAGTAATTGAAAATAATTTTTTAGCTACGTAAATCAAGTGCGTACTAAGTTAGGATTAATACTCCTATAGGTGAGATTCAAAATCAAATGTTTCAAAAATGAGTATTTAAAAAAATACCCCTAGATCCTAAAAAATTGCCGTTAAAGCCCTAAATTTTTTCTAATTGCAAACGAATTCTAAATTTGATACAAATTCATGGACTTCATATTTTTGACATTATAAGACCATATATGCTCTTATATTTTCAAAAATCAAAATGGAACTTATCCAAATGGTCCCGATTCGTGGCATGCAATCTGGTTGATGCCTAAGTGTATTTTCAACTATTGGCCCCTATGAATGCATGCATATGAGATTTTCTTTAATAAAAAATGGCACTAACATCTTTAATGACATAATGAAGACTAATTATAGGAAAATAGAGTTCATCCCAATACTTAATCATGGCTAAGATATCCTTAATCTATACTTTATTCAAACCAATTCATACTCAATGATCAAAACAAGATAGATTCAAAACCTACCATGACATGTTTCTAACCTCAATTTAAACCTTCCATAATCATTTTAAAACAATAATGAATCACATAAAATCATGCTTAAGACATGCCATAGCTAAATTCCCACTTAAAAATATTTAATTATCAAAACCATCCCTTAATAGACCCGATTTTGATTTAAGCATGATAACCTTCTCAAAACTCACCCAAATTTCGTCCCAACTTATGGAAAAAAGCTTGACATGCTAACTAAGATCAAATGAAAGAAAACGTACAAATTTCGTGGCCTTCCAAGCACTCAAGACAACCCTACATAAAACACTCAAGAACTCACTCGGTTTCACTCTTTGGATCTCTAAGAGGGGGAAGTGCTTTTCAAGACTCAAGAGGAAGCTTGGAACTAAGGAGTAGAGGAAATGAGGGGGTGAGGGGGCCTTTTATAGGCAGCCAAGGGGAAGGGGACATTGGCTTTGGTCAAGGGAAATGATGTACGATGGTGTATGAATCTAAATTTTTCAAATTTGCACTCCATCGCTTGTGTCATCTTGTGCAGGTCAAAATAGTGTCCTAAACCACCATGAGTTCCCTCCTATGGTTGCTACATTACTCCTATGGAGGCTGGCCAAGTCTTGGAGCAGAGGAGAGAGAAGACAAATCATCAAAACCACTCAAGAGGGCTAACGGGTTCAATTGGTTTTCCTTTGGCAGATTTTGATCATTGTCTTGACTACTTTCTTTGAACCTTCATCATGGTCGATTTGTGCAGGAGCAAAGTCACTTCTTGAAGATTTTTTCAAGTGGCAGAGGGTGGAGAATTGACTGCCAAGTGATTATGAAGGTGTAGCCCGAAATAAGGTGATGAGATGGAGGTGTCCTGCTGCCTTCTACAGTTTGCATACTTTTGAGCAAGCGGAATAGTAACCTGAACCACCATTATTTCTTCTTTACTATGGCTACAGTGGTCCTACAGTGGCGGCCAGGTTGTGGGGTGATTAGTGTTATTTATGTGATTTTTATCCAGACCGATGAGAGGTAGCGAAATCTGAAGAGAACCGATGAGATTTGGGCAGGAGTCTTGTCTCGTGGGCAGTAAAGAGATTTCTCTCACCCAAAAGCGAGAAGGCTTACCCCTCGGTAGGCGAGGAGATTCCCAACTAGAGGGCAAAGACCTGGGCGCGAAGACTTGGCGACAAGATTCTAGGTGAAAGAACTTGGCAACAAGGTTCTGGGTGAGATGACTTGGCAACAAGGTTCTGGGCGGTTAGATTGGATGACTAGTCTAACCGAATAACTTAAAAGTCTAACCTAAACGATATCGGGGGCAACAACTAGAAAAGGCGAGAGG
The DNA here is from genome assembly GCA_003123785.1 of Pterocarya stenoptera. NCBI lineage: Eukaryota > Viridiplantae > Streptophyta > Magnoliopsida > Fagales > Juglandaceae > Pterocarya > Pterocarya stenoptera. The sequence continues at coordinate 290,273 of QEOT01004516.1, forward strand.
AGTCTTTCATCCTGGTCGGGAGTATTTCCACTGGGTAGGCAAGATGAGTCTTTTCTATTGGTAGGCGAGGAGAGGGCTGTGTGGTCTTTGTGACCTCCACGCCTATTTATTTGTGACCTCCACGTCCTCTCATTTGTGACCTCCATGCTAGTTATATTCAGTGCACACAGCATCTACCCGGTGGGATAGTTCATCATGACCAGGATCAATCTACTGTTAACCACCAAATCTGAGTTCCGCAATTAATCTGTGGGTGACCAAATCCTCCCGAGCTCCACAAATCAAGCCGCAGATCATTAAATATTTCGTTTAGATATTCCGATATTCTTGGGATAATTTTTTCTTTTATGGACCTCTTGGCATTGATCCTCAAAATTAAATAAGCACTAAAAATTCTCTAAATAATATCAAGCTCATTTTTTCTAAAAAATCACTATTGCACTAAATCTTCTAATAATTCTTCTAAGCCCAAAGTATAAAGTCCTCTTGCTAACTAAAATATTCAAAATTATTCTTATTCTAGAATAGCTCAACTCTTAATTAATTAGGATTAAGGTTACTAAGGTCAAGGCCTAAGGAAATTTTTAAGCGGGGTGTTACATTTATGCTCAAAATGATAATTGAAACATGAATGAAACATTTATCAATAAATCATAAATAATTTATCAAGGTGTAAGTTAGAGGCCAACTTACAAACTTCTTGAGTTTTTCGAAAAGGTCGTAGCGGCTGAAATTAAATTCATACTAAGTTAGGATTAATACTACTATGGATGAGGTTCATAGACAAAGGTTTTAAAAATATATATTTATAAAAATACTCCTAAACTTTCTAAAATTGTCATTAAGGCCTCAATTTTCACTATTTGCAAACAAATTTCAAATTCAACCAAACTTCATGGACCTTATATTTTTGATATTCTAAAGTCATCTAAACTCTTAAAATTGTAAAATTAAAAGTGGAACTTGCCCAAATACTCCAACCTGTGGCATGCACTCTAATTAATGTCTTCAAGTGTTTTCAACTATTCATCCATATGAATACATGCTTCAGCAACTATCTTTAATCCCAAACAATCACTATAGTCCTTAATGATATGATAAAAGTTAATTATAGGATAATCAAGTTCATCCAGACACATAATCATGGCTAAGAACTTTAATTTTCAATAATCCTCCATTAGTCAAGTTTGATATTCTTAGTGCAAATCATCAATGTATGCTTTCAAAATTCATCCAAAACATGAAAATTCCATTCTTATCCCAATCAAAAGGTTCCTATATGCTCAATCATTAAGCCTAGGTGGGACAAATTAAGTTTCATGCCTTAATCACATACTTATTAAAACCTATGCATGCTTTGATGATCAAAATAAGATAGAATTAAAACTTATCAGGGAATGCTTTTAATCAAGAATCAAACATTCCATAATCATTCTAAGACATTAATAAATTATATCAAAACATAATTAAACATGCCATAGCTAAATTTTCACTTAAAAAACAATTTAAACACTTAAAGTATTCTTAATGAACCCGATTTTGCATTAAGCATGGTCACCTTTTCTAAACTCAATCAAAATTTCTTCCTATACTTGAAAACAAGGCTTGACATGAAAACTAAGATTAAGGGTAAGAAAAATTACAAATTTCATAGCCCACTCAAGCTCCTAGTTCAAGAACTCTCAAGCACTCCCAAGAACACTCAAACCCACTCACTTTCGACTTCTCTCAAAACTTAGGGAGAAGATTGCTCTCTATGCTCAAGGGGAATTTGGAGATGAGGTGTGGAGAAAATGAAGGGTTGAAGGGTCCTTTTATAGTTAGCCAAAGGAGAGGGGATATTGGCCTTGGTTCAAGGGGATTGGTGGAGGTGGGCGTTGGTGAAGGGTTGAAATTTCTAGATTTGCCTTCATCAGCTTGTGTCACCTTGTGCAGGAAGAATAGTGGCTTGAAACCACCATGATTTATTCCCTATAGTGGCTACATTGCGCCTGCATATGGTGGTCAAGTCGTGGGGTATAGAAGAGATGAGGAAAACCATCAAAACCACCCAAGGGGGCTGACGGGTTCAAGTGGTTTCCTTGGGCATATTTGATCATCACTTTGTCTCTCCTCCTTGAATCTTCTTCAAAGCTGGATTTTGCAGAGGTAAGGTCATTTCTTGAAGCCTTTTTTAGGTGATAGAAGATGGATTGTTGGTTGCTAAGTGAATCATGGAGGTGCAGCTCATGAAAGTGATGCAAAGGAGGTGGTTGTCGAGTGAAGGGTTCTTGGGTGCTTTCGATTTTTGGTGCCTTCTATGGGTGGTGAAGCTTGGTCAAAGCTCATAATGGCCATGGGGCCTCTTGGGGATTGGGTGGTGCTGGAGGTGGCGTGGGGTGGTGGCTCAACCATGGTAGGAAGTTGGTTGAAACTCAACCCAACCAGTTCTCATTCAATTAGACCCTTGGTTCAATTTGGTTTTGGTTAAGGACTTAGTTTTTTAAACCAATCTCATCCAAAATTTGGTCTGGGTTTAAAGGGGTTATAAGCGGTGTCTAAGGACCATATTACCCCTAAGAAAAAGATACAAAAATATTGGACTTTAGGGCAAAACAGTCAATGTACTCAAAGGGCATACATATGTGCTAATTGGTGTAGTTTTGGGGTTTGGTATGTTAGTTCCTCTAATGAAATGTGTGGAGGTTTATTTAGGATTTTAGTATTGTGATACCCCGTATTTTAGTATATTTTAATTGAAGGGGTATTTTAATTAATTTAAATATTGGTTCTCGTATTTTAAATTTATTGGATTTCTCGTTGGTTTATTTTTATGATTTTTAAGTTGTGAAAATTATTTTGAGCTGCTTTCTTAATATTAATTATTGTTTTACATTTAAATTTCTCTTTAATTTAAATTACTTTGTTTGTAGGCTTTAAAATTATTGTGTTGTTAGATTTTTATTATTATTTTATTTTAGCTAGTTACTGCGTTTAAATTATTTTATTCAACTTTCTGTTTTAAAATTCTTTTCGTTGGATCAATTTTGTGACCCAAGTTGTGAAGCTTGGACCTCATTTCTTTCCCTCACTTTTACTTTTTTCCTATTTTTCTTTTCCTTCTTATCTTCTTTTTTTCCCTACTTTTTCTTTCTCCCGCATGTGTGACACCTCTCCCTTCTCTCCCGTCCTTTTTCTTCTTCCGCCCACAGCGCCGCCTGTTGTCGTCACCGACCCTCCCATTTTCTTCCACTCCGACAGGAATCATCCCCCTCTATTTTCAGCTCCTCCCGTGCCGCCAATCTTCTCCACGCATGGCTTCAAGCCGTGGCCCTCTTTGCATTCCAGCGCCGCCGTTGCACTGCCATTGGCTGCCATCTTTTCACCATATCATTGGCGGTCTCCCAGCTACCTAACCCACCCATCCTCAACCCCGATCCGCCACCAGTAAAGCCCATCCCTCTCCATTTTTCGATTTGAGCTTTTTGGACTTTAACCGCCGCCCATGCCGCCACCCACGGCCAACCGTCACCATCACTAGCTTCACCAACACTCCTAAGTCCTTCCCTAGCAATCCTAAGTCTTCGTTTGTCCCCGTTCAAAAGTTAGGATTTTGAGACCCACGTCCATAGTCCAAAATACACTGTTGTGTGGCTGTGCCGCCACTTCTAGCACCTCCATGATCCTTCAAAAATTATATTATAGCGCATTAAGTATTTTCCCAAAAAACTTTTGATATTTAAATGTATTTTTGCGCTAACTCATATTTACTGTGATTTAACTGGTTGTGCTGGACTGAGTTCGAGGAGTAAGGGAGTCGGTTGGGTTGCAGGACGAAGTTGTTGTGTGATTGGATTATTCGGAAATTTGTTGGCTGTTGGATATTTGTGTCATGTTTTGTCCATTATATAATTACACGCATGTTCATGTTTGTAACTAAAAACTGGGTTTTTGCATAATTTCATACATGTTCATGTGTATATTTGAAAATTAGATTTTCATGTGAGAAATGATTTTTGAGTGCGTGTGTATCACGACCCCAAGCTGAGATGGGGCATTATCTTGATGGAGCAACTCTAATCACTTGAGAGTGGAATATACTGAGTGACGTCCTCTTGGGTTGTCGCTGGGTGACAGCGGGATCAAACGGGATGGTAACACTCTCGTGTCGACTCCATGGCCCTTCTTGCTGACGGGGGCTAGAGGATGCTTGGCCACGAACGCACTAGGCGCAGAATTGGGCATTGCTCATTACGAAGTCACTCGCACGGTCGTTACCCGTGGTGTGACGAAGGGAGCCAGGGTGTGCGGATGGTCCCTAGGGAAGATCATGGTGCATACGGTTAAAATGGATTATAAGGCTATTTTCTAGAAAAATTGAGTGTGTCGAATAAAAAGATTTTGTGTGAACCATTTTCTGCAAAAATGGCGGATTATTATTTTTGAACCAAAATGGGATTTTGGCGTGTGTTAGAAAATATTCATTTTCGGAAAAAATGATGTTTTGGGTCTAATGCATATTTCATCATATGCATACATAATTGTTGGTTGAATTAATAAATTTTTATCTTTTGGATTGCTTGGTTGATTACTTGCTGAGACTCATAATCTCACGGTATTCGATACCCTGCAGTACTGTTTTATGGTATTGCTGATTTTGATGCAAATGATGCAGATGTTGAGCTTGAGGATTGGGCTCTGCCGAATGAGTGATTTGGGATCACTTGTTCGTGTTTGAGATTTGTTTCCTGCTTGTTGAATTATGTATTTTCGGAATTATTGTGTTTTATGGGATAATTGTATTACTCCTTAAACGTTTTGTTTTAAGTGAATTCGTATTAAATAATTCTAGTACTTAGTCGACTTACTTGAATTATCCGCTGCTTTATTTTTGTTGTACATTATTGTATGTACACACACTTGACACTTATCGTTGGGATGTGTGACCGTGTTGTCATCATTCGGGAGTCTCGATTCCCGAGTTTCTGTATGTGTGGGTCAGGGGCGCCACAAGTATGATCTAAGAGTGATGTAATAGAGTAATAAAATAAGAAAATTTCAGATCAAAAGGTTAAGGAAAGATTAAGGGCCCGTTTGTATTGAGAGGAGAGTTAAGATGGTTTGTGAATATTAAAATAAGATATTTTATGAATATTATTTTTTAATATTATTATTATTATTTTAAGGTTTGAAAAAGTTAAATTATTTATTATATTTTGTGTAGGAATTTGAGAATGTTATTTTGGGATTTGAAAAAGTAAGATTGTTTGGTATGGGAATTTGGGAATATTCTTTTGGGATTTGAAAAAGTAAGATTGTTTGGTATGGGAATTTGGGAATATTCTTTTGGGATTTGAAAAAGTAAGATTGTTTGGTATGGGAATTTGGGAATATTCTTTTGGGATTTGAAAAAGTAAGATTGTTTATTATATTTTGGTGTGTGAATTTGGAAAGATTTTTTTGAGATTTGAAAAAAGAAAATATTATTATATTTTGTGTAGGAATTTAGAAAAGTTTTAATGATAAAAATGAGATGAGTTGAGACGAGTTGATGAGAGTTTTGAAAGCAAAGAACCTCTAAGAATGAAATTAAGTTTCAAAACATGGTTTAAAGATCACTAATCTTGGGTAAGTTGATAAATAGTCTTAACCAATTTTAAAACTTAGTTTGGGTACTTAGGGTATGACATGGGCTTAAGAAAACTCATGGGATGGTGCATTGGGATTTCAATTGGAAGTGTAAAAATGAAAGACAAGACTTTTGGGCCTTGATGGGCTTAAAAGGGCCATGAGTGTGGGTCAAGAGCTCATGGGCTTTTGGGCTTGAGTGAAAGGGGGCCTTACTTTCCAGATTTTGAGGATTAAAAGAGGCCTCAAGTAGACAAAGGTGGGGCTTGAAAGGGATTGTCTTGACCTAATTGGGCCATGGGTCAATTCTACACCAAGTTTGGCCCAATGACCTTAAGCCTTTCTTATACTTGGGCCAAGTCTATCTACTAAGCCTGGAATTCCTAAGAGGCTTGGTCTAAGGCTTCTAAGGCTTGGCCTATAAATGTTTTAAAGTCCTAAAGGCCTTACAAGAATCGTTAATGAGATTGCTTCTCTAACCATTTACTTAATAATACTAAGTGCCAAGGTCTAAACTAATCCCACTGTCAACAATGAAGTAACTACATAAAATAATCAAACAAAATAATATAATAAAATAATAATAAAATATTTAAAGCCCAAAATCATAAGTTTAATTTAGAGTGTTTAAAAATTAATCCTAATGTTTAATTAAGCAGAGTATTACATTTGAGCTTGTTAAAGCGGAGAGAACATAAGCACTTAAGCAAAGCACACGGAGCACCATTAGAGTATAGTAAGGTGTGTATTATAAAAGATAATAATACTTGGACTTGGTGGCCTTCATTGCTGATCTATACCATATGAAGGTCCTCACTCCAGAGATTCGAAGTAGTAACTATCTCTGTCCATCTTTTCGATTTAGTTTAGCTCTTTTTTGGATAGTGAGTTGAGATAAAAGTTGAATAAAATATTGTTAGAATATTATTTTTTAATATTATTATTGTTTTAGAATTTAAAAAAATTAAATTATTTATTATATTTTGTGTGAGAATTTGAAAAAGTTGTAATAATATTAAATGAGATGCAATGAAACGAAATAAAATACTTATTATATCCAAACGGGACCTTAAACAGATTTGGCTTAGAACTCCAAACCATCCCTATGGTTTAAATTATAAAAGGAGTTGGTGTTTAAACACCAATAAGAATTCTTCTACTAACTAGCTAGTAGCTACTCATTACTCACAGAAAATCTGAATGACCGAGTAAGGTAAACATGACGATGCTTTTTAGATTGCCATGCATTTCCTAACGGACATTTTCTTTGGGATCAAAGTCAAACGAAGTCCCGTGGGTGCTGATCATAAGCGTGCGCGCGGGGAAAAGAAAATTATACCGAAGACCGTGTTGTGCAAAGATCAATGTTTGCTGTGCATGTGGGCCGCCGCCTCGATAGTACTGAATTGGCGGTTGACAATTAAAACCCATCGCAGATTCTGCCGTTCTCAATAACGAATCGTATATTTCTTTTTTATCTTTGTTTTTTGGTAGTCAGCGATCGGGTATTGATATCAGTTGCCAGAGAAAGAGCTTCACTGATAATCTGCAGCGTCAATCAATAATATCACTTTAACATTAATTCCTGCAGAAACACAGTCGAGTGATCAAGAATAAAAAACTGCATGCAGACGACACTTGTCATTAATTTATGATCATATCTCCATGCTCAAAAAAAAAAAAAAAACTATTATATATATCGATAGGTATATTGAGTTTTCAAGCGAATTAAAGATAGTTTTGTCTTCCTTTAGGTTGGAACATAAAGCAAACTCAAGCTAGAAAATGAGCATATTAAAGAAGAAGGAAGATCAGGATCAGGAGCTCCTTTTCACCTGCTCCTCGTCGGGCAACAGAGTTTTCCTCCAAGCTTGTGAGTAACAGCTACTTCTTTCCTCTAATTAGTGCTATACCGAGTAGTAAGTCTAGTGATGCAAATAGAGAGCAAGGCTCCCAGGCGAACACAACTCTTTAAATTGTGGGAGATGAGGACGTAGTCAGATGGTGGAACCTTTAGTCGTTCTTATCTTTTTATTTCAAACTTTTGTTGTTAAGTTGTTTAATTCTTTCTTGTTTTATTCACGCAAGACTCAGATTGCTATATCAGCAATACCTTGCTAGTTTATTACCTGATTTTTAGCACTTGTAATCCTTTAAAGATGAAAACAAAGAAAAGAAAGGCAGTTGCCTAATTTTGCTGGAATGATTTCCAAACTATCAAATGAAGAGATTTCATTAACAGAGAGACTCTGTACGTACTTTGCTCCCCTTTGATTGTCAACGTGAAGTTGGCTGTTAAGGCTTGCACTATTTTTGGCATCAGAGAAAAGTTTCTTTCCTCAAGGAACTCATTGTTTCATGCCTGTAACTCGTAGTGGTAATTCTTACAATATGTCGAATAACCAAAATCCAAACACTGAGCTACCCCAGCTACAAGCGCAGATCTCCCAGCTCGCATCTGTTCTGGAACAGATCAATCAGAGGTTGGATATGATGGAGGAACGTCGAACTCGAGATGAGTTTGGACCTCACAATAGGAGAGGGCGTAGACCCCCTCCGGAAGATGAAGTAGACGGCCATGAAGGGAACGAAGACGATGATGAATACGGGGAAAGGAACAGGGGACTTGGTGGTCAAGGTGCTCGTTTTGAACGGAATGGCCTTGAATTTCCCAGGGGACGAGGAGGACGTGGCTTCGACCGTCACGCTCTTGATGAACTGGCCAAGGGAATGAAGGTAGAAGTCCCAGATTTTTTTGGGAAGCTGGATCCCAATGCTTTTGAAGATTGGTTGACGGCAATGGAGGATTATTTTGATTGGTTCTCTGTGTCCGAGGATAGAAAAGTCCGTTACGTCCGTATGAAATTAAAAGGCCATGCACGAGCTTGGTGGGGTAGCGTGGAAGAGCAACTACGTCGTACTCAACGTGCACCAGTGTCTAATTGGGAAGAGATGAAGGAGAGGCTGAAAGATAAATATCTTCCTGTTGACTACGAGCAAGTCATGTTTGAGAAGATGTTGCTGCTGAAGCAAGAAACATTGACTGTCAATCAATATACGGATTGTTTCCATGAACTGACCGTACGTAGCAAGGTGGTGGAAAACGAGCAACAAACTCTTGCTCATTACCGCACGGGCTTGCGTAATGAGCTGCGGAAAGAGATGCTGATAGCACGACTCCTAAATGTTGATGAAGCTTATCAATTGGCTCTACGAATTGAAAAGCAACTGGGTTTTTCCAATGGTAGACGTATATCATCTATGGATCCCAGGCAAGAACGCGCATCAACACACCAATTCCAGAAACCTTCTCTACCCACTAATCAAGGCAGACAAGCCGTGGTGGGGGACCAAAGAGGGAAGGCCAAACTTACGGGTGATGGACCACAATGCTATAAGTGTAAGGGGTTTGGACATTTTGCTGTGGTATGTCCTACGAAAGAAAAGAAATTGGCCTTTGTGTGTGGGAAAGAACTTAGTATGGTTGATGCAAAGGAGGAAGTTGAAGAAGAAGATTATGAAGAAAGTGATGGTGAAGATGTAGAACATTTGGAGGCAACTGATCTGCCCAGTTGTGTCATTCACCGAGTGTTGACTGGCACTAAGAAGAAGTTCCATGATAGTGGAATGAATGTAATCTCTAATGATGCAGTGGAACGATTGGGTTTGAAGGTTCAAAAACACCCCACCCCGTATAGAGTAAGCTGGGTTAATGAAGATAACCCCATCCTGGTAAAGCATTGTTGTTTGGTAAAATTTGCACTGGGAAGGAACTATACGGACGAGGCTTGGTGTGATGTGGTACCTATGACTGTTTGTCATTTATTATTGGGTCGACCTTGGCTTTATGACAGAAGGGTGTTGTACGATGGGTATACAAATTCTTACTCTTTTCAGTTTAATGGCAAGAAATTTGTTTTAGACCCTTTGCAGATTTCAGAGTTTGAGACACAGCCGAAACAAGCAAAAAAAGAAGATGCTGTCCCAGTACTAACCATTCGGCAATTTACTCAAGCTCTAAAAGGAGAACAACTGGTATTGTTGGTAGTGAACCGAGAAGCTAAACAAGGTGATGGTATTATTCCCACTGAATTTACAAAAATGCTTAGGAATTTCAGTGACATCATGCCGGAGGAACTGCCGAAACAGCTGCCACCATTGCGTGAGGTGCAACATGCCATTGATCTACTGCCAGGTTCTTCCTTACCCAATCTACCACACTACCGTATGAGTCCCACAGAAAATGAGGAACTAAATCGACAAATTCAGCAATTGCTTGATAGTGGATTCATCCGAGAAAGTCTTAGCCCATGCGCTGTGCCAGTTTTTACTCACACCAAAAAAAGATAATACTTGGAGGATGTGTGTTGATAGCCGCGCCATCAACAAAATAACGGTGAAGTACCGTTTTCCTATTCCCCGACTAGACGACATGTTAGATTTATTGAGTGGGGCATCAATCTTTACAAAAATTGATCTACGCAGCGGGTATCATCAAATACGAATCCATCCCGGAGATGAGTGGAAAACGACTTTCAAAACAAAAGATGGCTTATTCGAGTGGTTGGTCATGCCATTCGGACTAACCAATGCGCCAAGTACATTTATGCGTGTCATGACGCAAGCACTTAAGCCTTTCTTAGGCAAATTCGTAGTTGTCTATTTCGATGACATCTTGATTTTTAGCCATTGTTTGCAGGATCATTTAGACCACGTGCAACAAGTTCTGGAGACGTTAAGAAGGGAACAGCTTTTTGTAAACCGTGGAAAGTGTTCTTTTATGAAGAAGCGGGTAAACTTCTTGGGGTTTATCATTTCAGACCAAGGGGTAGAAGCCGATCCTGCTAAGATTCAAGCAATTCGAAGTTGGCCTGCTCCGTGTAACTTTTTCAAGGTGCGTAGTTTCCATGGGCTAGCAACATTCTATCGACGTTTTATACGAAATTTCAGCACCATCATGGCCCCAATCACCGAGTGTTTGATATCAAAGAAGTTTTCTTGGACTGCGGCTGCTAATACCGCCTTCAATGAGATCAAAAAGAAAATGGGAGAAGCCCCCGTTTTGAAGCTCCCAGATTTTTCTAAAATATTCGAAGTTGCATGTGATGCATCGCATATAGGTGTGGGTGGAGTACTCAGTCAAGAAGGACATCCTGTTGCCTTCTATAGTGAGAAACTCAATGAATCCCGTCGGCGTTATTCGGCGTATGATATGGAGTTTTATGCCTTGATTCAAACCCTCAAACATTGGCGCCCATATTTGATTCATAGAGAATTCGTTCTCTATAAGGATCACGATTCGTTAAAACACTTAAATGCTCAAAGTAAGTTGAATGCACGGCATGCTCGGTGGATGGATTTTCTGCAACAATTTGACTTCGTTATCAAGCATAAGTCTGGAACTGAAAATAAAGTAGCCGACGCCTTAAGCAGGCGGCCACATTTGCTAGCTATATCGTCGGTTAACACCTTAGAATTCGACAGTCTGAAGCAACAATATTCTACAGATGCAGATTTTGGCATTATTTGGCACCAGCTCACGAAAAACGCAAAGGCAACTAATAATGAATTCTCAGTCAAAGATGGTTTCCTGTTCCACGACAATCGACTATGTATTCCATGCGGTTCTTTTAGAGACTTTATTATTTCAGAACTTCATGGAGGGGGCTTAGCGGGGCATTTCGGTGTTGATAAAACATTTGCCTTGGTCTATGACAGGTTTTTCTGGCCTCGACTACGAAGGAACGTGCATAAGATTGTGGCTCGATGTCGAGTATGTCAGGTAAATAAAGGGACCAAGCAGCAAGCAGGTCTCTATACTTCCCTTCCCATTCCAGATAGACCTTGGCAACACCTTAGTATGGACTTTGTGCTTGGATTGCCCAAGACACTACGGCAGCATGATTCCATAATGGTGGTGGTGGATCGTTTTTCAAAGATGGCTCATTTCGTCCCTTGTCACAAGACTTACGATGCATCTAAAACAGCAGCGCTATTTTTCCAAGAAGTAATTCGACTGCATGGTGTACCAACTACCATAGTGTCTGACCGGGATGTTAAGTTCATGAGTTATTTTTGGAAGACTTTGTGGGCAAAGATGGGGACAAAACTACTATTTTCCAGTGCATTCCATCCTCAAACCGATGGCCAAACCGAAGTGACCAACCGGAGTTTGGGAAATCTATTAAGGTGTTTAGTAGCAGATCATACATCGAGCTGGGACTTTGTGTTACCACAAGCTGAATTTGCTTTCAATAATTCTGTTAATCGCTCTACGGGTTGCACGCCATTTGCAGTGGTATATGGTTTTCGCCCCACTACCCCACTAGACCTCCAATCTTTAACTTTGCCTCCTAGACCCAGTGAAGCAGCGTTAGATTTCTCTAGTTACATGAAGGATATACATGACGAAGTGAAGAAGCGTCTGACTCTTAGCACGGAAGCATATTCTACCTTTGCGAATACCAAGCGGAAGGACAGACAATTTCAGGTTGGTGACATGGTTCTTATATGGTTAAAACCTGAACGTTTCCCTCCTGGAAGTTTCAACAAGCTACATGCACGTCGGGCAGGACCATTTAAGGTGATTAAAAAGTTAGGCTCTAACGCCTACGTAATTGAACTACCCGCTGACTACGGAATCAGTCCTGTTTTCAACATTGAAGATCTCAAGCAATTCCATGATTCAGAGGAACCAGACACAACAGCCTCGGATCTACTTAACCAACAAGAGACAGTTATTCGTGTTCCAACGCATATCGCCCCAAAAGATGAAATAGCATCGATACTAGATCACTAGTTTGTTACTACACGGCGCGGAGGGTATTACAAATTTTTAGTGCGATGGAAAAATCGTCCCCAGTCTGATTCCGTTTGGTTACAAGCTTCGGAACTCAATCGACTTCACCCAGAGTTATTTACTGCCTATGTACTTCAAAACTTGCCGGAGTCAAGTTCTTCTGAGTGGCCGGCAATTGATGCAAATAGAGAGCAAGGCTCCCAGGCGAACACAACTCCTTAAATTGTGGGAGATGAGGACGTAGTCAGATGCTGGAACCTTTAGCCGTTCTTATCTTTTTATTTCAAACTTTTGTTGTTAAGTTGTTTAATTCTTTCTTGTTTTATTCACGCAAGACTCGGATTGCTATATCAGCAATACCTTGCTAGTTTATTTCCTGATTTTTAGCACTTGTAATCCTTTAAAGATGAAAACAAAGAAAAGAAAGGCAGTTGCCTAATTTTGCTGGAATGATTTCCAAACTATCAAATGAAGAGATTTCATTAACAGAGAGACTTTGTACGTACTTTGCTCCCCTTTGATTGTCAACGTGAAGTTGGCTGTTAAGGCTTGCACTATCTAGCTACAGAAGTAGGAGGGCAGGGACTTCCGAATCTTTTGCAGCTTTGGATTTCCGGCCCTTATAATGGCCGAGCCGGAGGACTAGAGGAGGCTGCCACGACACAGGTTATAGATTTTGTCATTCAAATCCCCCTCAGCTATGTCTCTCTCTCGATCGAATTTGATAGGATGGCTATGTATTCTGGATTGGAAAAAACTAATATGTCTCCTAAATTATATGGCTCCAATTGATCGTTTAGTCAAATTTTTTATTTTATTTAATAATTAAAGAAGTGATTTTAAATGTATTAAATTTTTTTTAAAATATTTAAAAATATTAAAAAAATAAAAAGTAGGAAGCGGTCGACAAAATAATCCAACTGATATAACATTGTCTGAACAGTAGTTAGCAGTATAATGGAGCGGTGAGTAGCACCGCTCTTACAATTGTCTGAATGATCTAGCCCATGTGGGCCTGTGGCCATGAGTTCATCTCTACTTTCATATCTCCCAAAAGTCTTGAAAGTTAGGTAGGTAGGTAAGTACGTACGTAGGAGCTAGGTAGATCTGATCTGCAGAATTTGAACATTTTGTAATCAAAAGGTTGGACAACACAACACATGAGTTATATATCCGACCTAACATCTTGGTCGATCGAAAAAGTTTCACGTGCCTCGATCAGTTGTACGTACTTCAAATCACCTTGTCTCTTTGAATTAATTTCATGATCTTGCCGGAAAACACGACTGATGGCGATCGAATTGAAAGAACGAAAAATAAAAAGAAACACACGTACGGAAATTGCACAAGATCATAAGGCTAGAGTTATATACGGAGGGTGACGGCATCTATGATCAGCGTCGACACTGCTAAAGTAACTACGTATTATTATTATTATTATTATTATTATTATTATTATTATTATGAAAAAGTGTGTTGTGCTGCATGTGCTGTGAATTTAACAAGATAGGACAGGGAAACTGAACGTCTGAAAATGACTTCTGGTTTTTCTTTTTCTTTTTCTCAATTTGATTGCTGTAAATTTTTATTAGTTTAAGAAGTATTGCCTTTTATTTTTGTCGCCTTGTTGGGTTTCTGACATCGCATGCATGCATGCATGCATGGGAAGTGGTCCAATAATTCGCGCTGGCCTCTCTCTCTCTCATGTATAAATTGAAGTTACTCTAGCAAAGAAAAAATATTTCTTATCTCCCAGCTAATAAATTAATGTTACTCTAACATATTAATTGCAAGACGGCCGTAATTATTGAGACTCTTCCTCCTAATTTATTAATTTGATATTTGATTGCTTTCTGCAAGCAGATCACGCAGACTACTAAATATTTTTCATGTATTGGATATAATGGAGAGCAGCCTAGCAGTCCAGGTAGCCTCAGATCATAGATCAGCATCTGGGAGCCCAAAACTAACTGTGAGTACCAAATTTGACGGACACCACATGCATGCACCTAACTGCGCATGTTCCATTTATAAACTTGTACTAGATCTTCATATCAACATGATGAACGTACTCTCTTTTTGCTAATTCTCTATCAATCTCTTTCTAGCGGGCACTCTCTCGGAAGTGGACTTATATCGAGCAGAGAAATGGGCTAATAGCGAGGAAGAAGATCAGCTCATACGTGAATCTCCAAAGAAACCCCTAGTAAAAGGTACTTTTTTTTATCCCCTCATTAACAAGTATTTCAATCATTTGAAATCTATACATATATAAGCCAACAATTTAGCACCCTTATATATGGCCTTTTTTTTGTTGTTGTATATATGTGCCTGACTTCCATAAAATATCACTCTTGATGTGACCCACTATGGATTCCAAAATTTACATGTTTTTATTTATTTAAGTAGTTATATTGGTTGTTTTATTTTATTTTATTTTATTTCCTTGTATTTTATTTCTATTATTCTTTTTGGGCCTTTTGGTGTAGTGGGTTAGAAAAAGGGGCTAGTGTATGGTGTTGTGAGTTTTTGGGTTGAGTAAGTGTGGATTAGGAGCCCAACCCCTCTGCTGGTGAGAAAGCAAGCCCAACCCTCACCTCTCTCTAAACACCGAGTTTTGGGACTAGGATTTTAACCCTAAGTCCATCTCTTTCTCCCTCTCCCTCTGTTGTGCCGCACGAAGACCCCACCTCTTTCTCTTCTCTCTTTCTTTTCTTTCTTTCTTTTCTTCTTCCTCTTCCCGTTGTTGTAGACCCATGAGCTCGTTGCCTCTCACCACCAGCCTTGCCTCACCATGTGTCCTCCACTGCAAACCCCTCAACCACAGGCTTGCACCACCGCCCCTCGTCCCCAACCCGTGAGCCCTGTGTCCAGTTTTTCTCCCACCTCTCTCTGCAACCTATGGCTATTTCAAACATGGAAATGGCTCACCACTGCTTGTGGCCATTGGTTGCGTGTCACGTGTGGGTCTCTAGCAAACCTTGCGCCGTTCACCACCCCCAATCACAATTGTGGCTATGATTGCCGAGGACCCCCATTCGGCCTATAAATAGGCCGAGCTTCTCCCTTTTGAAACCATATCCAAGCTTTCTCTCCCTCTCTCAAACTCATCGCCACCGTTTTCCTCTCCCTTAAATCTCCCTTCCCGAAGCCTTTAGGGCTATTTTTGCCCTAGTGCCACCGTACTCAACAGCCCTAAGTTGCCTTCTCAAGGCCGTTCAACCACCTCCGAGCACCCACCTCTCCTTTTCTGCAGTCTCTATCTCACAAATACCTGAGAGCTGTAGCCCATCCCCGCCTCTGCTCGGCCGCTGCCTTATTGCTCCTCCGCCATTTTTGGTGTCACCTTAGTGAGCCAATTTATCGTGTTGTTAATTTAATTATTATTTTGCATTTTGAATTTTTACTAACGTTTTTGGGTGTCCGTCTGCGTAGCGATGCGTGCGCTTATCCAATCGCGAGACCCGTAGACCGACGAGCACTCCATCTTCCAGGATTTTCTGACCGTGTCGTAAGTACCTCTCCAACGCAACTCTTGAGATTATGACATCCATTTATCACTAACATTGTTTGCAGTCTGGTTGTGCTGAGATGGTTGGGAATGGGCCATGGGCTGAATGGAGGATGAGATTACACATATAGTTGGGTTTGTTAAACTATGCACTCTGTGAATGTTGTGATGATGTATATTGCCTGATGTGTGTTATTCCATGTCATCCAATAAACTGTCTGTCATGCATCTACATATTTACCTTTATTAATATCTGTCTTGATTATTTAACTGTGCTGTGTTATGCCATGTGGCGTGATTTGAAAACTAGGTTATCATGTCTTAGTAATATTTTGTGGGTGTGTGCGTATCACAGAAGCTGAGAGGGGGTATTATCTCAGTGGAACTCCTCTGGTCACTTGGGCTCGGAACAATAACGCTCTCGTGCCGATTTTGTGGCCCCTCGTTGGTGGAGGCTAGAGAATACTTGGTCACGTACACGTTGGGCATCGCTCGTTACAAAATCACATACACGGACGTTACCCATGGTGTGACGAAGGGAGCCAAACTGTGTGCATGGTCCATAGGGAAGACCATGGTGCATGCATAAGAAGTGGTTGTGTTTTGGGCCAAAGGAATTTTTGGCGTTAGTGTTCTGTTTAAATATGTTATTTTGGGAAAGGGTGGAAAGAGATGGACTTTGTGGTCTTATGCTCGTATGGTTGTCATACTATGTTGGTTGTATAGATGCATGAATTAATCTCTTCGTTGTTGCATGTTGATTTACTTACTGAGATTGCGAAATCTCACTATGGTACTTCTACCTACAGTTTCGTTTCATCGATAGGGGGACTTTGATGCAGAGGGAGAGTTTGAGCTAGAGGGACCAGTGATAAATATGATTTTTATGTGATTTTTATTACTCTTTTATTTATGAAAAGTGTCATTTTTCCTTCAATACTATTGATTTTATTTTATTTCTATATATTTTTCTTGATTTTCTTGGATTTGAAGGAATGAGAAGATTTAGTGCGAAAAGATAGCATTTTGGTACAAAAGAAGAGACTACGAATCTAGACCGATGAGAGGCAGTGAGATCTAAAGATAGAGATGAGATTTGGATGAGGAGCCTTCTCCAGTGGGTAGCAAAGAGATTTCTCTCACCCAAAGGCGAGAAGGCTTACCTCTCGGTAGGTGAGGAGACTTGCGACTAGAAGGCGCTAAGACTTGGCGACAAGGCTCCGGGCGGCTATTTTGGGCGACTAGTCTAACCGACCAACTTAAAAGACCAACCTAAAACGACAACTTGGGCAACGAGATAAAAGGCGAGCAGCTTTACCGCTTGGTAGGTTGGGGAAAGGGTTCTATCATCCCAGTCGGGAGTCTTTCCTCTCAGTAGGCGAGGAAACCAATTATATTTAGCGCACACGACATTTATCCGGTGGGATAATTCCTCTCGACCAGGATCAATCTGCTGCTGACCACCAAATCTGAGTTTCGAGTTACTTTACTAGCCGGGATCAATCTGCTGCTGACCACCAAATCCTCCCGAGCTCCGCAATTCAAGCCGCATATCACTAAATCTTCCATTTTAGATAATCCCGTTATTCTTAGGGTAATTTCTTTTATGTTAACATTTATCTTTAGAAACTATTTTCCAAATCATTAGGCTAGATTGTAGTCGCATTTATCTTGTTTCCATATTTGAATTTCAACATCTATTTTATCTCGACTTGTGGGATGAATAGAGAGTCTGAGTCGAAGAGTCTGAAGTCTGTGTCTTAGAGTCTGAGTTTTTTAAAATATTCTAGTTTTTATTCTTTGAGTTTCTTTTGAAGGAGGCAAATCTGGGGGAGCAGAGCGAGAGCCGCATGCTTCATCAACTGACTCCAACGAAGAACACTAGTTTTATTATTTTTCTTTTCAATTTCACTATGAACAAATTTTATTTTCTAGAGTTTTGATGTAGCCTAGCATTGAACACACAACTTATATTCCAAGTTATTTTATTTTCAACATTTCCATGATTGAGTGTTTATTCATTCTTCTTAATGCTTGCAATTTTCTACCTAACTATTTCTTGATCTATTAAATCGCAATGAGACTTAGAGGTGATTTGTGATTAAAGCTCTCGAATTAATCACCATCAGTTGAGCGAAAGTAGAGATATTTTACCGCGATTAGTATAATTTTCAAGAAAAATCCAAAGAACTTAATGAGTCTCCAATTAAGTTAAATTCACATAGAGATATGTAGTTATTAGTTGGAGATATTTTTAGTATTGTTCGAGAGAAAATATTGAATAGTTAAGAAATTTTTATCATCAACTTGAGATAATTGAAATTTTATAACAAGGAAGAATAAATTGTTTGGGATTTGCTAGATGAAATCAAACGCTGTAGATCTATTCTTATTATCTTTAAAAATCTTAATTTTTATGCTATTTTCTTCAGTTTAATTTAGATAATCCATTCTTCAAATTTCGATTTTCCAAACAGTAATTAATTTAGTCAATTTCAATACTCAATAGCATAATTATTCCCTGTGGGTTTGATATTCGTTTTTTTAAAACACTTTACTACTTGTTATGATTCTGTGCACTTGCAGATATATTTTTAGCACAAATAGTTTTTAGTGTTGTTGCCGGGGATTAGTTATTTGTTATTGATATTGATACTAGCTAGATTTTTACTATTTTGGATTTTATTTTATTTATAAAAGAAATTGGTTTAAATGAGATCTCAATTTGATTTTTCTTTTCAGGAATCAGAAGTGCATGCCTCGATCTAAATCATTAGAGCGTACACTTTTCAATCCTATGATTGAAATAATCTTATGTCGGATCAATAAAGAGAAGAAGAAAGAGGTCGCCGCCCCCAAATTTAATATGGCTGACCAGGAGCAGAAAGCGTAATGAGACTATGCGATGCCCTCTGTTAATAGGGAGACATCTAGTATAAGGCGGCTAGCTATACAAGCCAATAACTTTGAGATCAAGCCGGCCATCATTCAAATGATTCAACATACCGTCCAGTTTGGGGGCTGTCACAAGAGGATCCTAATATCCATATTGCAAATTTCTTAAAAAATTGTGATACTTTTAAACATAACGGAGGGACAGATAATGCGATTTGATTGAGACTTTTTCTTTTCTCACTTAGGGAAAAAGCAAAAGTTTGATTGAACTCTTTGCCGCCTGGCATCATCACCACTTGGGCAGAGTTGACACAAAAATTCTTAGCCAAATATTTCTCTCCGGCCAAGACAACGAAGTTAAGGAATGATATCACTTTCTTCACCCAATTTGAGGGTGAATCATTATATGAGGCATGGGAGAGATACAAGGATGTATTGCGCAAATTTCCCCATCATGACCTCCCAGCCTGGCTTCAAGTACAGACATTTTACAATAGTTTGGGACCCACAAATCTATCTAGGGTTGATGCAGCCGCAGGAGGAGCATTAATGAGTAAGAACCTTGAAGCCGCATATGAACTTCTGGAAGAGTTGGTGTCTAACAACTATCATGGGCCGCAGAGATAGCAATGCCAAAGAAGGTGGCTAGTGTCGTTGAGATTGACTCTATGTCCGCAATTGCGGTCCAGTTGGAAAATATATCCAACAACTAGGTAAAATGAACATTAATGCTATTCAAACTAATATTGTTTGTAATCATTGCACAGGAAATCATTCAAGTGTAGATTTCCAAGTGGGGAATCCTTTTGCCCAACCGAGTTATGAACAAGGCCATTACGTGTCCAATTTTCAACATCAAAACAATCCTTATTCAAACACATTCAATGTCGGATGGGGAAATCACCCTAACTTTTCATGGAGGAATAACCAAGTGCCGGCTAGACCACCTTAACAGTTTCCACAACAAGAGAAGAAGCCGACACTTGAAGATATGCTTATGTAATTCATGCAAAAGAATGATATGGTGATCCAAAACAACTCAACTTCAATCCGTAATCTTGAGACACAAATTGGTCAGCTCTCAAACATGCTTACCGAGAGGAAATCAGGGACTTTACAGAGCAACACTATGACCAATCCGAAGGAACATGTCAAAGCCACAACATTGAAAAGTGGACGGACATATGACCAGCCACAGATAGTAAATACCGAGTGAGATGCAGCTGTTGCTGAAAATGTGGAGTCTGAGAAGAAGGAAACCGAGTATGAGGTGAAAGAAACCGATCGGGATGTGACCGACTAACAAGCTAAAATGACTAAGGAGAATAAAGGGGCTGCAAAGCCCAAGAAATCTAGGGAGTTTATATTTGAAACTTATTCTCCTTCAATTTATGATCCACCAATTCCTTTTCCACAAAGATTAAGAAAAAATAAGATTGATAATAAGTTCTCTAAATTTCTAAGTACATTTAATCAACTGCATATTAATATTCCTCTCATTGAAGCTTAAATGCCTAAATATGCAATTTTTTTGAAGGATATATTATCAAACAAGCGAAAGTTGAAGGTGTATGAGACTGTAATGCTGATTGAGGAGAGTAGTGCAATTTTACAAAAGAAGCTGCCACCTAAGTTGAAAGATCCGGGGAGTTTTACGATCCCTTGCACTATAGGAAATTCATATTTTGATAAAGTTTTATGTGACTTAGGGGCAAGTATTAATCTAATGCCTCTCTCTATTTTCAGGAAACTAGGTCTTGGAGAAGCAAAGCCGACCACCACCTCTCTATGGTTGGCGGACAGATCTATTAAATACCCGAGAGGACTCATTGAGGACGCACTAGTGAAAGTTGATAAGTTCATCTTCCCGGCTGACTTCGTTGTACTCGATATGGAGGAGGACGAGGAGATTCCTTTGATACTAGGCTGACCTTTCCTTGCGATGGGGAGAACTTTAATTGATGTCCAACAAGGAAAACTTGTTTTGAGGGTCGATGAGGAGAATGTCACTTTTGACGTATTTAAATCTATGGAATTCTCTTCCGAGGTACATTCTTGTTTTCAAATTAGCGACTGAGATGTGGTCATGACTAATGAGACTTATGGAGCTGAATTTCTAAAGCTACCACTTGAGGTATGTCTTACTCACTCTACATCTATTGAATCGGAAATTGAAGAGGTTAGGGAGTGTGAGAGATACTTGGAGGCTACACCATCCTTTCCTCCTTCAATAAAACTGAAAGTGGAAGAGCTAAAATCATCTCAGCTGACATCTCCAAGTAAGGAACCACCTAAGCCTGAACTCAAACCGTTTCCATCAAATTTTACACTTTCTTAGGCCAGGACTTTACTTTTCCAGTTATTATTAATAGTTATTTGAGTGATGTAGAGGAAGAGAAGTTGCTGAGAGTCTTGCAAGAACACAAAATGGCCTTGGGTTGGACCATCTCGGACATCAAAGGAATTAGAACTTCAATTTGCATGCACAATATTTTAATGGAGGATAATTTGAAACCGATCGTCCAACCCCAGAGGAGACTAAACCCATCAATGCAAGAAGTGGTGCATAGAGAAGTATTGAAGCTTTTAGATGCCGAAATCATTTTTCCAATCTTAGATAGTGCATAGGTAAGTCCAGTGCAAGTCGTCCCAAAGAAATGAGGTATAACCGTGATCAAGAATGACAACAATGAACTCATACCGAAGAGGACGGTCACGGGATGGCGGGTATGCATAGATTATCGAAGACTAAATGATGCAACTCGGAAATACCATATTGCCTTACCATTTTGCAGAGATGCAGGGAGACAAATCTTGTTTTAAATTGAGAAAAATGTCACTTTATGGTCGAGAAGGGAATAGTGCTCGGCCACCACATTTCCTTCAAGGGAACTGAGGTTGATCGAGCAAAGATAGAAGTTATTGACAAACTCCCACCATCGACCAATGTGAAGGGCGTGAGAAGTTTCTTGGGTCACACCGGGTTCTATCATTGGTTTATCAATGATTTTTTCCAAATTACTAAACCTCTCTGTAATCTATTGATTAAAGATACTCGGTTTGAATTTTTGATGAATGCTTGCATGCTTTTGAAATATTGAAAAAGAAATTAATTTCAGCACCTATCATTGTATCACCGGATTGGAATTTACCTTTTGAATTAATGTGTGATGCTAGCGATTATGCTATAGGGGCTATTTTGGGGCAGAGAAAAGATAAAAAAAAAAATTCATGTTATTTATTATGCAAGTCGGACCTTAACAGAAACTCAACTTAATTATGCTACTATTGAAAAATAATTGTTAGCAGTTGTATTTGCCTTTGACAAATTTCGTTCTTATTTGATAGGTTCAAAGGTGGTTGTCTACACCGATCATTCAGTTCTTAAATACTTGTTGTCGAAGAGGGATGCCAAACCAAGACTGTTAAGATGGATTTTGCTATTACCAGAGTTGATTTATAAATAAAAGATAAGAAAGGTACCGAGAATGTAGTAACCGACCACTTATCTCGTCTTGAGCTTAAAGAGGCGGCGAGCAAGGAGAAACTCCCAATTAATGAGACCTTCCTGGACGAGCAATTAATGGCTATACGAGTTGTTCCATGGTATACCGACATGGTAAATTATTTGGTGTCTAGAATGGTACCAGCCAAGATGACATATCAACAAAAGAAAAAGTTCTTCTCCGACTTGAAATATTATTTTTGGAAGGAACCTTTTCTATACCGATATTGTGTGGACCAAATAATCAGCAGATGTGCGCCTAAATAGGAGATGGAGAGCATACTCAGACATTGCCACTCATTGGAAGTATGTGGCCACTTTGGTGGAGCAAAAACAACAGTGAAAGTTTTACAATGCAACTTTTATTAGCCAACTATTTTTAGAGACACTTTTAATTTTGTTAATTTATGTAAGCATTGTCAAAGGGTTGGCAACATTTCTAGGAAACATAAGATGCCTTTAAATAATATTTTAGTGATTGAATTTGATGTTTGGGGTATAGATTTCATGGTTTCTTTTTCCATCCTCATATTCTAACAAATTTATTTTGGTTGCTGTAGATTATGTCTCCAAATGGGTGGAAGCGGTCACCTTGCCAACCAATGATGCGAGGGTCGTAGTGAATTTCTTGCGGAAGAACATTTTTTCCTGATTTGGCACTCCGAGGGCCATAATCAATGATGCAGCAAGCATTTTTGCAATCGCCAATTTAAAGAGCTACCGACTAAGTATGGAGTTACCGTGGCGACACCATACCATCCTCAAATGAACGGCCAAGTCGAGGTGTCTAATCGGGAGCTGAGGTGCATACTGGAGAAAACCGTGATTATCTCTCGGACAGACTGGGCGAGAAGGTTAGATGATGCGCTATAGGCCTATCTGACAGCATTCAAAACACCAATCGGGATGTCGCCCTATCGGCTCATTTATGGAAAAGCCTGCCATCTCCCTGTGGAGCTAGAACACGGTGCCTATTGGGCAACGAGAACACTGAACTTTGATTTACAAGCGGCTGGCGAGAAAAGAATACTATAGATCAACGAGATGGATGAGTTCTGCAATGATGCTTATGAGAATGCTTGGATTTACAAAGATAAAACTAAAAGATGGCACAATAAGCATATTCTGATAAGAGAATTCGAAGTCGGGCAGAAAGTTCTATTATTTAACTCAAGACTTTGACTCTTCCTTGGAAAGTTGTGCTCTCAGTGGTCGGGACCGTTTGTGGTGACCCATGTCTTTCCCTATGGGGCGGTTGAAGTCCATCACTAGACAAAAGGTACATTTAAAGTAAATGGATAGAGATTAAAACCCTATGTGGATGGCGACTTTGACTCGAAAAAATGTTTCATCGATCTCGCCAGTGATAAATGATGAAAGGATAATGTCTAGCTATAGACTTTAAATAAAGCACTTTTGGGAGGCAACTCAAGTTTTTTATTTAATTTTATTTTGCTTAATATCATTCTTTTGCTTTCATCTTGAGGAATGAAGAGGCGAGGAGATCTCCAAGGAGTACACGACTGCACCTTCAAGGAAAATATTCAATTGGCAGAACTGGAAACAATCAGGGGAGCATCTCTTACCTTCTTTCATTCTTTGCTTTAGTTTTTCTTCCTTTTTCCCATTGAGGAAAATGTGATATTTAAGTTTGGGGGGAAAGGATGTTATTTTATTTATATAAAAAAAAATAAAAGATAAAAAAAGATAATAAAAATAATAATGATAATAAAAACAGTATGGTTTGATGAATAAAAAACATATGATAAGAATATGATTGAAATTATTATAATTTTTAGGAGAAATTCTCATTGCTTAAGTTTGTTTATTTTCTACTTGATCTTACTTAATTTGATATCTTCTATGTTCAATGAATGCATCTTATGATCATTAATCGTTTTAAGTACCTAGAGAAATTTTATGTGAATTTTGTGAATTTATATGGTCTCAACTTACTCTAGAATTTGTTTGATTATACTCGAGGCAAAATCCTAGACATAATATTACTGGGGAAATGATTAAGGCATCTTTGGACCGATTGAGCCTTTTCAAGCTTACCTATTTAACATCTTTATCCCTAGTCACCCCTTTGAGCTTTAATGAATTATATTTTGGCCTTATATTTTTCTTTCTTGTAAACCTTGTATTCTCTACCCTATTTAAGCTTAAACACTAATTTCCTTACCTTTCAAGAGAACTAAGTTTTCACAAAGTCACAGACTCACAAGAGCATAAAAGGCAAGAGAGGTAGAAAGTCTACAAGTAAAGTTAATTATGGCCATATTATCAAAATCATAAGTTTGGGGGTGTGAAAAGTCAACTCGTCTACTGTGTGGCCAACAAGAAAAGGCCGACGAGAGTCATCCACAAAAGTAGTCGAAAAGGTATGGGTTATTCCCAAGAAACAAAATAGAGAGAAAATGTCTGACCTGCCGAATAGAGGGGTAAAGAAAGAGATATTTAAAAGTGCAATAAAGAGAGGTATGTTGAGAGCTTTAAAATGATTGAGAAGAGATGTCAGAAGTGAGAATGCTCTATTTTTTATGTTGGTGTTCAAACTTAAGTTCCTTTGCTTTGTTTGAATCCTATCTTTTCTTTGTAGCCCTCACCCTAGCCTTACATTACAAGCTTAATAAAGACCTATTGATCCCTGGTGATAGTTTATGTTCTCCATTAGTGGAGAGTGATTTGAAAAGCAAGCTTATGAAGTGTTTAGAGATCCATTATATATTTAATGGTTTGCATAAAAATATCCAGGGAGCTAATGATGAAGTGAGAATGATGGGTATGCATGAATGTGGGATGGATAATGCGATGAAATTGAGTTTTGAATTAACTTTTGGACTTGATTGATCTTGAATGATTCATTTGAATTATAGACATGCAATCTCAGAGGCAATAAATTTTATGAATCAAACTAATGCTTATTTTAATTATCTTTCTTTTCTTCTTTGCTCAAGGGCCAACAAAGCTTAAGTTTGAGGGTCTTTGATAAGTATGGTTTTTATGTGATTTTTATTACTCTTTTATTTATGAAAAGTGTCATTTTTCCTTCAATACTATTGATTTTATTTTATTTCTATATATTTTTCTTTATTTTCTTGGATTTGAAGGAATGAAAAGATTTAATGCGGAAAGAGAGCATTTTGGTGTAAAAGAAGAGACTACAGATCCAGATCGATGAGAGGTAGCAAGATCTAAAGAGATTTGATGAGATTTGGGTGAGGAGCCTTGTCCCGTGGGTAGCAAAGAGATTTCTCTCATCCAAAGGGGAGAAAACTTACCTCTCAGTAGGTGAGGAGACTCGCGACCAGAAGGTGCGAAGACTTGGCGATAAGGTTCTAGGCGGTTAGATTGGGTGACTAGTCTAACCGATCAACTTAAACGACCAACCTAAAACGATATCGTGGGTAACAATGAGACTAAAGGCGAGTAGCTTTACAACTCAGTAGATTGGCAAGAGGGTTCTATTATCCTGGTTAAGAGTCTTTCCTCTCGGTAGATGAAAAGACCAGTTATATTCAGCGCACACGGCATCTACCAGGTGGGATAATTCCTCCTGACTGGGATCAATCTCCTGCTAACCACCAAATCCTCCCAAGCTCCGCAATTCAAGCCGCATATCACTGAATCTTCCATTTTAGATAATCCTGTTATTCTTAGGATAATTTCTTTTATGTTAACATTTATTTTTAGAAACTATTTTCCAGATCATTAGGCTAGATTGTAATTGCCTTTATCTTGTTTCCATATTTGAATTTCAACATCTATTTATTCTCGACTTGTGGGATGAATAGAGAGTCTGAGTCGAATAGTCTGAAGTCTGTGTCTTAGAGTCTGAGTTTTGAGAAAAATATTCTAGTTTTTATTCTTTGAGTTTCTTTTGAATGAGGCAGATCTAAGGGAGCAAAGCGAGAGCCGCATGCTTCATCAACTGACTCCAACGAAGAACACTAGTTTTATTATTTTTCTTTTCAATTTCATTATAAACTAATTTTATTTTCTAGAGCTTTGATGTAGCCTAGTATTGAACACAGCTTATATTCTAAGTTATTTGATTTTCAATATTTTCATAATTTAGTGTTTATTCATTCTTCTTAATGCTTGCAATTTTCTATCTAACTATTGTTCGATCTATTGAATTGCAATGAGACCGAGAGGTGATTTGTGATTGAAGTTTTAGGATTAAGCACCATTAATTGAGCGAAATTAGAGATACTTTACCGTGATTAGTGTGATTTTCAAAAAAAAATCCAAAGAACTTAATGAGTCTCCAATTAAGTTAAATTCACATAGAGATATGAAGTTATTAGTTGGATATCTTTTTGGTATTATTCGAGAGAAAATATTGAATAGTTAAGAGATTTTTATCATCAACTTGGGATAATTGGAATTCTGTAACAAGAAAGAATAAATTGTGTGGATTTGCTATGTGAAATCAAACGTTTTAGATCTATTCTTATTATTTTTAAAAATCTTAATTTTAATGTTATTTTCTTCAGTTTAATTTAGATAATCTATTCTTCAAATTTCTATTTTCCAAATAGTAATTAATTTAGTCAATTTCAATACTCAATAGCGTTATTCCTTATGGGTTTGATGTCCTTTTTTTCAAAACACTTTACTACTTGTTACAATTCTGTGTATTTGCAGATATATTTTTAGCACAACAGCTCCACCGAAGGTGTGATTGCTGGAGCTTTCCATTTTCTCCCATATTTGTCGTGGGATTTATTATTGCTTTATTTATGTTTTTCGCCAAATGACTGTATAAACTCTTGGAGGATAATTGCTTTTGTTTTCAAATTTTTGGTACTAAGCTTGACTACCATTTATTCATTTCCACTGCATTTATTATTGTTACACACTTATTGCATGTTGCACACACCAGCACTTGGCGATGGAGTGCGTGATCCATATGGTCATCATCCCGATGTCATGACGTCCACCAAATCACACGTGGGGGTCGAGGGAGCCATAGGTGGTATCAGAGCGGTTTGGCTTTGGATAAAACCACACGTCACCTAGGTGCAGTACCAAGAAATTTTAAGCTTTAATTTGAATTTTTTTTTTTTTTT
>QEOT01004516.1:321108-333097 GCA_003123785.1 Pterocarya stenoptera
AAAAAAAATAAAAGATAAAAAAAGATAATAAAAATAATAATGATAATAAAAACAGTATGGTTTGATGAATAAAAAACATATGATAAGAATATGATTGAAATTATTATAATTTTTAGGAGAAATTCTCATTGCTTAAGTTTGTTTATTTTCTACTTGATCTTACTTAATTTGATATCTTCTATGTTCAATGAATGCATCTTATGATCATTAATCGTTTTAAGTACCTAGAGAAATTTTATGTGAATTTTGTGAATTTATATGGTCTCAACTTACTCTAGAATTTGTTTGATTATACTCGAGGCAAAATCCTAGACATAATATTACTGGGGAAATGATTAAGGCATCTTTGGACCGATTGAGCCTTTTCAAGCTTACCTATTTAACATCTTTATCCCTAGTCACCCCTTTGAGCTTTAATGAATTATATTTTGGCCTTATATTTTTCTTTCTTGTAAACCTTGTATTCTCTACCCTATTTAAGCTTAAACACTAATTTCCTTACCTTTCAAGAGAACTAAGTTTTCACAAAGTCACAGACTCACAAGAGCATAAAAGGCAAGAGAGGTAGAAAGTCTACAAGTAAAGTTAATTATGGCCATATTATCAAAATCATAAGTTTGGGGGTGTGAAAAGTCAACTCGTCTACTGTGTGGCCAACAAGAAAAGGCCGACGAGAGTCATCCACAAAAGTAGTCGAAAAGGTATGGGTTATTCCCAAGAAACAAAATAGAGAGAAAATGTCTGACCTGCCGAATAGAGGGGTAAAGAAAGAGATATTTAAAAGTGCAATAAAGAGAGGTATGTTGAGAGCTTTAAAATGATTGAGAAGAGATGTCAGAAGTGAGAATGCTCTATTTTTTATGTTGGTGTTCAAACTTAAGTTCCTTTGCTTTGTTTGAATCCTATCTTTTCTTTGTAGCCCTCACCCTAGCCTTACATTACAAGCTTAATAAAGACCTATTGATCCCTGGTGATAGTTTATGTTCTCCATTAGTGGAGAGTGATTTGAAAAGCAAGCTTATGAAGTGTTTAGAGATCCATTATATATTTAATGGTTTGCATAAAAATATCCACGGAGCTAATGATGAAGTGAGAATGATGGGTATGCATGAATGTGGGATGGATAATGCGATGAAATTGAGTTTTGAATTAACTTTTGGACTTGATTGATCTTGAATGATTCATTTGAATTATAGACATGCAATCTCAGAGGCAATAAATTTTATGAATCAAACTAATGCTTATTTTAATTATCTTTCTTTTCTTCTTTGCTCAAGGGCCAACAAAGCTTAAGTTTGAGGGTCTTTGATAAGTATGGTTTTTATGTGATTTTTATTACTCTTTTATTTATGAAAAGTGTCATTTTTCCTTCAATACTATTGATTTTATTTTATTTCTATATATTTTTCTTTATTTTCTTGGATTTGAAGGAATGAAAAGATTTAATGCGGAAAGAGAGCATTTTGGTGTAAAAGAAGAGACTACAGATCCAGATCGATGAGAGGTAGCAAGATCTAAAGAGATTTGATGAGATTTGGGTGAGGAGCCTTGTCCCGTGGGTAGCAAAGAGATTTCTCTCATCCAAAGGGGAGAAAACTTACCTCTCAGTAGGTGAGGAGACTCGCGACCAGAAGGTGCGAAGACTTGGCGATAAGGTTCTAGGCGGTTAGATTGGGTGACTAGTCTAACCGATCAACTTAAACGACCAACCTAAAACGATATCGTGGGTAACAATGAGACTAAAGGCGAGTAGCTTTACAACTCAGTAGATTGGCAAGAGGGTTCTATTATCCTGGTTAAGAGTCTTTCCTCTCGGTAGATGAAAAGACCAGTTATATTCAGCGCACACGGCATCTACCAGGTGGGATAATTCCTCCTGACTGGGATCAATCTCCTGCTAACCACCAAATCCTCCCAAGCTCCGCAATTCAAGCCGCATATCACTGAATCTTCCATTTTAGATAATCCTGTTATTCTTAGGATAATTTCTTTTATGTTAACATTTATTTTTAGAAACTATTTTCCAGATCATTAGGCTAGATTGTAATCGCCTTTATCTTGTTTCCATATTTGAATTTCAACATCTATTTATTCTCGACTTGTGGGATGAATAGAGAGTCTGAGTCGAATAGTCTGAAGTCTGTGTCTTAGAGTCTGAGTTTTGAGAAAAATATTCTAGTTTTTATTCTTTGAGTTTCTTTTGAATGAGGCAGATCTAAGGGAGCAAAGCGAGAGCCGCATGCTTCATCAACTGACTCCAACGAAGAACACTAGTTTTATTATTTTTCTTTTCAATTTCATTATAAACTAATTTTATTTTCTAGAGCTTTGATGTAGCCTAGTATTGAACACAGCTTATATTCTAAGTTATTTGATTTTCAATATTTTCATAATTTAGTGTTTATTCATTCTTCTTAATGCTTGCAATTTTCTATCTAACTATTGTTCGATCTATTGAATTGCAATGAGACCGAGAGGTGATTTGTGATTGAAGTTTTAGGATTAAGCACCATTAATTGAGCGAAATTAGAGATACTTTACCGTGATTAGTGTGATTTTCAAAAAAAAATCCAAAGAACTTAATGAGTCTCCAATTAAGTTAAATTCACATAGAGATATGAAGTTATTAGTTGGATATCTTTTTGGTATTATTCGAGAGAAAATATTGAATAGTTAAGAGATTTTTATCATCAACTTGGGATAATTGGAATTCTGTAACAAGAAAGAATAAATTGTGTGGATTTGCTATGTGAAATCAAACGTTTTAGATCTATTCTTATTATTTTTAAAAATCTTAATTTTAATGTTATTTTCTTCAGTTTAATTTAGATAATCTATTCTTCAAATTTCTATTTTCCAAATAGTAATTAATTTAGTCAATTTCAATACTCAATAGCGTTATTCCTTATGGGTTTGATGTCCTTTTTTTCAAAACACTTTACTACTTGTTACAATTCTGTGTATTTGCAGATATATTTTTAGCACAACAGCTCCACCGAAGGTGTGATTGCTGGAGCTTTCCATTTTCTCCCATATTTGTCGTGGGATTTATTATTGCTTTATTTATGTTTTTCGCCAAATGACTGCATAAACTCTTGGAGGATAATTGCTTTTGTTTTCAAATTTTTGGTACTAAGCTTGACTACCATTTATTCATTTCCACTGCATTTATTATTGTTACACACTTATTGCATGTTGCACACACCAGCACTTGGCGATGGAGTGCGTGATCCATATGGTCATCATCCCGATGTCATGACGTCCACCAAATCACACGTAGGGGTCGAGGGAGCCATAGGTGGTATCAGAGCGGTTTGGCTTTGGATAAAACCACACGTCACCTAGGTGCAGTACCAAGAAATTTTAAGCTTTAATTTGAATTTTTTTTTTTTTTTGTTGAGTTGAAGAACAAGGTTAAGGGTTACGCTTTGGCAAAAAGATGGTACGACTGAGAATGCCACATATTGAACCTGAGGACAAACTGCCATGAGGTGATGAAAATTACGCCATGGCCATGGCGTTAAATTGGATGACAGAGTTCCTCAAACCGAACTTCCAGGTGCAGCAAAGGGAGGAGCAAACGGGTGCTTCTATGAGCGTTTCTTAGCCCATAGGACCCCCACTTTTTATGGTGAGGACGACCCGCTTTGTACTGGAAGATGGATTAAAGATCTCGAGAGGACATTCGAGATCTGCGGATGCACTGAAGCTTAGAAGGTGCTCTACGCGAGTTATGTGCTACAAGGGGAGGCGGTTGCTTGGTGGGAGACCAAGTGGGAGCACCTAGAGATGGAGCTGGGATCGTTTGCAGTTGTGTCTTGACAACGCTTCAAAAAAGAGTTTGACGATTGCTTCTTCCCAACCACCGTGGGACGACAAAAGGCACGAGATTTGAAAAATTTGGTGCAAGGGGAAATGACTGTAGAGCAGTATGCCCGAAAATTCAAGGAGTTCGGAAGGTTCGTAGAGCATCTTATTGCCACCGAAGAGATGCGAACTTGGTGCTTCCAAGAGGGTCTGCGGTGGGAGATCCGCAGTTAGGTTGCTTATCTACAGGTTTCAACCTTCCAGCAGTTGGTTTAGGTGGATGCAATCACAAAGTGGGAGTTTGTTGTTCCCGTTGGCTCTCCGACGGGCCAAAAAAGGAGAAGCTTCAGAGAAGGAAGTAGTTTTGGGTCGCCACAAAAGTTTGTTTAGAAGATTGGGGCTCGACCGCAGGCATCCACTGGTGTACGCATAGGAGGCCGAGATCCAGTCTGTGGGAGATGCAATAGATCCCACGAAGGTGAGTGCCGTCAAGGTGGGACTCAATGTTTTAAGTGTGGTCGAATGAGCCACCTTACTCGCGAGTCCCCTAATTCAGCCCAAGGGAACTGAGGTGGCCAACGCAGTGGTAGGACCAATCAAAGGCAAGTAGTTCAGGCTAAGGTGTACGCGGTGACCTGGCAAGGTTGACGATGAGGCTCCAAAGACCCAGGATGCGGGAGTCATCACAGATATGGATCTAATCCAATCATTTGGAATTGATGCTTTAGCTCTATGGATTTCATTGGTAGTTTTTATCCCATCAGGTAGAGTTCAATTGTATGAATTTTATGCTTGCACCTTATTTGGTTCGAGATCATCTCAGTTATTTGTGTCTACTACTTTTGCACAAATGTGCAACCTAGTCACTGAGCCCTTACCATAGTCTATGGTAGTGGCATTACCCAATACAGAGACTTTGTGGTGTTCAAAGGTTGCCTTAGGCTGTCCTTTGGACTTTGGTGGAAGGACACTGGATGCAAATCTAATAGTGTTCAAGCTACTCGGATTCGACATTATTTTGGGTATGGACTGGTTGCATTGGCATTTTGCAAGCATCAATTGTCGCAGTCGGGTAGTCAATTTTCAACTCCCTAGAGGGGACTATTTGGAGTTTGTTGGAAGTAAGATGAAGACGTGACCTGCAATCATATATGTAATTCAAGCGAAGAAGGACCTAGTGAGTGGGGCGGATGCCTTTTTGGTTCAAGTGGTGCCTACACCGTCTGTGAAGAAGTCTACAGTGGATATCCCAATTGTGGAGGAGTTCCCTGATGTGTTCGTGGATGATCTGCCCGGTTTGCCTCCTGTTCGCGACTTAGAGTTCACCATCGACTTGGAACTTAGAGAGACTCCAGTGCACAAGGCTCCGTACAATATGGCACCAGCTGAGTTAATAGAGTTGAAAAATTAGTTGGAAGAGTTGGTAGAAAAGGGGTTCATTCAGCCCAGTTCTTCACCTTGGGGAGCGCCAATGTTGTTCATCAAAAAAAATGATGGTACCCTCAGAATGTGCATTGATTATCGAGAGCTCAAAAAGGTGACAATCAAGAATAAGTATCCACTGCCTTGGATTGATGATTTGTTTCATCAACTCTAAGGTACAGCTTCCTTCTCGAAGATTTATTTGAGGTCGGGGTATTATCAATTGAGAATATGAGATATGGATGTACCCAAGACTACTTTGAGGTCACGGTATGGGCATTACGAGTTCAAAGTGATGCCTTTTGGACTAGCTAATGCCCCTGCAGCATTCATGGACATAATGAATCGGGTGTTCTGACCCTATCTAGATTCGTTTGTGGTGGTCTTCATCAACAACATCTTGGTTTATTCTTGGGATTTGGAGGAGCATGCATGTTGCTTCAATTGGTTTTGGGAAGTTGAGAGAGCATCAGTTGTCTGCGAAGCTTAGAAAATGTGAGTTCTGGTTGGAAGAAGTCAAATTTCTTGTGTACGTCATTTCTTAGGATGGTGTAGTGGTAGATCTCAGTACAGTGGAACCTATTTTGGCATGACCACGTCCCACATCGGTGCATGAGATTCGGAGTTTCTTAGGACTCGTCGGGTACTATGTGGAAGGGTTTTCTCGATTGTCTGGACCCCTCACTACCCTAACTAAGATACTGAGTTTGTTTGGACCAATTAGTGTGAGAGAAGCTTCCAAGAGTTGAATAAGAGATTGACTACAGCACTCGTTCTAGCACTTCCTGAGCCGCACAAGCTGTTTGTGGTTTTTAGTGATGCTTCCAAGTTTGGTCTGGGATGTGTTCTTATGCAGTAAGGGTGAGTTGTAGCTTCGCATACAACTGGTGCTCTCTCAACTTCCCAAAACCAATTGAAGGTGACATGCATGCTCCTCAAAATCCCGAGGATAAACCAACATGTCGTCAATGAAGACCACAAAAAACGAATCCAGATAAGGTTGGAACACCCGATTCATCATGTCCATGAATGCTGCAGGGGCATTAGCTAGTCCACAAGGCATCACTTTGAACTCGTAATGCCAATACCTCGACCTAAAAGTAGTCTTGGGTACATCCTTATCTCTTATTCTCAATTGATAATACCTCGACCTCAAATCAATCTTCAAAAAGGTAGCTGCACCTTGGGCCTAATCAAACAAATCATCAATAGGAGTTAGTGAATACTTATTCTTGATGGTCATCTTGTTGAGCTCTCGATAATCAAGGCACATTCTGAGGGTACCATCCTTCTTTTTTACGAACAGCACTGGCGCTCCCCAAGGTGAAGAACTGGGTTGAATGAACCCCTTACCTACCAGCTCTTGCAATTGATTTTTCAACTCCTTCAACTCAGCTAGTGCCATATGGTAAGGAGCCTTATGCACTAGAGTCGCTCTAGGTTCCAAGTCGATGGTGAACTCTAAGTAGCGAACAGGAGGCAAACCGGGCAAATCATCCACGAACACATCTGGGAACTCTTCCACAACTGGGATTTCTTCTACAAACTTCTTCAAAAAGGCATTATCCCCACCTGCTAGGTCCTTCTTCGCTTGAATTGCATATATGACTATAGGCCTGGTCTTCAGCTTGCTTTCCACAAACTACAAATAGTCCCCTCTAGGGAGTTGAAAACTGATTGTCCGACTCTGACAGTTGATGCTTGCAAAATGTCGATACAACTAGTCCATACCCAAAATAATGTCGAATTCGAGTCGCTTGAACACTATTAGATCTGCATCAAGTGTCCTCCCACCAAAGTCTAAAGGACAGTAAAGGCAACCTTCGAACACCACACAATCTCTCTATTAGGTAATGCCACTACCATAGACTGTGGTAAGGGCTCAGTGACTAGGTTGCACATCCGTGCAAAAGTGGTGGACACAAACGATTGATACGCTCCTGAATCAAACAAGATGCAAGCATAAAATTCATACAATCTACCTGATGTGATCAAAACTACCAATGAAATCCATAGATCAAACCACACAAAGCATCAATTCCAAAAGATTGGATTAGATCCATACCTGTGATGACTCCCGCATCCTAGGTCTCTGGAGCCTCATCATCGACCTCACCAAGGGTCACCGTGTACTCCCTAGCCTAAACTACTTGCCTTTGATTGGTCCTACCATCGCGTTGGCCACCTTGGTTCCCTTGGGCCGGATAAAGGCACCCGTGAGCAAAGTGCCCCATTTGACCACACTTAAAAACACTGAGTCCTGGCCAAACGGCACTCGCCTTCATGGGATTTATTGCATCTCCCACAGACTGGAGTTCAGCCTCCCATGCGTACACCGGAGGCTGCTTGCAGTTGGTCCCCAATTGTCGAAACAAACTTCTATGAGGACCTGGAACTGCTCGCTTCTCCGAAGCTTCTCCTTTTCTGAGCCGTTGAAGAGCCAATAGGAACAACAAACTCCCGCTCTACGATTGCAGCCATCTCAACCAACTGCTGGAAGGTCAAAACTTGTAGACAAGCAACTTGTCTATGGATCTCCCACCACAGACCCTCCTGGAAGTGCTTGGTTCACATCTCTTCATTGGCAATAAGATGCGTTGTGAGCCTTCCGAGCTCCATGAATTTTTGGGTATACTGCTCTACAGTCATGTCCCATTGTAACAGGTTGTTGAATTCTCACTCCTTCTATCGCCTCACGATGGTTGGGAAGAGGCGATTGTCGAACTCTCTTTTGAAGCACTGCCAAGACAGCTGCAAACGATCCCAACTTCATCTCTAAGAGCTCTCGCTTGGTCTCCCACCAAGCAGCTGCCTCGCCTTGCAGCATATAACTTGCATAGAGCACCTTTTGAGCCTTAGTGCATCCGAAGATCTCGAATGTCCTCTCGAGATCTTTAATCCATCTTCCAGCATGAAGCGGGTCCCCCTCACCAAAAAAAGTGGGGGTCCTATGGGCTAAGAAGCACCGCTTTGCTCCTCCCTTTGCTGCGGCTGGAAGTTCTGTTGGAGTAACTCCATCATCTAGTTTAACGCTCTGGCCATGGCGTAATTTCCATCACCTCGTGGCAATTCGTCTCAAGTTCACCATGTGGCATTCTCGGTCGTACCATCTTCCTGCCAAAGCGTAACCCTTAACCTTGTTCTTCAACTCAACAAAACAAATTTGAAATTAAAGCTTAAAATTTTTTGGTACTGCACCTAGGTGACATGTGGTTTTATCCAGAACCGAACCGCTCTGATACCACTTATGGCGCTCTCAACCCCTACTTGTGATTTGGTGGACGTTGTGACATCGGAATGATGACCATATGGATCACGCACTCCATCTCCAAGTGCTGGTGTGTGCGACAAGCAACAACAATAATAAACACAGCAGAAATGAATAAATGGTAGTCAAGACAAGTACAGAAAATTTAAAACAAAAGAAATTATCCTCCAGGAGGTTATACAGTCATCCAACAAAAAATAATAAATAAAGAGATAATAAGTCCCACGACCAATATCGGAGAAAAATAGAAAGCTCCAGCAATCACTCCTTCGGTGGAGCCGATCCCTCTAGATCAAACTCTCCCTCTGCATCAAAGTCTACGGTTCCATCGAGGTAGGGGTACAATAGTGGGATTTCGCAATCTTAGTAAGTAAATCAACACGCAATAACTAAGAGATTAAGTCATGCATCTATACAACCAACATAGTTTGACAACCATACGAGCACAAGACCACAAAATCATTTCCCAAAATAACACATTTAAACAGAACACTCACGCCAAAAATCCCATTGGCCCAAAAACACAACCATTTATTATGCATGCACCATGGTCTCCCCTATAGACTATGCGCACACCCTGGTTCCCTTCGTCACACCATCAGTAACGTCCGTACATATGACTTCATAATAAGTGATGCCCAGCTCCTCGCTCAGCGCATAAGTCACCAGGCATCCTCTATCCCCCGCTAACAGAGGGGCTATAGAGTCGTGCCAAGAGAGTTCTGTCTTGGTTGAGCCAACTGTCTCCCGGTGTAATAACCCCCTCCTTTCACTTTCGATTGGTCACGAGTCTCGTTTACGCGTTTTAAATATTGAAGCCATGTTTTTAAATATAGCAGTTGATTTTTAAAGTAAGCCCAGTGTTTTAAAGCCCTCAATTATTTTAAATGTCATGAAAATATTTATATGGGGTATTTCCAAGGTTATTGGACCAAGCTTGATTCTAAGTAAGACAATTATAATATTTTTGAAGAGCTCAAAAAATATTATAATTATAGAAAATCATTTTATTAAAATGATTTCAGTTATTTAAAATATTATGGGATTTAAATTATGTTGAAAACTCTAATTAATTAGATGATTTTATTCTCTTAAAGATATTAAACAAGACTTCATCATTTTATTAATGATGAAGGAATATTATTTTAGAAACTAAAGTCTAGTTTAAATAATATCCTATCTTAATTCTTCTCAGTGCTTTTAATTAAGTTAATATTTACGCATTTTCAAATCAATATTTAAAACCCACAGTTAGATCGTTTTGAAGATCCCAAGATGAAAGGTTGGGATTAAAACCCTAGCTCCCTCACTTTTCCCCTCTCTCTCTCTCTCTCTCTCTCTCTCTTCCTCCCTCCCACATCGCACATCCCCCTCCCTTACCCGACTCTCTCCTTCAGCAACCCAGCCACTGCGCACCGCAACCTGCAGTGCCGTCACCGGCATCAGCTTCAGCTCATCAACCTCCTCCTCTCATGGACGCAACCACCACGAGCCTCTCTCTCTCTCTCTCTCTCTCTCCCTCCCTCTCCCTCTCTCTCTCTCTCCCTACAGTAGCTAAGCCTAAAACAGTCCCCTCTCCTCACGATTTCTCCCTCTCGCCACCGCTAGCGCCACCGTTGGTCACCACTGAAGCACCGCACCGAGCCTACCGTCGAACCCAGCCCACGGCAACCCCTCCTCCCTCTCTCATCACAAGTATGCAAATCCTCCAACACGGCTGAGCTTTGCCTCATACGGCCATTGTAACACCACCAAAAGCCTCCTCTCACCAGCGACCTCCCCTAGCCACCCCCATGCCCAGCCAAGCCTCCCTCTTCCAGCACGCCCTCTCACTCTCTCACGGGACTTCCTCAACTCGCACGGCCCAGATCCGCTGTAGGGCCGCCATGTCGTCACTCCATAGCCACCATGCCCCTCCATGGCACCTCCTAAGCCCTTCCATGGCCAGGCATAGTCCCCAGCCACCCCTAGCTTCACACAAACCCTCACCCTCTCGGATGCACTTTACATCGTGTTTTGCCCCTTACCGCCACCACAAGGCCACCATGAGCCCTTCCAAGACCATACCTAGCTATCCTCACGCCCAAACAGCCACCATACATGGTGGACAGCCACTATACGTGGCTAACCGCCATTGTACACGGCTTTAGCCACCATCCACAGACTCCCCACCCTATCGGCCACCCTCACATTGCCCAGATCTACCTATTAGAATGCTAAATCCAGCCCCTGAGATAGTCTCATTGTAAGGTCACGGTAGTGACCGCTACCGCCCAAACTAGTGGCTTCCTACGCCATTGGCCATGCCGGACAAAGAGCAACGCACGGGTTATCCTGTCGATAGTATAACTCTATTTTCCTTATCCTCATTATTATGTTAGTTGGTTGGTTAGGTTATGGACTATGCTGTTAGTAGTTGTGGAGTTCACTGTGTATTAGGTTGGAAAGATGCATGCATGCATGCTGGAAATTAGCTAGAGAGACGACAACCCTCATGAGATGTAATATATAGCCTCTACTAGTTAGCCACTGCAGCTGGATGACAATTTATTCTGGCTCTATAGTAGAGTCA
Source organism: Pterocarya stenoptera (assembly GCA_003123785.1). Lineage (NCBI taxonomy): Eukaryota > Viridiplantae > Streptophyta > Magnoliopsida > Fagales > Juglandaceae > Pterocarya > Pterocarya stenoptera. The sequence continues at coordinate 332,178 of QEOT01004516.1, forward strand.
TTTTTGCAAACCAAGGGAGGTAGGGTTGCATTTCTCCAAGGGTATGCTTCTTCCTTGACATAGAATAATTCATATGGAATGGCTAGCAAGAATTGCTTAAGCTAAAATTGCTCAATGCAAACAGAAAATTATAGCAGAAAACTAAGGCACCCAAGATTCACACTTGAATCAGTTGAGCCAAGAACTTAAGCTAAAAAGGCTCAATGCAAACAGGAAATTATAGCATAAACACAGTACAAGTCATCCCTTCATGGGGTTCTCAACATTTCATCCATTTAAGTAAACATAATTTGCAAAACATAATTTGCAAAACATAATTTAAGACACACACACAAACACGTAATTCGTACACACACAGAGCAGGTAAATTTGTGTATAATTGGCACAAACATGTATACAGATGGTTGGCACACATAGCAGGTAAATTTAAGACACACAGTGGCAACAAATGCTTGGAGGAAGACACACACAACAAGTAATTGGCACACACATGTATAATTTCCATGTATACACTTCACATGGAAATATTTTGTTCAATTTTGTTTCGCTAATTATAACTAAATAAATAAAAAAAAGATAGTATTCATTCAAAAGTGAGAGCCTCTGCTTAGTGCTCCTCATTCAAAAATAGTCCAAATTTTCAAGCCATAAAACACACAAGTTACAACTGTGGGAGTTTCGTGTTTACTCAAAAATGTCCAATTTTTGGCCTCGACTAGTTTATGTAGTGGCAGTATTCATACTGAGCCCCTAAAAATCACCATTGCCTCCATACTACAAGAAGTCCCCACCATATTATTACTATAAATCGCCACTGCCACCATCTCCATCACCTCCTCCTCCATACATCTATAAATCACCGCCACCACCAGTGCATTTGAATTGATTGGCAAATGAAAACAATACAACTTAGCACTTGA
>QEOT01004516.1:333572-351301 GCA_003123785.1 Pterocarya stenoptera
CTGGGCCGCTGGAGAGGGGGGCATGCGCAGCTGCTAGGGTTTTCAACTTTTCTGGGGGGAAAATGAAATTGGGGATCAGGGGGAGGAACGAAACGGCACCGTTTGGATCCAGTTATTGAAATTGGACCCAAACGGCACCGTTTAAAGGACAGTTTAGTTTTAAAAAAGAAATTGGGTTGAGTGAAACGATGCCCCAGTTTCATAATTGATCTGGCAGGGACTTAAACGAAGCCGTTTAGGTCCAATTTTGTACTAAACGGCGCCATTTCTTGTTTGGTAGATTACGTGTGTTTTTAACTTGTGATTCTTTTATCTTTTTGGCACAAAAATTAATTTAAAAAATTATTAAAATTAGTAAAATTTTAAGTAAACTATTTAATGTGGATTATTTAATTAACTCATTAAAAAATAATTAATGATAATTATATTTATGATGTTAATTGCTAATTTGTTACTAACTTAGAATATGTCAATTCTAATTGATATTCATATCATACATTAGTTAATTACATTGATATTTGTAATTGCTTCATACTCACTTGCAAATTGCAACTTAGAAATGTATAGAAATGTATGTATCAAAATTAATATATATTATAATACTAAATAAGTATAGACTAAATCAATTCTAATAGTAATAGTAATACTATATACTATACTAATACTAATATTAATACTAACATATTAAGTTATACTGATATTAATACTAACATATTAAGTTAACTATACTATTATACATATATTAAGTTATAACTCTATCAATATATTAATATATACTAATACTATATATTATACTATTATAGTGTTACTACTACTATAATTTCTTTAATTATTATATATTATTAATAATATATAACAATATAATAATTAAAGAAGTATTTAAATAACAATAAATATCAATATAATAGCCAATAACTCTGATACCAAACACTTATCCCAGGTAATATATATTAGATATATAAGTAGAAATATATTAATAATAGCTTAACAATATAACAAAAGATGGTATAACTAGCTATATGCATGAGAGCAAGTAATACAGGCGGTATAACCGATCATATGCATAAATAAATATAAAAGATAGAAAAGATATATGATAAAATCAACTTCATTGAAGGCATAATACTTGCAAGGAAATTAATTCTCAGAAGGGTTAAAAGTAGAAGACATGAGGAATGAAAGTTTACAAAAGATAGATTTTAGAAAGTGAAGAGGACTAGAGAAGGGAAAGTTTGGACTAGAGAAGATGAGGCTTCAGATGAAAGTTTCTGAATGCCTTCACTTGTTTACAAGCTTTTTTATATAGACACTAGAACAGTACTACCAAGTCCTTTTCGTCATCACTGTCTGATATGTAATAGCCCGCTAGAAATTCACAGATGAAATTTCTATTGACTTTAGGAACCTCGTGAAAACCCTATAAATTTTTACGAATTGACCAATCGCACAGATTTTAGGCTTGGTTTGGATAGTGAAAGTGTTTGAGAATGTTTGTGAATAGTAATAAAAAGTAGGTGAAAAGTAATAATAGAATATTAAATAGTAGTAAAAAGTAGATGAAAAGTAATGAATAGTAGTGAGAGTGTTTGAGAGTATCTCAGAGTACTTCGCCACCCAAATTAGGCCTTAATCTGTCAACATAATCAGCGTTATCACTTATTATGGTGCTAGAAATATGAGTTTAATTATTTGAGATAGTTAGAAGTGTCATAATACATTATGGTTTACGCCACTAGACTCAGTTGATTATTTAGAATTTTATGGCTCACTAACCCATTTTCAAAATTTCGAACTAATGCCTATTCGAAACTGCGAAATTAATTTTAGGGGCACTTCGAAATTGAATTTCGATAAACAATTTTCATTGTAGGTTAATATGAATATTTAAGACTTTCCAATACTAAGTTTATTATACATTTTTTTTGAGTGAATAGTAATCTTGATAAACGCACAAAGTGCAGTGTTTTCAAAATCACAGTATGGAATGTCCAAATTAGGTTAGAGAAGATTTATTTGGACACTTGACAAGATCTTAGCCACATATAGTGAATAGTATTAGATACTTGGCACAATGAGGAACCATTAGATGAATTTTTGAAGGAAATCAATGTGTGAGATCATGCCACTTAAGCAGAACTTTGTTTCATCTGATCAACCAAATTGTGCCAGACCAAAGAGGGTTTCAATCCTAGAAAAACCCTAAATGGTTGGAATCCAATTGAAACCCCAAAATCTTGGTTGAAACCGAAACCCTAAACGGTTTCTCAAACCCTAAAGTTAGCCTCCGAACCCTTTTTAATCTGAATTCTAACATTGTGTTTAACCACCTGATTAAATCACTTCCACATGCTATTAATTAATCAAATCCTTGTTATGACATCATTGTCAAACCTTTTAAACCTTGAAAATTTAATTGAGTCAAGAAAAATTGAATTTGGGTTTGATAGCATCTCAAACCTCATTTAAACCCCAAATTGAAGCCCACTTGGTTGAGGCCCATCAAGGCTCACGAATTTGGCCACCTTGGCAAAGTTTCTTAAAGAAGTTTCCTCCCTCACATGGTAGGCCATCCACTGCCCTTGGCTGTACCCAATAGTGCGTTGATGTGAAGGAAAAATCCACCTCATTAACCTCCATACCTCACAGCTGCGGCAGGCAGTCCTTGCCTCTCACTATTCTCCACTTTATGTCACATAGCCACCTACAATCAAGGGTCATTTAAGCCCATAACTTCCCCCTCTAGAAATCTAAAGTCGTGCAAGACACATTTGACTCACTTTCACCACTTCTTCACCCTGTTCTTAGAGAGAAACTCAAAAGAGCTCTCTAAAGCAGATTTCTAGGTCTTTTGCATAGAGATTTTTGACCCTTTGTAAGTATTTTTGCAATATGACTCCTTCATAAAAGTTGTTCATATTTGAGTTTAGTTTTCATGGATATCTTATTAGTCTTATTAGATGCTCATTTGATCGGTTAAAAGTATTTTTACCCATGGAAAGGTCATTCTAGGATTGAAACTGGAGAGTATGTTATGTTTTGGACTTTTTGACCAAGCTAATGGACATATCTTGGTCCAAAAATTTAATTGAGTGTTTTTAGCATGTGTTTATGAATGTTCATTGAGGTTTTATTGCATGACTAAAGCTTTTGATGATATATTTCCTTAGATCTAGAAACTTGAAAACTAGAAGTGAAAAAACAGTTTTTGTTTTGAGAAAGTTTGAATATTTCGTGATTTAATATTACTCCAAAGACTTTGATACTTTATATGATGATCTTAAGCCTCTTATATACATGTTAGGATGTTATTTTGAAAATATTTAATATTACTTTTAAAAATATGATTTTTTTATGCAAGAGGATTTTGATTAGGTTTAAGATTTGATTTTTTTGGATTAAATTCATGTTTTATTGAGTTTTAGCCATGTGATTTTAAGTTTGATGGTTGTATCTTCTTTAGAACACATTTTTAGACCATGTGATATTTTAGTTTGAAGATCACATGTCTTTAAGCCATGGATCAAGAGATTGATCAAAGTTAGTTGAGAGAAAAGTTTCTATTTTTTTACTAAGTGTAAAACCAAAAATGCGAAGTGTTATTTTATGATTTTGGTGACTTTTGTTTGATTATTTAAAGCATGTTTGATCTTAGGATGATGTTATGAATATGTTAGAAGTAAGATTTGATTTTTTGGAATTGTTGGAGATGTTTTAAATAAGATCAAAACTTGTGATTCAATGGTTTGTTTTTAGTTAAAAAGTTTGGATCTTTTTACTAAAAAATTTTGGGTTGATAATTAGTAAGTTCTTTTTGGATGTTTTAAGTATGTTTTTTTAAACTTAGGATAGGAAGATCTTTATTGCAAAAATTTGGTTTGATCATGAGTTTTGAAATTAGAAGAAGTGCGACAAAAATCAAGAGAAAAATTCTATGGATGTTTCGGCCATAGTGTGTTTTTCATAGTTGTGATTTGTTTTAAATTTTTCTAAGTTGATATTTGAGTTTAGAACAAACTTTACATAAGAAATGTAAATTTTAAAAATTTTTGGAGTTAGGATGTGAAATCATTAAGTTAGGAGTAAAATGGTCATTTTCCACAAATAGAGGGTAAAATAGTAATTTTACTCTGAGTTAGTTTTCATGCTTCTAATTGTTAATGATTAAATTTTTAATTTTTAGAATCACTATTTGTAGTTCCTCTTGTTTCACTCTTTATTTTCATAGAATGCGACGATCGAGGTAAGTTAGCTCTTAACTTATTATCAACTTACTATGTAGGTGTGATGGGTAAGGAAACTACAGTTTATGTTTGTATGTTGTTATATATGTCATGCCATGCCATGTCAATACATGTTTATCTGTTACACAATCTATTCTGTCACGTATTGCTATAAGTTGCAAGTATGTCATGTTACGTTATATCATCTGTTACATGTATGCCATGTCACGTAATATTCACTGTTACATGTATGACATGTCACGTAATATTCATTATTACATGTTATGTCAAGTTATGAAATGTTGTCTGTCACATGTTATGTCATTCTACAAAATATTTTTTGTGAAGTACGTCATGTCTTTCAACTTACGTTCATGTACGTCTTCATACAATTAAGTTATTGTTCAGTTTAGGGTTATTGTTAAATCATGGTAAGCTAATGAGATAAGAATACGTAATCATGGTAACCCCATGAAATAAAAATACACTATCATGGTAATCCCATGAGATAAGAATACTCAATCATGGTAACTCCATGAGATAAAAATATGCAATCATGATAACTCCGTAAACTCAGTGAGATAAGAATATGCTATCAAGATAACCTCATGAGACAAGAATACATTGTCATGGTAACCCATGAGATAAGAATACTCAATCATGGTAATTCCATGAGATAAGAATACGCAATCATGGTAACCCCATGAGATAAGACTACTCTCTCATGGTGATCCCATGAGACAAGAATATGTTTCAAGTTCACGTTTACGTCATATTATGTTCAAGTTCACGTTCATGATCATGTTATGTATATTTCAAGTTCATATTATGTTTCAAATTCACGTTCATGTCAGGTTATGTTCACGTTCATGTTATGTTCAAATTCACATTCATGTTATGTCATGTTCACATTCACGTTATGTTTCAAATTCACGTTTATGTCATATTATGCTCAGGTTCATGTTATGTTCAAGTTCACGTTCATGTTATGTATATTTCAAGTTCATATTATGTTTCAAATTCACATTCATGTCAGGTTATGTTCACGTTCACGTTATGTTCAAGTTCACGTTTATGTTATGTATGTTCACGTTTATGCTATGTTTCAAGTCCATATTATGTTTCAAGTTCACGTTTATGTTATGTTATTCTCATGTTCATGTTATATTCAAGTTCATGTTCAAATTATGTATGTTCACGTTCATACTATGTTTCAAGTCCATGTTATGTTTCAAGTTCACGTTTATGCTATGTTGCTAGTCCATGTGATATTTTAAGTTAACGTACATGTCATGTCACATCAAGCTAAATTTCAGTTTCAGTTCAAGTTATGTCATTTAAGCCATGCTATATGTCAAGTTATGCTATGCTTATTTACGACTTTGATATTGCATTCATGCTTTTACTGTCATGCATGCATCATTAACCTGTGTGGAAGTTTCCTATTAACTTACTGAGATTTGTAATCAAATCTCACTGTGGTAGTCTCAACTATTATTCCCCCCGAATGGTAGGCGATGTGTCAGGATCAGAGTAGGGAGCAGACACTAGCAGATTGGAGGAAGTTGACTAGACGCCATAGATGCAACGCGAAGCTTGCAGCCTCCATAGTTAGGTCTTTGGATAGTATTCCGACATCGTAAGTCAAGTTACACAAGTTACTCAACAAACTAGCCCAATAGTGTATTTTGGCAATGTAATTATGAAGCCATGTTTCCGTTGTTTTGAGATTACAGTCTTTTATGACCCGTGCTGTAATCTTGAATGTTTATTTTATTAAGTATGCATGGATTATGTTTTAACTATTTGAGATATTATAAGTTTGGTGCATAGTATTACTCAAGAAAAAAAAATTATCCATTGCGAATATTGCATAATGCTATATGCATGTTAAGAACATTACATCTTATATGTCATGAACGAGAGCAGGTAACCTTGTGTTACATGTTCCAATGCTTCGAATGTCCGTCCGATTCCAAGCATAATCTAAGGGCGTCACATGATATTTGTGACATTATTTCAGCTAATTTTTTCAAATCATTTTTGCTTGTAATGAATGCTAATTGAGCCTGAAATCTACTCTGCTGGACTAGAATTTCAGAAGTTTTGGTAATTTTTTAAAACATTTTTAAAACATGATCGTAATTTTATTTTTTTCACCACTTGACAGAGACTTGGTGGGCTAAAAACATAATGTTTTTTTAGAGAGGGAGGATGTTTGATGACATATTCCCACTTCATAATTCAATTTAATTTTGTTTTGAGGAAGAAAAGAAGAAGTAGTAAACAATATTTTAATAAAGGTGGATAATCATTTTGTGAAGCAAAAATCTAAAAACTTTCTTGGAGAGGGAGATAAAGAAGAAGAGATTCAGGTTCATAATGATCCTACCATAGTAAAAACCATCACGAGAGTGTTCTGATATCTTATAATTTGTCGAAAAAGAGGAACCAAGAATGATGCAAATTTTTGTCGCTGATAATCATAATAATCATAATATGGCGGATCATAAAAATGAAAAACTTTCCTTGTTAAATAGGGATTTTTCCCCATTGTTCCAAGATGAGAACTTGTTTGATTGTGACTTTATGAAATGCAATAATTTGAAATGCAGGTAGGATGGATCAGTTTGAAGAGAATAAGGGATCTCAAAGAGAATAATTGAATCTGTGTCTACTAATATGAATTCATAAAAATGTTAGAATTTCTTAATATTTTGTGGAACAAAGTGCTAGTCTGGCAAAAGAAAAGCATCAAATAATTTTTAGAGATCAGACATGTGCAGGATTTCAAACTCATTTGGGAAGACTGGATGCTAATGAGTTTTAATAGTAATAGGGGAGGTAGAAGGCTGAGATAATAGTGGAGGATTAATAATTTAAGAAGGGGAAGAACAAAGAGAAACAACTTTGGAGTATGTTGGTAATTTCGAAGAATCTAATGGTGAAAATGGATTGTAATATGACCTAATATTTTGTGGTAATATCCCCAAAACTGTGTATGATTTGGAGTTGCAGAAGACAAGGTGAAGGATAGGGAGGAGATGGTGGCCTAGCATAAGAAGATTTGGACTTTATTCTTAACTTTGAGGATGATATGATTTTCCTTGTAAGAATTCTCTGGATAGAAAATTAGGAAAAGAAGTAGATTCTCCTTTAATATGTTCAATATCAAATAAAAAATACTTAATATAGTTTGTCATCTAGCAAATATTTGTTTAGTAGCCAGGTTTTTCACATCTTTAATCAAAACTTCCTTTGCTGATTTGCAATATATTCTAAGTAAAAACTTTTGATTTAACAAATCATCTTAAAATTTAGAAATACATAATACAATAGCTAAAATTTCTTTTTTAATAGTACTGTAATTCTTTTGGGCTAGATTCCAACACCCTGAGTGGAACCGAACAATCTGTTCACAATCAGTTGATAATTTTTGCTTCATAATTCCTCTATAACCAAGATCAAAGACATCTATTTTAACAATTTTAAAAATATGAGGTGATGAGAGTCGTAAGCATGGTAATTTCTTAAGGTGAGAGTTAATTTGTTTTGTAATATTTTTATGCATTTTTGTCTATGGGGGTGGATTCTTTTTTAATCTTTTGAATAATGGTTTACATAATGGCTTGAGAGATTGATCAAGATCTGCAACATAATTAAGATTTTCCAAAATTTTTTGTAATTGTTGCTTACCTTTTATTTCATCAGAAAATTTATTAGCAGATTCTATTGCTCTACTAATTTGTGTAATAGTTCCTTGATAAATATCATGTCCAATGAACCTAATTTTATTTTAGTATAATTTTATTTTTGGTTATGAAACAATTAATCCATTTTGTTTAATAACTTAAACAAAATCATTTAAATATTTCCAGTGTTGTTCAATAGATGAGGAAAATATTAATAGGTCATCTATATAAACTATTGAAAAGTGAGTGAAATGAGTAAATATTTCATTCATAATGTTTTAGAATTTACTAGGAGCATTTTTTAATCCGAATGACATAACATTCGATTTATAATGTCCAAATGGGACTATGAATGTTGTTTTATACCGATCTTTTTCAGCAATTTGGATTTGCCAAATCTACTTTTCATGTTAAATTTTGAAAATATGGTAGCATTATAAAGGTGAGATAATAAATCTTTCTTATTAAGAATTGGATATCTAATCCATTGTAATACTTTATTTAATGGTTTATAGTTAATAACTAACCGAGGAATTCCTCTTTCTAATTCTACCTATTATTTAACATAAAAAGCAGCACAACTCTATGATGACTTTCTTTTCCTAATTAATCTTTTTGTTAATAAATCATTAATTTATTTTTTTACAAAATTCTAATAATTCATTGTGTATTTGAATTAATCTACTTTTAGTAGGAATATTTTTTTCAGAAAATTCTTTTTTATAAGGTAATTCAACTATTTGTTGTTTTCTATTCCAAAAAGCATTGGGCAAGTTAGAGCATACTTCTTTTTCAATTATAATTTTAAAATTATTGATTTTTTGAATTAGTAATGGATCTTTTAATTATTCTTCAATTCTTTTATATTTTAATTCTTGTTTTTAGAAGTTTATTTGTTTTTCTTTTCTTTTAATCCTATTTTTTGTTAAAAGATTAATTTTTTTGGTTAATGAAACTTCTTTTAGGGAGTTAATTTCTTTTGATACGGGGGAAAAAATTTTAATTGAATTTCTTGTCCTAGTATTTTAGTAGAAATTCCTTCTTATGTTACAAAGAAATGATAAAATAAGGCTAGAAATGGATTTTTCAATATTACTTTAGTGTCAATGTTTTTAACTAAAGTAAACGTTGTTTTAAAGCAAATTCCATTATTACAAATATGTGCATTAGATAATGTATAATTTATGTTTAATTTCGTTCTATTAGCCTTGGATAATATTTCTTTTGTTTTTTCAAAATATTTGGAAGATATTAATCTTTCTTGTATACAATTAAATCTGTTCTTATGTCTAATAAGGTAATTGTAGTAAAAGAAAATTATTAATTAATAGAGACTGTTAATTCAATATACCATTTTTAAAAATTTATCATATCAAGGATATTAATAAAATTATCTGTTTCGTCTTTAATAACTATTGTTGAACAATTTCCTTGTTCTTCATGAGAAGTATTTATGTTCTTCTCTATTTTTAATAATATAATTTATTGTAGTAATTGCTCATTTAAAACTTCTAGTTTAAGATTAGATGTTTTCAAATTTCTAACTTTTTGTTTTATTTTATTAATTTCTTATTGTAGATCTTGTAATGTGATTTTTTATTTTTCTGTTTTAAATCTTCCTATTATTTCTGAAAAATTATATAGTACTGAAAAGGTTACTGAAATGGTTTCATTTGTAAAAGTATCTTTTAGTTTTACCAAATAATCTTTTCTTTCTTGTGAATAATTAATTTTTTCAAATAATTCTAATATAATATCTTCATGTTTAGAGAATATATTAATGGTTTTATTACGAATTCAATTATTCTTATCTAAGCAACTACAGATATGTACTTCATCTTCTTTTAATTCACTCTTAGAAGATTGCTCTGAAATGCTTGATTCTTTTAATTGATAGATTTCTTCTTCTTCTGATGAGCTTTCATCTTCATCACTTGTATGTATTATAAAAATATTTAATAATTTTTCTTTTAATGTTTTAGGTATATCTAATTCATTAATCTGTTGTTTGACTTTACAATTTGATTTGTAATGTTCAATTTTTCCACATTTATAACAAACAATTTATTTTTTCTTTTTATTATACTTTTTTGGATTTTTTATTGGTTTATTATATATTTGTTTGTCTTTTTTCTTTTTATAAGGTTGTTTATATTTTCGTTTTTTGTTAGGATAATTCTTATAAATTCTTTCTTCTTTTTTGTGTCTTCTTGAAGGAGCTAATAATGAAGTATAGACAAATTGTTCACAAAAGGTGCCTAATTCTTTCTTAACAAATTTCTTTCTTTATGCATTTTCTTTTTTAATCTCAAATCATTACACATAATTAAACTAGTTCTATTAATAGTAGTTATTATATCATTATATGTGAGATTAATAAAACGAATAGTATCATCTGGTTTTACTAATTATTTTTATACCTTTTGGGCGAAGTAATATGGAAGTCCGGTTATGAACTTTTCCTTCCAGTATGGTTGTTGACAATCATTTCTGATCATAACTTTAGTTAGAAATACATCTTTATACCAACGGAAATCATATAATTGAGGATATCTTAAACTAATTAGCAAATCGTTAGTTCTTTCTTTAAATTGAATAGGATCGCCAACAAAATGTTTGGTTAATATAAATATTAAAGTATTAACAACATCTTCTAATGGTTTATCATTTTTTGTTTTAATCATTTGCATATTTTCATCATGTTTATATAAGGTTAATATTTTTATTATTTGTTCATAAGAAAGATAATGATCCCACCAGCCTTTTAATTGGCCAGTAAAACCTGTAACAATAATATGAGCTACTTGATGATTAGTTTTTCTATTACTTTTATAAACATTAGCAACCATAATCATTTCTTGGAAATGATTTAATATTTCATACTCAGATAATCCATCTATATTCTATTTATATAATACATTTGGTGCAAAAGTAGATCTTACTATATATTTTCTTTCTTCGAATTGCATATCCGGTAGAGTCGGCCTCGGATACCAATTACGAGTAATAGAAACATGTTGTTTAGAATCCCTAGCTGAGAAACTATTAACATGATCTCCTCTAATCTTATTTATTTTAAAATTTTTAAATTGATTTTCAATATTACTAATTTCAGAATCAGATAATATAGGCAAGTATGTCTTACTTAGTACATTAATATGAAATTGTTTTGAAGTAGATGTGATATTAGCAATATTTAATTTTTCTAATTTATTACAAATTTGTTTTAATAAATCATTTTTTTTTAGAAAAAATGATTTTTAGATGAGATGAGATTTCATGGGAACAAATAAAGGGGTTTCTTTCGCTTCTTTAATAGTAGGATTAATAGGAGATAGTTGGCTTCAATTCTCTTTACTTGTTTATTCATGGTTTTTAGATATAAATTGGTATAATTGTTTTGTTAGATTATATTATCAGTGTTTTTACTTTCTGTTGTAGTACTATTTTTTATTGGTGAAGCTAATATTTGAGTATTTATTTGATTGTACTTAATGGCTTCAAAAGTGGGTTTGGTTATTTTCTTTTTTAATCCATTGATTAATAATCCTATTTATAGTTGATAATTGGTTTAATTTATAGATTTCAAATTGTATAAAGAAAGGTATACTAATTTGTATTCCTTCTAAATACTCATAATATTTTTCTTGAATACAATCTCTCTCTATTTTTGTAAAAGTTGAGAAAAAAACATATATTTTCTGTTTATTATCTACTTTTATATAATCTTGTTTGAGATATTCTTTATTGATTTTAATTCTTCTTTACTCAGAGTGTATATTTGGGCATCATCTCCAACTACTCATGAATATGTTGGAGAAGCAAGTTCTTTTATTTGTTCAGGATTATGAGAGGTGCATGCCATATCTGGATGATTAATAATAAATATTGGTTTATCAATAATATTTCCATAAATAACTCCCCGAATCTGTGTGTCTAGATTCTGGGATCTAGTGTCAAAGTTTTGAGATTTATTCCGATAAATTGATGGAAGAACAGATTTAGGTGTATGATAACTAGAAGGTACTGGAAAAGAATAATGTGAGTGTGATACAGATCTTCTAAAAGGTTAAAAAGCAATTTAGACTGTACCGTCTGTTTTTTTATCTATGTATTCTTGATCATCCTTAGAATTATTTTCTATTTTAGGTAATGGAGCGATATTTTCTAATTGTTATTCATTTGAGAGAATAATTTGATGCAAATTAATTTGTTTAGGAATTTGTACACTAGAATTTTGTGTACTAGATTGTAATAATAATGTATATCATTTTGGATTGGTAATGAGAGCTTGTAGCTCTAATATTGTTTTCATCAGTTTATAATGGATCCTATATACTACTGTTAAAGGATGTGATCCTTTCATCATATAATAACCGTTTGTTTTAATATTTAATGTTAAAGCATGTAAGATATTAGTATTAAATAATGAAAGATAATAATTAGGATAACAATTAAAATAAACTAGGCCTTGGAACATGCTTGATTCTACGATGCCTAGTAATGAATCATGAAAATTATAGTATCTTCCATCTCTTAGACAGAGTACTACCGATGTATTTAATCCGCTTCTTGTGAGTGGTTTTATAGCCACTTGTACTAATCCAATATCTATGAAAAAATATTTCTGTTTTTTGTGATGTCTTATGGCTTCTTTTGTTAATAATTATAATGATTCGTAATCATTATTTAAGCTAATGATTTTTTCTACTGTTTTAATAGTATAATTAGTAAGAAATGATAATTTAGAAGAAAATGTGGAATATTTGTATATTTGATTTTTTGGAACATTATGAATTGTTCAATCTTGTAAATTTCTTTCTGTATTTATTATACTATAATCTTATTGGTTGATGTTATCAGGTTCTATGAGAAAACTAGTAGTGGATTTAGATATTAATACTATATATAGTTAAAGTGATATTAATATTAACATATTAAGTTAACTATACTATTATACATATATTATGCTATAACTCTTATAATATATTATATATACTAATACTATATATCATACTATTATAGTATTACTACTACATATATTATATATATATTATAATGATATAGTGATACTAAGAAATACTATATACTATACTAATAGTGATATTAATACTATATATAATTATAGACTCATAATGATTTAGTTATAATTATAGTTATAGATATTTAGTTTAGTTATAATTATATTGATGATGTTAATTGTTACTTTGCTACTATCTTAGAGTATGTCAATGTATTATAATTTATGATAGTTCTAAGTTAATGTATAATAAGTTATATACAACTTTTTACATTTTGTATATGAAGCAATAAGCACAAATAATTTAATTATCCATACATCCATACATGCTTTATATTTACTTGCAACTTAGGTCATAGACTCATAGATGTAGATGTTAATAATTAGTTAATGGTAAATTAGTGATAGGTTTGTTAATTGATATCATACATTAGTTAATTACAATAATATTTTTAATTGCTTTATATTACTTACAACTTAGGTATTTTACAAAAAAATTATCTAATAGCTTTAATTAGATTATAGATGTAGATGTTAGTAATTAGTTAATGGTGAATTGATGATAGGTTAATTGATAATATACAATTAATAGAATATTAATTTATTATACAATTATTATACAATTATTAGATAAAATGGGGAAATGTTAGATGAAAATTACATAATTTATTATACAATTATTATATAAAATAATATATAAAAAAAATAAAAAATACGTATTTTCCCTATTCGGTCAGTCCGGTTCGAGAAACACCCACCCCGAGATCGGACCGAAAATTTCCCATTCCCTAGACTGAAACTGACCATTGCTTTTTTTGGTCAAGTCCAAACCCCGACTGTCTTTCACCGCTATTAACTGTAGGACATATCCTTTGTAAATATTTTTTATTGTACTCATCATTTTATCATGTAAACTCTTTATATTCTAATAAATGCAAATAAGAGGAATTCATTTCACCAAAATCAAAGTTGCATACTTTTTTACTCAAAACTCATCCCATGTCTCAAATGTCAAGTTTTACTATTATAACTGATTGAAATTTATATCTTGACTCGAATTTCTGACCTTGAAGTTATAAAATAACAGCTTATACCAACTAAGCTACCCCTTTGGTGGTGAGTGTCACAAATTCGGAGTGAATTTGGATTATGATGCTTCTGAAGAATTGGATTCGGACGTACTCAAGTCATTATTTTGGGCCAGTGAGCATTTTGGTCCAACATGTGTACTAATAATGTATAAGATGTAATAAAATAAAGAAAAATGATAATTGTAGTAATAGAATATGTAATGTAGTATATTATTTTTTAAAAAAGAAATAAATATAAAATTTATATAAAAAAATTAATTTTTAAATGGTATACTTAATTTTTTTTATAAAGTAAATACACAGTAATTATATAATCTCTAATTGTTAATTTTTTAATGATAAACTTAAATTTTTTACAAAATGAATATACAGTATTTATATAACCGATAATTGTGTCTATTTTATATTACTGTAAAATAAAAGAGAAATAATGGAGTGAAGTGCACATCAAATCAAGAAGACAAAAAGTGGAAGAAGCTAAAAACTCCGGGCATGAGGGTAAGCAAAAGCGACGATGGAGAAAGAGTACAATAATTGGCATCGAATTGAAGTGCCTTTTTGGGATTCGCACTGTTGCTGAATTCAAGCCAACAATTATTTTATTTTTATTATTTGTTTTAAATAATTACAAAAAATTATTAAAAAATAAAAATAAAATTCCCTCAAGCTCAAAAACCCATTTTTGGTCTGGCTCTCTCTCTCAGCCTCCCATTGGCGGAAATACAGAGCTTTTATCTCTTTTGTCTCTTCACTTGAGAGAGAGATATATCTGCATTTTATTCTACTTTATTATTATTTAAAAAAAAAAAAAAAAAAAAGCGAAGAAGCGAAGCAGCAAAGAGAAAAGTTGTAACAGTAGCAGCAGCAGCAGCACTGATAGTGGGAGAAAAAGTGGAAGAAGAAGAAAGAAGAAGAGCCAATTAGGGCACCGTCTGCAAGTTTCACCCTCAAAAGGTTGAGGTTAGGCGTCTCAGCCTCGACCCTTTTTCTCCCCTTTCTTCTCTCTCCGCCGCTCGTCCCCACCCATTCTCACTGCTATCCCGATACCACGATCATGATGAAAGCGTAAAAAAAAGAAACATATGCTTCTGCAGTTTAATTTTTAGGGGGAATTTTATCTTTTATTTTTCCTACGTTGATTCTAGTTGCTCTTCTTGTTGGGATGTTGGTTTTTCAGATTCTTTTAGCATTTTTCGCTTTTGTTCGGAGTTCGGTGTAATATTTCGCTCTAATTCGTGCGAGTTCATGGACGCTTCTTGGGTTTTTCATGACCAAAAGGTTCTGTCTTTGGGCCTTAAGTAGTGAATTTGTTGCGGGTTCTGGAATCTTGATACTAAATTTCAGATTTCTTCCCCAGCGGCATGAGTTGCAACATTTGAAAAGTGTTATGGTTTGGTAGTAGAGTGTCGGGAGTTCCTACCCAAATGGCAGCTGAGTCGAACACCGGGTTTCACCTCCAGCAAACTTTTGGTTCTGTAATGAATCGGCACGCTATATCGTTTCAGTCCGGAGCATTCAACAGCTCGTCCGAGTTGATGCCGCTGGGTAATTACTATGGGATGAACAGCACCGCAGACCTGCTGTTTTTTGGGAATTCTTCCAACATCATTAACAACAGTCCCGTGATATGTCAGCCTGGGAACCCATCTGCTTCTTCTCTTGTTCATGATTCTGTTCCCGGGCTCAACCACGACACTGAGTTGGCCGTGGAGTGGTCGGTCGAGGAACAGTACAAATTGAAGGAAGGCCTTGACAAGTAGGTCCTTCAGGAATTGGTTGTTTTTGTAGACTTTTTTTTTTTTGTCCTGTACGTGATGCAAGTTTACAATAACTCTTATATCGATAGAAAAAAGAAGAAGAAGAAGTTTAAAATAAATCGTATAATTACTTCTGTTGTTTATTACATGGTATTTGACTTATGCTGGACTTGTCCTCTATTGGTTTCCGAATTGTTCTCTGTTAATTATTTTCCGGTTCTCCCCTGAATGTTTTGAACTTTTGAGGGGGAAGATTTCTTGGGCATGCTGAAGACTCGTCTTTGATGGCAGTCGTAGAAGTTTTGAAACGACAAAAACATGTAATGACATTCAAACGCATACATACACGTGATGTATTCACAAATTTTCTCGTGGATTGATATTCGTGCAATTTTCTAATGGCACAAATTTGCGGAGTCGGTTATTTTAGACACGGTGTTTTATTAGTGCCATGAACTTGTTGCAATTCAACATCTGAGTTTTTTCATAGATTCAATTTTGCTTAGAATTTCCCAAAGTCTCTCTCTTTTCCGATGTTATGAGCACTTTCTGTCTTCTATTCTGACCTTTTGCTTGTAGTATTAACCACTTCAATGTCTGATATTTTTTGAATTTCTCTTGCTTCTGGATTTTAGTATGCATTTGTTCAATATTAATGTACTCGTAATGTGTAAATTTATAGATTTGTTGATGAACCAAGTATTATGAAGTATATCAAGATTGCGGCGACATTGCATAATAAAACTGTCCGTGATGTTGCTTTGAGGTGTAGGTGGCTGACGGTAAGATCTTCAGTACATGTTGTGATGTCATTTGAGCTTTGTGTATAGCTTTTGATCTTTTGAATTGCACAGGGAGTATTGGTTATTCACATTTTGCCTATTTTATGTTGGTGATGATGTTTGATTTCGTGGTTTCCTTTATGCTGGTCAAGATGCATATTCTCATGAATAAATGGCTTGTTTGGATACAGAAATCATCTTAACTCATCTCATCTCATCATTACAACTTTCTTAAATTTCCACACAAAATTTAATAAACAATTCAACTTTTTCAAATCCCAAAACAATAATAATATTAAAAAAATAATATTCTAACAATATTTTATTTAACTCATTTAAAACCATTTCATCTCATCTCACTATCCAAACAAGCCCTAACTACACCATATGAGGCGAATGAGTAGGAGGGCTAGTCTATAAACAGAGAGTATATTATCCAACTTCCCTACCTATTTTCTTTCTTGCTTGCAATTCCTATTCCTATTCTATGGCTAATTAGTTGGCAAAGTTGCAAAGGGATTTTTAATTTTTTAGGGTTGTTGCGCATTAGGAATTTAAATATTCTCCATTAGATTGGAATGCACTGTGCTCTCTTTAAATGGAGGATTGAGAATCCGAAAATTGACTCTCCAANTAGATTGGAATGCACTGTGCTCTCTTTAAATGGAGGATTGAGAATCCGAAAATTGACTCTCCAATCAAGCTTGTTAGGGAGCTGATTTTGGAAAATAAGATACAAGTGGATTTAACGTTGAGATGCATTAGTTGTGTTAAAATGGTCAAGGCTGGGTTGTGTTGACATCTACGATGGTGAAAGGTTCACATATTTGAACAATAGAAAAGCTTAAGTGGTGTTGGTAAGCATCTCAAGGTCTCTTAACTTTGTGGTACGTGATAAGCTGGATGGTTCAATTTGGTATATTTTGGTCCACTGATGTATTTTCAAAGAAATGGTTCTTGGATTTGTCCCTTTGAGCTAACGAAAGGGATTGTAATGAACCAAGTCATATTTTTGTATTCTAGAAGGACCAGCTGATGTTATAATTGGAGCCCTTTGGAATCATCATAAATTGTAAGAACTTCTCTCCTTGAAGCAATATAGGTTTCCATTTATTTTGTACTAAATTTTGGGTATTACAATCTTCCCCTTTAAATCCCTGATGTCTC
>QEOT01004516.1:351311-402818 GCA_003123785.1 Pterocarya stenoptera
ATCATAAATTGTAAGAACTTCTCTCCTTGAAGCAATATAGGTTTCCATTTATTTTGTACTAAATTTTGGGTATTACAATCTTCCCCTTTAAATCCCTGATGTCTCATTAGACATTCTATTGAGTTTGGTTTTGGTACCATTTGCAATAATTTAAGGAAAACTCAAGTCACATATGAACTTATACTCCAAAAGGACTAATTAGTGTTACAATTGGAGTCTCTTAGAATCATTGTAAATCACAAGAACTTGTCCCTCTCGACCAATGTGGGATTCGTTCACCAAACTCTCATACTTGATCCGGTGTATTACAAAGACATTGTTGTAGCTTCGAATATGTGAGAGAGGACATTGGACTGTAGGTTTTCATGATCATTTTAAGATTGGGAGTTAAGAGTTGTAAGCTATAATACTCGCAAATCCCTTCAACTGGAGGTGATAATGGTTCGGTTAGTTAGAATCGTAAGGTTTGAGGTGTGATCACTTACGGAGACTATAGGATACTTTGTATGTGTTGGGATTTCTTGGAAAAACATGTGTGCTAAGATCTTGTGGAAACTTTTTGGGTCTTTTTTCTCTTAGCTAGTGGGAAAAGTTTAGATAATTGAGAATCTAGCTAGAGAGGAAAAGTGGTGCATGTTCAAGAGTGTTGTTGATACAATAAATAACTTATTGCTGCATTGTACTTTTATTACGTTGTATGCCTAGTACCGGTAAAAAAAAAAAAAATTACATTGTATGCCTGGTCACTAGTTTTGTCTCTCTTTGGGATGAATTGGGCAATGCCTAGCATTGTTTTGGAGCTGGTGGCATGCTTGAGAAAGAGGTTTGGTCCCATGATAGTTACAAGATTTGATGTGTTGACCCTGCAATATTATGTGGATGTTATTGCAAGAGCAAGTTAATCATAACTTTAAAGGTTGAGTTTAGTCAGAACTCACTCTTTGTTTTCAAGCAAAATGCTATGAGACCCCTTCTCCAACTAGAAATTTGACACCATTAACTAAGAAGAATAAAAGAGTTACACTCCCATGCTCCTACAATCCTAGTTGTGTTGAAATTCTAAGACTTCTCATTCCCTTTTTTCTCTTTTACTTTCTTCTGTTCCTCTGTGTCTTCTTGTTTACACTGTCCGCCCAAATTGTTCTAGAGAAAGAACTGCCAGGGTGGGGCATTGTCTTGTGCTCATTGACCGCAAAGAAGACAATTCTGACTCTAAGCAGAATGGCAACAAATGCCTGAGAAATTCAAAAGAATTCATATATTTGGGATAAGGGTGACCCATGTTAATTCTTGGGTTCCTTGTTGAAAGGAACCATTGTTGGCAAATTGCTTGTCACTTGTACATCTTCTATGAAAATTCTGGGGAAGAGTGGGAGCCACTCAACAGCTTTGGAGAAAGGAACTTGTAGTTCTGGAACCTGACAAAACCCTAAATCTGAAATTAGAATCTACTCGTCTCTTAATTTCCAAGAAGGAAGATAATCTTTGGCATCATTAGATTTGACTTCCTTGACCTCCAGCTATCCCTGATCGCTCAGAAAAAGTTGAGGAAACCATATTACCCAATACTCAAATGGGATATTGTGAAAGAACCTGAAGGGTCAAGAAAATTTTCCATCTGCTCTACTTTCAGGAACAGGAAGAGGAATTGGTCTGTTTGTATATTTTTTGGTTGTCTGTCTTATTAGGGATTTAAAAGAGGGGGTGTTTGTTCCAATTCTTTATAGAGGGTTAGCTTGTCATCAGCTCGTGTATAATGCTCACCATTTTTTAGCAGAGAAAGGCCTTGGATAAATTTTAAATAAGAACAAGGACTCAGAAGTTGTAATTTATAGCTACAGAAGAAGGTCTAGGAGCTCAAAGACTCTTTTTCAAACCATTGGATGATTGCACATTTTGGTTTTTAAAACTCTTTTTTCTTTTTCTGGTTGGTTGTATCTCATGTATACATCTTGCATATTAGCACAATAAAGTTTAACTTACCAAAAATACATCAATAAAATTCTTATATATTGATAAAAAGAAAACTTATAAAAAATAATTTTTGTTTTTTGATAAGTAAAAATATTATTTATATATATCAAAAGGAGTAACCAAGTACACTGAGTGTATACAAGAGAACACATTGCCCATAATAGAAAACCCCTAATAACCCAAAAAGCCCGTGAAAAACAATTCAAAATACGCCAACCCCGACCCTAACCCCTTGCTTCCTGTAGAATTAAAACTCTACCCAAAAAAAAAAAAAAAAAAAAAACCCACCCCAACCCCTTGTTTTCCCCGTCTTCACAATGCTCTCCCTTTAAACTTACTTCTAGTTGAGTTTAGCATCATAGTTGATTGTAAAAAAAAAACTTACCTACTTTTCTTTGAAACTTGATTTGGTTTCAAGCGTGCGGCTTGTCTCGATCGTAGTAATTAGTTCTTTAAATTGGTCTTCACATCCTCTATGTGAAATTCTCACGAACTGCTGAATCTCATTAACTTTAGGCAGAATCCAATCCGCTATTGGAGGAAGAGAGACCAGGGGAGCCACAGTATCCAACTGCACTCCCGGCTCTACCCATTCCTTTACACAAGGCACCAACGCCAAATCCATATTAAAATCTCGTACCTCCTCAGCAACTCTATTGGTTCTCTCTAATGGTATGCATCAAGTCCTTTCACCTTTGGTGTCCCTTTATGTGCAACTTCAGCGGGTCCCTTCGCCAATGGTATAACACCATTGTCCTTCAACTTCGACGAGGGAGCCATAGTTTCTTTAGGTACAGAAGTCACCTGAGACGAATGGCATTCCATTGCAGATGTCTCTACGCCGATACCCGACGCAGAACCCACTTCAAATAACACAGACTTCCTTTTGACCCGCCATTCTCATCTGGATCTGGGTATAGGAGCAAGGCCGAATCTGATTTTCCGTTTTTCTTTATCTTAGTTTAAAGGATTCAGGTCTACCTTAGTCTTGTTCCTTACAACCCTGTTGCCTCTAGCTGAAAGCATGTCTATTTTTGTAGACAAAAAAGCTATCGCGGCCTTCAATTCGACAAGTTGGGTTTTCATCCCCTTTAAAGAATTATGCATCGTGACAAGCTGGTTCTGAGGCATGATCTACAAACTACTTTCATCAATCCCCTCACTATGAACCCCGGAAGCATGACCGGACTTCAGGGTTGCCGCATATAATTGCCTCGCCACCTCGGATGTACTTGGGTCTTATGATTCACCTCCAAGTTGATGTACTCATTCTTCTTTTAGTTTTCCTTCTTTGACCCATCAGCAAAAAGCATATCCGCAGCTCTACGTAATTCCGCAGCAAATTTCTCCCAACCCAGACCTTCATACCCTTCGGGAATGACTACAACACTCCGCCGGCCTCCACCACCATATTCGGTGATTGTTAGAAACCTACCATGCTCGTTGGAGCATTGTTGAGCCATGAATGTTCTGTTTCCTTCGCACGAGTGTTTTATGAAATCCAAATTTCTCCCTGTCTGTATTACTGCTTCCACCGTAGCCTTCAGCCATTTTATACCACTACGTCCCATCACTACAAATCTCCAAAACCTTATACTTCTCTCCACAATTTTTAAGACCTCCATGTTTCTGGCAAAAGCTCAAAAGCCTTCGATTCCACCCAAAAGTGCACCCGCTGACCCATACTAACATCAAACCTAACGACTTCAGTTGTAGGGGCATCCCAAGCTGCATGTCTTCATTCTGACCAGAAAAAGCAGTGTGCAAAAGACAGATGCTCCTAAGCTGAGTTAACGGAGAAAACAGAGTCGCCGGAGAAGAACCAACGTCAGGGGGCCCAAACTGGAGTCGCCGGTCTTGTCTAATAAGGTGGATATACGGATCTGACGCTGGAGAGCGCACAGGACAGCTAAGGAACGCGGATCCAACAAGAAAAACTGAGAAAAGCTCAGAGGAACAGGGTCGCCGGAGATGAAACGACGATGGGAAGCCCAAACTGGATTTGCCGGACTTTTCTGTGTCGGTGGAGGTGCGCGACAGAATGAAACCGCCGGCAAGATCCCCGAGAAAATCTGAATATTCACGGGAGTGAATGGAACCAGGTCTCCGGCGAGATAGACAACGCCGAACAACCCTCGGCGAAGACGTCAGGGCCCGTCAAAACTCTTTGTACTGGCGGTGAGAAGACATTCTCCGATCTAGGGTGGGTGAGGGTGGATGAAGGTGGCAGCGTGTTTAGGTTTTCAGAAGAAGGAATAGGTTTTCATAAAAATAAATTTATAGCTACAAAGAGATGAACAATAATAAAGGATGTTCATAAAAAAGAAATTGTAAAGGAAAATGCATGCTAGGTTGAGCACTATTTCCAAAATAATAATGGGAAAGATGAGAGAGAGAGAGACAGAGAGAGAGAGAGAGAGAGTGAAGGGGAAGATGAACAAACATAAGGGAGAACAAAATTAGAGAAATTCTGAATTACTTTGGATGGGAGGCAGATGGATGAAGCAATTTTACAGTTTTGTTTAGCATAGGGAGTTACTTTTCCATTGACCCAAATTTGGAGGTGTCTCTTTTCATTTTTCCCTTTATTTTAAGATTTTTCTATGAAGTGATAAATGCTCTAGGTAGCCTTTACTCTTCAGGCAGAAAGAGGGCAGTTTTAGTCTAATCTAGTATCACTTAATTTTAGAAATCAAAACCATTTTATATTTTTTATCTTTGAAGATTTATTCTAATTTTTTTCCTTCCAAGTCTTGTTTTGGGTTTTATTCTTTTTTTTTTTTTTTTGGTTCTATTAGTTATTTAGTTTGGGTTGTAGTTGTTAGAGATCATGAGTTCTCGTTGTTTAATCTTCTGTAAATATTGACGAAGCCTTTCAATTCAATGGAGAATTTTTATGGGAATTTTACAGGAATTATGCTTCAAAGTTTGTGTGATGCATTTTGATGGATTTTCTGGTTAAATATGCGTTATGGCATGGAAAATGATGTGAAAAGGCATAATCATGCCTTGCTGTGTGTCCTTAGCAAGAGTTGTTGAAAGAACAGTCAATGTGGGCACTTGTGTAAATGTTTGCATAGAACTGTGGATTAATTTTGTATTTATCAATATTTGTTTGTGATTGTAGAATATCTATGAACGTTACGTATTTGCCATGTGCAGAGAAAGCGAAGAAAATCTGAGGAACATAACGTGGGAAAGAAGGTGAACAATCGTAAGGTATGGTAGTGAAATTATGCTAGTCTTTTTTATATTTACTTCTTTATGTTAAATCTCCATCATTTAAGACTTGAGATGTTTCAGAGAAAATTAAAATTAATTCTTAAGCTGAAAATTTGCCACTTCTGAGATTGATAATTTATTTATCTTTAACATTTATCTTTATTCTCCCCAGTGTTTTTAACTTTGCATACTCTGCTATTCTGCATTGCCAGTACTTTTGTCTTCATTAAATCAAAAGCTATATATTTTGGTACTAGTTAATATGCATGTATTTTTCTTTTTTCTTTTTTATGACAGGGGAACCACCCCACGGTAGAGCCCTTAGGACTCACCCGTGTATTTTTCTTACGGACACATTCTCTTTTGCCTGTCACCAACTTTTGATACTGTCAGTGTGCTTTCAGTTTCATCTCATGAAATTCTAGCGTCTGTTTCCACATGAAGATATTGCTTATCATCCCATGCAGTATCAATTTTCATAGATCTGTCCTGTGACTAGTGATAAAACTTTACATATGGTGAACTTATTCTTTAACTCCTCAATTTGCTTTGTTGTAAAACCATAGATTTAATCTGTTTTTATTTATTGAGTCAATTACTGTCCTTAGGATCTAATGTTGATTGAAGAACCAGTATTCTAAAGATCATACTTCTTCAGGATAAGCTGGTGGAGTCGTCCTCAAAAACCAATATACATTCAGCTCTGCCACTGAACGTAGCTGCAAATTCCCTCATGATGCGCAATATGGATCGGAATGAGATCATGGCTTATGGAGGTTAGCATGTTTCAGATGATTTGTGAAAATATCCCCGTTATTTGTATGTTGTACATAAAATTATTTAGTTGCCTATTCCTGTTTTGCTTCTTCCTTTGTGTGTGCTTTTACCATTGCAACGAAGTGTTTCAGGCTGCTGAATTGGAAGTTTAATAATACACAATCTGAAGTGGTTACTGTAGAATAGAATTTAGTTTATGAGTTCCTGCTCATGTTTTGGATTGCATTCCTTTTAAGCATTAGTGGCTTTATTGAAATTATTTTTCTTTATAAGAAAATAAAAATTTATTGAAGCAAGTAACAAGGCATAGCCCAAGTACACAAGAAGTATACAACTAAGAACACCGAATTACAAATTAAGAGCTAGATAAAGAAAATTATGAAAACAAGCCCTAGAGAAAACAATAGTAGAGTCCGAAAGAAATAAGGTATGATAGAAGAAACATCTAAGTTCATCCAAAGAGTGTTCTCGTCTTCAAACCTTTGGCCATTCCTTTCAACCCAAATGCACCACATAAGACAGAGGAATCATTTTCCACAAAACAGCAATTTGGGGATTATCCAATCAGTCTCTCCAACAAGCTAGGAGATCCACTACCCAATGTTTTAAATTCCGTTTTGGTGATTATTCCAATTCAAGTACTGGAACAGAATACTCCGTTATCAGTGCGTTCCGGTGTACCATTTTGTGATTAGCTATATGTTTATATTTATGAGCTTTTCTATTTATCATCCCCACGCACCACAACTTTTTTTTTTTTTTTTTAAATTTGGTTTTATTCTTTTTAAACTAATTGAATTCTTCTACTCATCATCCATATCCCACACATTTAGTAAGAAAATAAAAATAAAAAAAATAAAAAAAAGTGTGGTGTGTGATTTGTGAGGATGATATATAGAATTTTTCATATTTATATATATGAACTGATAACTAATAAAACAAATTCATGTATATGTAATTATGTATCATATGTGTATGTGTGTGTGTGTGTGTGCGCGCTTATATATATATATAAGCACTCTGCTTAGCTGATTCTTTGCTATTGTACTCAAGGGAGGGGCTGTAAACGAGTTCTTGTCTTCGCTTTTCTAGCTATTAGAATGTAACTAGGGGTTTCTTTTGCATACTTCCTGTGTACTTGGGTTTCGCCTATTACATTGTGTTTAATAAAATTTTTTAACTAATAAAAAAAATATATATATATAGAAGAATTGAAGATTTCTAAAATTAATATACATTGAAATCATTAAAAAAAAGGTAGAGATATTGGTGTCAAAAGTATTAAAAAAATCACAAACTTGAGCTAAGACCAAAAAAAAAAAAAAACAAAGAAAAAAAAAAAAGAGCCGAGAAATTATTAAAAATAATGAAGATTTAAAAAAAAAGAATGGGGGGACATATTTAAAGTTACAAAAAGATTTAAATTATATAAATCCCTTTTAGATTTTAAAATTACATGAATGCCATCTAAATTTGAAATTTACAAAAATGCCACCCAAGTTCAAGAAAATTACAAAATTGACATTAAAACAATCTGGAATTGGCTGGAATGGGCCGGAATTTGGAACGAAACGAAATGAGGATGTATAGTGTACTAGATACTACACTAGAACGGAAAATTCCTGTTGTTCCGGCCGGAACGGAATGGAGTTCAAAACTATACCACCACCCTCCTTAGCATCACCCATGTGATTCCAACCTTGTTAAAAATATCATCTCAAAAAAACCTTGCCACCTCACAATTGAGTAATAAATGGTCCACTGATTTACCATATTTTTTATACATATAGCATCAATACCTAACAATAAGCCCACACTTTCTCAGATAATCCACTGTAAAAATTTCTGATGGGAAGCCGTCCAACCAAAGAAAGCAACTTTGGAAGGCACCTTACTCCAAATGCACTTCCATGGGAAGAAGTTGTGGGTTTGATCTAACATCACCTTGCACAAAAACGGATGGTGAACTTATGTTCCCATCATAAATCCAACACAACTTATTCATCTCCCCTCTATCAATACTCGTATCATACAACAACCTGTGAAGCTCAAAAATAGCCCCACTTCCCTATATATGGTCCATGGCGACAACTCGTGGTTTTTGTCTCTTATTATGTATTGCAAGTATTTATTATAATTTACCATTGTAAGTTTATGTACTGCAATAAATTCCTTTATGCTTGAGAGTTTTAGTTTTGCTCAGTCTGGAGGAGAATTGCCTGGTAGAAAAATTAATTTATCCTTTATAACAACCCAAGGTAATTCAAGCTATGTCTGGATTCTTACTCCAAAAAGGATTAGTCAAGATTGCAGTTAGGGCCTCTTGGTATCATTATAAAGGGCTTGAACTTCTCCCTGTCAAGCAATGTGTGATCACATTTATCACATTCCTATACCAAACACTTCTGGTTGTATTTGGTTTTGATACCATTTGTAAGAACCAAAGAATGGCCCAAGCCACATCTAGATATATACTCCAAATATCTAATAAGGTTACAATTGGAGGCCCTTGGAATCATTATGAAAGGCTTGAACTTCGCCCTCCCAAGCATGGCTGCTACCCACACTATACAGCCGGGGAGCTATGCATCACCCCACCCCTAATCTGCTTTGCTTGTCCACCCGTTGACCGGTCGGGTGGAATTTTCACCCTTCTGTCTGCCAAACCTTCAAACTGCTCAGAAATCAAACACAGCACTCAAGGACCCGAGATCTAGAGACCAGGAGCTGAATCAGGTCTCTAGATTGAGATCCACGGTGCAATGCAGTGGATGGAGAGACTCATGGCCCCGCCGAGGGTCTGCGCATGAAGGCAAGAAGATGAGAAATAGAAGTGGAGGAGTAGGGGGGGAAATGGCTATAGTGTTATGCTTTTGAAAGAGAGAGCCTTTTGGGTGTTGATAGATATGAAGTATGGAAGTTTTGGAGGTGGATGGTGCTCAAACGAGGAAAATGGGTCATTTGGGGTTGGTCTCTGGAAGAATATTAGAAGATAGCAATGGTTAATTGTTGTCAATTATTGGACAATGTGAGGAAATGAGTGATAGTAGTCGTTAGTTGTTGTCACATGCGTAAGAAGAGTGGAGAATCTGTGGATCACCTTCTTCTACATTGTGAGATTGCTGGCCTGTATGGAACATGGTTTTTGGCCTCCATGGGATACATTGGGTAAGTCCTTCTTGTGTGCTGGATCTTTTAACATTGTTGGACAGGGCAGTTTCGTTGTCATCAATATACACTTTTATGGAAAATTACCCTATTATGTCTATTATGGTGTATTTGGAGAGAGAAATGATCACAGATTCAAGGATTGCTTATCGATGTTGGAGCTCAAGTCTTTCTTTCCTAATACTCTCCCGTTTGATTGTAGTCCAAAATTGTGGTACTTTTGATATTTACGTTTCATGAACTATTAGCACTATTTCCTTCTAAGAGTTAGGTAGATCTCATGTATTGTTCTTGTATACTGGGGTTGCACCCTTTTCATATTTAAATAAAATTCTACATTACCTTTCAAAAGAAAAATCTTCTGTAAAATCACAAATAATGCTTTTGTTACACATCTTTCTTTTCACACCCCTTAACTGATGCATGCTACCTCATGCCTATCAGTTAAAGTTGCAAAGGTGTTGTTATTAATTTTTTATATATTTAATTGTTGATGCCATTGGTTGCAACTTATACTGAGATTGTTGTTCTCTTTGGTAGTCTCTGGAATAGGTGGCCCAACAAAGCATCTCTTGGAACAGAATGCTCAAGCGTTTAACAAAATCACAGCTAATCTTTCTATATCCAAGGTGATTCTTTTACAGTAAATTTGCAAATGTCATTAATGCAAACCTTAAATATTAGATATGGGTAAGAAAAATAATTGCAGAACTGTTTACCATTATGCGGAGTTGATAATATATACCATAAGGGTGAACTTCAGTTATTTAAAAAGCTCCTTGTTCATCCAAGATACAAGATAACTCCCATTGTGTAGCCCATATGTTCAAAGTGGCCTCCAATGAACGGAGATATACAGTTTGAGCACTGTGCACATGTAACATTGTCAATTTGAAGAAAAAATGACATCACTGGTAATTCTGCCACTTGTGTGGACCTGCCATTCAATACCATTCACCCAAATGATCATTTTGTGTCTGCTAATTTATCTGACTTTTATTGCTTTATTGGTTTAAATTTGGATAACTTATCCCCAAGGAAAGAAAAACCCTTAAGGGCGGCAGATTCTTTCATATTTGCTGTTACCAAATTTTGCCTGTTTATTATGGAAGACCATGGACTCAACATGTAAACAACTTTGTGTCCTTTATATCACTTGGTGTTGATGCTCGTAATTCAGTGGGCCAACCTGGATCTGAACCCATATTTTCCTGCAATAAGATGCTATAGATGATGATCTTTTGCTTAATAAAATATTTTCAAAAAGTAGAATGACAATATTAAAAAATTCTGAGACTACTTTGTGAGAAATTGACAATGGCATTAAATTATGCATATTATTATCCATATCTAATTAGCAATTTAATTAGCATCTTAGTATTTTCGTAATTTACTAATTAAGAAACCATTATCTTTTGGTCTAGTAGTGATACAATGGATAAGCATTAAGCACATAAAGCTTCCTATTCCTTTTACATCCAAAATAGTTATGTACTATTGGTAGAGCACTGGCATTAGCCTAGCCAAATGCTTGTGCCTAGCCAAATTTTGGCTAAGTAGCTCAAAAGTGGTCTGCATCGGAATAGTCAAAACTCCAAGGCTCCACTTTTGAGCTACAGTAAATCAATCCCTTTCTTTAAATTTGGCCAGCCACTATTCATCTCCAAAATAATATTTTACTCTCAAAATATTCCCAATGGCTACTATTGGATAATTAGGTTGAGGAAAAAAATAGTTGGGAAACAATAATTTTAAGTAAAAAATAAATTATTAATTAATACATTGAGTGTATTTGCAAAATATAAAAAAAATTAAATTATTATTAAAATATCTAATATCATATTATTATTTTGACTTTTGGATGGATAGTCCAATATGGATTAACCTCTTAACTTTTGGTCAAATTTTGGACTTGGCAATGGTTAGCCATTGCCAATGCTCGTAGTGCAAATATGAAAATGATATCTGGACATTCAAAATAAAACGAGCATTTGAAAAATTCTTTCTACATATATGGCTAGAGTAGCAAAGTTCTGCAGTGTAGTATTAGGCTCTGGCCTACTTTCTATTTCTCCCATTCTTTAGCATTCTGGTGCATGTTAGGATGTAACATGTTAATTGAAATTTCTATTTATTGATCTTGTTTAGCTCTTTTTTTTTTAAAATCTAAAAACAAGAGTTGTGCCTTTTCTTGTTTTAACGGTTTGTGCGAGCATGCTGGGTAATAGGGCACAAAACACGGAACTTGTGGTCCACTTGCTATGTGTTTAGATCTTCTCACCAATCCTGATTAAAGCGAGCTTAAGCGTCAAGGCCAAAGCACTATGCTTACCATAAGTGTATTTCGAAAAGTGCATATTAAGAGTGCCTTTTGGGGCCCTTTTTGGGGGATGTTTAGATGTTAGATTTTCTAGAAAATTTCAACTTTTTAAGAGAACTTTTAAAATTGCATTTTATGAGGTTTTGTGATGGTGGGACCCATTTAAAAATGTTTGGATTGAAAATTTTTTTGAAAGATGTTTCTATTGATGATTGAAAAGGTGGTGGGACCTATTAAAAATGTATGAGAAGAAGATTTTTGTGAGGTTTTTTGAGTTTTGTGAAAGTTGGTTGGGTTTTTGTTTTTTTACGAGAATCAAGATAAGATATAATTATTTTTGTGTAAAGATGTTTGGTTGAGAGTAGGAGAAATTACACCCCTTGTTCCCAAAACCTTTAAAAACATTAGTTTTAGCTATTATTCGTTTGAACTATTAACTTACCTGTCATAACATTATATGAAGTAGATGAGGAAGATGACGAGAGTTAGAAATCTTTTGATGACAATGATGATGCTCTTATTCTGATTTCAATGTTTTCAAACTAATAGACAGAGTAGATAAAAAAATAATCTCATATAATTTAAATTTATAATAATTATATATAATAAATTATCAAATTTTTATGGTTTCTATGGGTGTAAACTTAATTTTCAATGATGATGGTCTTAATGTTTATGTTATTTGACAAAATAATCTATATATGTCACTTATACACTGTATTGCTTATGTTAGCATCGATTTAAATGTATTCGATTCTTGTGCTATTTTAGTTATTGTCCTTGGGATGTTTAAATGTGTAACTAATTGATTACTTGATTGTCATGTTGCATAATACTCTTATTAACAAACTGAGTAATGGGTTAAATTTATACATTTTTATTATCTTGCTTTCTTAAGCCTTTTTGTTGTATTTTCTTAATATTTTGATATTATTTATTATTTATAAAAATGTGTACTTTACTTCATTTTAGGCGCGCTTTGAGCCTAGGCTCTAGGTGGCATTTTGCCCTCAAGTGCGCCTGACACTTCAACACTGCTTCTCACCCATATTTTCAGCGAGATCATGCTAGCCATATCTTCTCAGTTTCAGATAAGAATAATTGCACTTTTGTAGCTGGAATAATAAATTTCTACTGCTATCAACAGGTGGAAGACAACATCAATCTCTTCTGCCGTACGAGACACAACATTACTGCTATCCTAAATGAGTATGTGGATGCTCATTATATCTTAAATTTAGTTTAAATGCTATCTTTCCTGTTTTGTTAGATGTTTGGGTCTGGATAAGAGTTCACTCTGTGTGTGAATTCTGTTTCAATCTTTGTAGAATGAGAGAAATGCCTGGCATAATGAGCCACATGCCACCGCTGCCTGTAAGCATAGACGAGGATCTTGCAAATAGTATTTTGCATTATACAATTTAGGTAAGCCTGCACTTGAGTTTCCTCAATATTCTTTATTGTTGTCTTATAGAGAGAGTTCCATTTATTTGGGTGGAGCATTGTCTTTTCTCTTTGCTGAATGCTTCTCATAGGAAGTCTTATCCGATATTTGACCTCAATCTGTTTGTATTGTGGGGAGATTATCTTTATCATCAAGCTTTTAAAAACAACTGACTGTTCAACTTTTACCAATTCAATGACCGCAAATGGACCGCCTTAAAGTGTCTGAGCTCAGCAGTATCCAAGTTCTTTTTCTTTACCGGGAAGCCGAGCTGTATACATGCACTTAGGAGCCTTGCTTATTCGAGAACGCTACGAACTGCCTCGTCAAATTTTGGGCTTCGACCTGTCTTCGAATCTACTGCTCCCCCGATGTATCGTGTTTCCTCTGCAGGCAGATGTATAAATAAAATTGTTTTGTGGAAACAAATACCGATATATGTATAGATTGAGATGGCACTTTTCATTATTTTCAACTGTTAATTTTCATTTGTCATTCACGTTGTGGACTAAGCGCAGATTGGCTTTTGTCTTTAACTTTGATTGGAGTTCTTAGTTTTAGTTAAAAGAGTTTTTCTTTTGGCAGGAACAGTTATGTGTATATATTATTCCATCATATTTAACAGTTATTTCATAAAATCTCCAATAGCTGAGAGTATGCCTGCAACATTGGTAGTGCGTCGATAAAAACATTTATACTCTTATTTGAAGGATGTGGTAATATCTTCCTGGAAATTTGTTAGTGGTCCCTTCGGAGACATCCGATAAAATTTGAACGATATAGAGAATATTAGCATGGCCCTGTGCAAGGACGACACCCACAAATTGGGAAATTGTCAAAATGTTTTACTTATAAAAAAAAAATTAGTGATTTACATAGACGGACTAAGTTGTTTTGGTGTCGAAGAAGATGACCAAAGGAAAAGGCACCTCGAGCTAGGGTGAGTTGGGAACTTGGGTTTGTTCGAGCGGACTCGTAATTTTCTACCAATCCAGAATATCTCAAAATTTGGCTCGCGCCTAGACTCTTATAAATGTTCAGGTTCTTGAAGTCAACTCGAGCTTGCTTCCATTTTTTTTTTTTTTTTGTTATTTTGTCAATTTAAAAAATAATAAACGGTAAATAAATAAAATAATTAAACAAATAAATGAAAAGAATCAAAATTGCAATTTTGATTGATTTCTTAGTCAATCAAAGTTACACACTAATACAATATTATAATTTGTACTTATAAATATACTTGCAACTAACAAATATATGTCTACATATATGCGCATATATATATATATTTATGTGAAAACAACTTCNGATTTTTTTTTTTTTTTTTTTTAGTTTGTTATTTTGTCAATTTAAAAAATAATAAACGGTAAATAAATAAAATAATTAAACAAATAAATGAAAAGAATCAAAATTGCAATTTTGATTGATTTCTTAGTCAATCAAAGTTATACACTAATACAATATTATAATTTGTACTTATAAATATACTTGCAACTAACAAATATATGTCTACATATATGCGCATATATATATATATATTTATGTGAAAACAACTTCATTAATAAAACCGAATTACAAATGATTATTAGTCCAGATTGTCAAATTGGTCTGAATGCCCTTTCCATAGGGTTTGCTTTCATTATATAGAAGAGAGTTACATAGTAATTGCCTGATTTCCAGCGCCTAAATGCTATACAAGGTAAGTATTTCCAACGTTATTTACATAGAGATTATCTGCTATATACAATCTAGATATAAAGGAAAACATCCCTAAAATAGTACAAAGCAAATCCCATAACATCACAAATCAAATCCCGTAACATCCCCCCTCAAATTGATGCTGGTAGATCAAGAAGCATCAATTTGTCAACCAAGAATTGATGCCGGTGCCGAGAAAGAGCTTTAGTGAAGATGACCGCAGTTTGATGTTCGGTGGAAATGTGAGGAAGTGTAATCACATGTCTGTCAAAGGATTCACGTATGGAATGACAGTCGACTTCGATATGTTTCGTACGCTCATGGAAGACAGGATTAGCAGCGATCTGAATAGCATTAGTATTATCAGCATGAAGAGGAGTGGAATGAAGCTGAGGAAAACCAAGTTCACCTAATAACCCACGAAGCCATGTGATCTCAGAGCAAGTGGAAGACATAGCACGATATTCAGACTCTGTGGAGGACTTGGAAACTCTGTCTTGCTTCTTACTCTTCCAAGAAATGAGTGCATTGCCTAAAAACATGCACCAACCAGTAACAGAGCGATGAGTATCTGCACATCCGGCCCAGTCAGCGTCACTATATCCTACCAACTGTAAGGAAGATTCCTTAGGAAAGAACAACCCGCGTGGAGAGGTGCCTTTTAGATATCGGATAATGCGGCGAACAGCGGCAAGGTGAAGGTGTCGAGGGGCCTGCATAAATTGACTGACCTGCTACATAGCAAAAGAAATGTCAGGACGAGTAATCGTCAAGTAGTTCAAACTCCCAACCAGTTGCCGATACAAGGATGGATCTGATAGAAGCTCGCCTTCCTCCTGACGAAGCTTAAGATTTACCTCCAAGGGAGTAAGAACAGAATTACCCAATTGGAGACCAGCTAATGAAATTACTTCCTCTGTGTATTTGTGCTGATGTAACAATGTACCAGTCGGAGTAATTTGGACCTCAAGGCCAAGAAAGTACTGCAAGGGACCAAGATCTTTCATGTGAAAAGAGGTCTTGAGGTGCTGTTGTAATTGCTTAAGTAACTCAATATCAGAGCCAGTAATCACAATATCGTCAACATATACTAGAAGCAATACAATTCCTGCAGAAGTCTTGCGAAGAAACAGAGAGGAATCAAACTGACTCTGAGTAAAGTGAAAAGCAAGCAAAGTAGAGCGAAATTTATCAAACCACGCACGCGGAGCTTGTTTCAAGCCATACAAGGATCGGCGTAACCGACAAACCTCTGAGGAAGGTGTAGTAAACATGCCAGGAGGTGGAGACATATAAATTTCTTCTTTCAAATCCCCATGTAGAAAAGCATTCTTCACGTCCATCTGCTGGAGAGACCACCCCTGTGACGCAGCAAGTGCCAAGATAGTCCGTACAGTAGTCATTTTAGCAACAGGTGCAAATGTCTCTTCATAATCAATACCATACTCCTGTCGGTTCCCAAGGGCCACGAGACGGGCCTTATATCGGTCCAGTGAGCCATCAGACCGAAACTTGACTGAGTATACCCATTTACAACCAATAGGTTTGACACCAGAGGGACAAGTCACAAGATCCCAAGTGTGATTGTCTTGAAGAGCTTGGATTTCTTCTTGCATGGCCTGCTGCCAACATGCTTGGGTGGCTGCCTGAGTATAAGAGTGAGGAACAGAAACAGTATCGAGAGTGGCAGTAAGCGAGGTATGAGAAAAACCATACCTATCTGGTGGATGTGTAACCCGGGTGGAGCGCCGAGGTATCGGAAGCGTAGAATCAGATGACGGATCAGTGTCTAGAAGAGGCGCTGAAGGAGGACGTCTATGGTACACCATACCTGGTTTAAATCGCTCAATAGAAGAAGGTACATCATCAAAAGCGGGTAGAAGAGTAATAGGAGGATCAGAAATAACCTGAGACTGAAAGAAATATTGATTTTCAAAGAAAATCACATTCCGGGAGATCCGGAATTTGTTTGCATGAGCATCATAACAAACAAATCCTTTCTGAGTAGGACTATATCCCATAAAAGCACATGTGACAGACTGGGCAACAAGCTTGTAACGATCAATAGGTGGCAGATGAACAAAACAAACACACCCAAAAGTATGGAAGGATTGATACTCAGGAGATATGCCAAATAATCGAAGATAGGGAGAATCATAATTTAGAGTGACAGTAGGCAAACGATTGATCAAATAAACAGCAGTAGATAAAGCTTCTACCCAGAACTTAGAAGGTACAGACGAATCAATCAGCAAAGTACGAACAACATCTAAGAGATGACGATTCTTACGCTCAGCGACTCCATTTTGTTGAGGGGTATAAGGACAAGAACGTTGAGAAATGATCCCTTTTTGCTGAAGATAAGTCTAAAAGGAATGAGACATGTATTCCCCCCTGAGTCGGAGCGTAAGGTTTTGATACAAGTACTGAACTATGTCTCAACAAGTGCAACAAATTTTTGAAAAACAGAGAACACGTCAGCTTTAGAACGGATAAAATAGATCCAAGTAAATCGACTGCAATCATCGATAAACGTCACAAAATAACGATACTGCCCATGAGAAATAATAGGACTGACACCCCAAACATCAGTATGCACAATCTCAAAGCAAGTAGAAGCGCGACTACCATGCACAGGAAAAGGTAATGTTTTACTTTTACCAAGACGATAAGTAGCACAATCAAAAGATACAAGAGACGAAGAAAAAGATTCTTTATTGCCCAAAAAGTCATGTTTCAAAAGATGAGTCAAGACAACAGAATTGGGATGACCCAATTTCTTATGCCATACTTCATTATTATTGGCAGTAGCCGTACAAGCAAAAGAAACAATATTAGGAATAGAAAACTATAAAGGAAATAGACGTCCTACTTTAGGCCCCTTCGCGATCACCGTCCCCGACACCTGATCTTGCACAAGACAACCACCACGAGAGAAATGAACATCACAGTTATTATCCACTAATTTTCCAACAGAAATCAAATTGGTAGATAATCCAGGAGAGACAAAAACATTTCGAAATGAAGAACCCAAAGTACCAACAGCAGTAATGGGAAGTGTACTGCCATCAGCAATCTGAATAGTTTGCGTGCCTCCATACTTACGAACACCATGGAGACCCGTCGTACTACCAGTCATATGATTAGAGGCACCCGAATCAACAATCCAAGAAGAAGTGGAAGTAGGATCTGTACCTTGTAGGCCCAAAGCCGTAAAAGCAGACACAATCATTTGTTGAACCATGGCAGATGTGAGAACAGATGAATCAGAGCTTACAGTGGAAGGCGCAGAAGAAGACGAGGGTTGAACAGTAGCTTGAAAGGCCTGGGATTGGCGATTCTGAGGCCGTACACGACAATCTTTGATGATATGACCCTCTTTCTTGCAGTAATTGCAAACTTTCTTAGAACAGTTGCGAGCAATATGGCCAAACTCCTTTCAACTAAAACACTACAACTTATTCCGTCCTCTCCCTTGGGCTGCATAAGCTACATTCACAGCCTCAGAAAAGACTTTCTCAGAAGTCATACCCATCTGAGTGGATAACTGCTGTTCTTCACGTAATAAATCGCCCAAGCAAAGATCCAAAGAAGGAACCGGATTACGGTTCAATAAACCAGCTTGAACAGGCTCAAACTCAGGTCGAAGTTTCAACAAAACTGATCACGTTGACTCTCAGCATGAACCGCGTGAAGAGCCGTGAGTGCCGCAGTGGGAACCTTAGCATGCACAATAGCAGAATACTCACTCCAAAGATTAATAAAACCAGAATAAAATTGCTCAATGGTTAGATTACCTTGATTGTAATTGCCAAGTTCCAACTCCAATTGGAATTTCCGAGCGTTGTGGTCTTGTTGATAAATACGATTCAGGTAGTCTCACATAGCCTGAGCCGTCGTAAAACATTGAAGATTGGTGACAAGATGGGGCTCAATCGTCCCCAGTAACCAGGAGATCACCTTAGCATCCTTGATCTCCCATTGGGCAAATTTCTTTTCATCAGTGGGAATTCGAACAGAACTATCAAGATGATTTGATAATTCTTTCCCTTTCAAGAACATTTTAAATTGAAAGGCCCACGTAGAAATTTTTTTTTCCAGTAAATCGAATAATAGTATTCTCAAGAGACATGATAAAAGGCACTTAAGAAAATAAAAACCCAAGCAGCAACCAAAGAAACAGCAAGCCGAAGTCAAAGCAGGTCCAAATTCAAATAACAAAAGGGCCGAAACACACAACCAGCAAAAATAAGTCTCGGATCAAACACGGGGCCCAAACACAATTACCCACAATTCGAAATACTTGCCGTGTGTGAAAATGGCACAGCAGAGCAAGGACTAGGAGAAGCCATGCCCTTCGTCGACCACACCAGAACAAAACCCAGCCACCCACAGAGTTGCCGACTGCCACAGAGAACACCGACTGGCACACAGCCCCACAGAGAGCACCGACCACCACAGATACACCGGAATAGGGAGTCCGCAACAAGAAACAGGACTCACAACGCCGACAGAGCTCCGACGGCCAACGAAATGGCAAACTCAGAAATGATGAACACGACAGAGAGCTCCAACTCTCAACCAGGAACCAGAAAAACTTGCGGAAATAGGGAAAAAAAATTCTCCCACCGAGAACTCACAAACCCTCACAAACAGCGATGGAAATCTCACACCAGAGATTAAGACCACAAAGACTGAAAACAGAGTAGGGGCTCTGGTACCATGTCAAATTGGTCTGAATGCCCTTTCCATAGGGTTTGCTTTCATTATATAGAAGAGAGTTACATAGTAATTGCCTGATTTCTAGCGCCTAAATGCTATACAAGGTAAGTATTTCCAACGTTATTTACATAGAGATTATCTGCTTTATACAATCTAGATATAAAGGAAAACATCCCTAAAATAGTACAAAGCAAATCCCATAACATCACAAATCAAATCCCGTAACACAGATGACTTGAGAAATAAAATTTGGGAATCACTCCTATTATACATTGATAGCTTCCACATTCCAAGCATATCTGGCAAGTTTAAAAGCTGCTTCACTTTCCATTCTTCCCACATGTTGAATTTTGCAACTCGGAAAACTTTGCATCAGTCCTTGAATATCTTTGGTGATATTGCCTATCAATGATCTTGATCACCTTGGATTTCTTGGACCATTAGAAGAGAATCACTTTCTATTAAAAGCTCATGTAGTTTCTGATGAATGCACATTTGCAAACCTCTTAGTATTGTTATAAGTTCAATTTCTAAGGGCTCAGCTACTTCATGTTCTTTTTTTCTAGCTGGCATTATAACTTCCCCTTGGCTATTTCAAAGGATGATCTCCACACGTGCATATTGTTGGTCATGGAACATAGCTCCATCCACATTCAATTTCGCATCCTGTGGTGGTTGTTGCCATCGAAAACAGTTCTTAATACTGCTTAGAGATTCTCTTTTGGTATCTTTAAAATTTTTCAGCACATATAGGGCATGGTTGATCACATATTCAGGTGTCAGGTATTTACCTTCAAACACCATCTGATTTCTTCTAAACCAACAACCCCATGCAATTAGGAAAAATAGCTCCAGATCTTCCTTGTTGCCTCTCTCACTTATTTGTCAAGCCATATCCACAGAGTCTTGGGTAGGAGCAGAAGTATTTAATGTAGGTAAGTGTCAGATCCAGCTCTCCTACTGGGATGGGCAGTGATACAAGGCATGTGGTGTATCTTCCATTGTAGTGGAACAAAACTGGCAGTTGTCTTCATCTAAGACTTTCCACTTCTTCAGATTAGATTTTGTAGGTAATCTATTAGTACAAGCTCTCCAAGCCAAAACCTTCACCCTGTTCAAAATTTTCATTTCCCAAATTTCCTTCCAAATGCTTTTCTGCCTACCAGCATTAGCACTTTCCCCTTCCACTCTTGCTTTGCTCATATCTATAATGATATGCACTTCTCACGCTAAACTTTCCATCTTTCTCAAGTGCTCAAATATGTGCATCTTCATGTTCTCTAGAACTAATAACCATCTTCAACACTTCAGTGGCTGGTGGTGGTGGTAGTAGGCTTCTCATTTTTAATACATCCCACCACTTTGTTTGGTTATCTATCAATTCCTCCACTTTGGCCTCACTATTCGTGATCTCCTCCTCTCTCACGTGTTGTTTTAACTTCCTGAATCCAAGTTTTCAAAAATCATTCCAGATTTGGATTAATTTCCCATTCTCCACCCTCCATCTGTATCCATTAGCATCTTTTTTTTTTTACTCCCTAGATGCCCTTCTAGACATAAGAAAGATTGTGTCCCATTTTGTATTCTAGAAAAATGTCCTTAGGAAAATATCTTGCTTTAAAAATTTTATGGAGTAGATTGTCTTCATTTTGCATTAATCTCCATCCTTGTTTGGAGTGTAGGGCTTCATTAAAAGCTCTGAGGTCCTTGAATCCCATTCCACCAACTTGTTTAGGAGCACACAACTTTTTCCAGCTCACCCAATGGATTTTATTCTCCTCTTGTCTTTGGCCACACGAGAATTTGGCCATCATCTACTCTAGTTCATTGCAAAGAGATTCTGGCAACTTAAAGCAACTCATGGAGTATATGGGGGTTAACAGAGCCACAGTCTTAATGAGAACCTCCTTAACCCCTTGTGACAGTAACTTCTCCTTCTAGCTTTGAAGTTTCTGCCATACTTTGTGCTTGATGTCAGAGAAGGCCTTTTATCTTGCTCTCCCAACTATAGGTGGTAAGCCTAAGTACGTGTCATAATTTTGGAACTCTTGAATACTCCAAAATGATAGAATCTCCTCCTACTTCGCTGTAGTGACATTTTTCTGAATACCATAGTTCTTTTCTCTCTATTAATCTTTTTGTCAGAAGCCATCTCATATTTCTCCAGTAGATTTTGCACAGCTACTTTTCCTGTAGATTTTCTTTGCAAAATAACAAATTTTCATATGCAAAGAGTAGATTATTCACCATGGGTGCCTCTCGACAGATTTTTATCCCACTGATTTGTTTTGCATGCTTAGCTTGTTGTAGCAAAGTGATCAAGCCTTCAGCGCACAACAGGAACAGGTATGGAGACAAAGGATCTCCCTGCCTTAAGCCTCTAGGGGTGATAGGGCCCATCGGTTCTCCATTTATTAATACAGAAAAGGAAACAATCTTAACACATAACATGACAAGTTCTATGCATTTTGTAGCAAACCCCATCTTAACATAACTTCTTCTAAGTAACCCCATTCTAATCTATTATAGGCCTTACTCATATCCAGCTTTAAGGACATATATATATTTTTGCCTGATCTTTTATTCCTTAGAAAGTGTATCATTTCGTAAGCAACCAAGATATTATCAGTAATAAGTATGCCTGCTACAGATGCACTATGAGAGTAGATATAATATCAGGTAGCACTATCTTAAGCCTATTTGCAAGCACTTTAGGATTGTCTTTTGGAATCAAAGTAATACAAGTATGATTGAGTGAGCTAGGAAACGTACCACCATTCAAAGCTTGCAACGCAGCACAAGTGACTGATTTACCCACAACGTGCCAGTACTTTTGAAAGAAAATGGGGGCCATTCCATCAGGCCCAGGTGTTTTGGTTGGGTTCATCTGGTGCAGTGCTTTCACCACCTCAGCCTCAGTGAAATTTTTTGTAAGCTCTATGTTCATCTCCCTAGTGATTCTTCCATTGAGTGCATATAAGAATTCTATATCACCTCTCTGGGTGCTAACAGTGAACAAGTTTTGAAAATATTGCAGAATAATCCTATCTCTTTCATCTCTCTCCCTCCATACCCCTTCTCCATCCTTTAGTCTAGCAATTTGGTTTTTCTTTCTTCTATGAGAGGCTTTACTATGGAAGAATTTAGTATTTTGATCACCTGATTTTAACCACATGACCTTGGATTGTTGCCTCCATAATATTTCATCTCTTTCTAGCCAACAGTGTAAATTATGGCCTGCTAATGGTCCTCCACTCTCAGATGTGCGGATCACTATTTTGTATCTATTAAAGGTGAACTCTTGCCTATTGTATCTTTGTGTGGACTCTTTTGAAAGATTGCTTGTTCCATTTCATCAGGTTCTCACTACACACAGATATTTTACTAATTACGTCTCCCATGTCAGCATGCCCAAGGTTCCTATTCCATGAATTTGCAATGACTTTTTCACAATCATCCGCTTCAATCCACATAGCTTCAAATCTGAATGATCTTCCACCACTTCTCTTGTATTTGTCTCCCTCCATCTGCATAATTATTGGTGCATGGTCCGAATGAGCTGCTGAACCATGTACAAATTTAACATTGGGAAACATATTACACCACTCATTGTTGGCTAGAAATCTATCCAATCTCTCACTGATGCTATTTTCCATTCCTATATTGTTCCACCAGGTATATTTAACCTTTTCATATCCCATATCAATCAACTCACAATCATTCACAATTTGTCTAAATTCCTCCATCTATTTTTCAGGTCTATCTCTACCACCTTGCTTTTCAGTTTTACTTAAGATCTCATTAAAGTCTCCAAACACTAGCCATGCTTGGTTTACTTCCCCCATCATCAACCTAAGTAATTTCCACGTTTCAAATCTTCTTGTATATGAGATTGCCCATAGATTCCTCTTAACTACCACTCTCTACATACTCTCCCAGCTTCTATCATCCCTTCATAAATATGGTGTTTAAAGAAGTTCGTAATAGTCAATAGCATATCATTCTTCCACATTAGAGTCAAACCTCCACTACAACCTTCACTATCTATAGCTAAGCAACAATCAAACCCAACTGAAATTTCAAAGTCTCCATCCTCCTAATTGCGAATTTAGTCTTTTGCAGGAACAATATGTCGGGAACTTCCTTCTTGACTAGATCACGAAGGGCTTGAATTCCACGTGGATTCCCAAGCCCATGGGAATTCCAGCCTATAATTTTCATTATTCTTGGTGGGGCTGGGATCTAGCCTCTGCAGATCTAGCAATTTTAGTTTTTTCTTTCATGATTTCAGACTTAGGGTCTTCTTTCTCTATCTCTTTCCTCTTTTGTAGTTGTTCGTCTTCTCCTTAATCTGTCCCTTCATACCATTCCTTTTGTGCCATTGTTGTTTCCTGCCTTTAGTTGATCTATTAGGCCTTCCTCGTGGGCCCCTCCAAAGGCTCATGCAAGGCCTCATGTGGCTC
This sequence comes from Pterocarya stenoptera, assembly GCA_003123785.1. Classification (NCBI taxonomy): domain Eukaryota; kingdom Viridiplantae; phylum Streptophyta; class Magnoliopsida; order Fagales; family Juglandaceae; genus Pterocarya; species Pterocarya stenoptera. Next base: position 375,100 of record QEOT01004516.1, read on the forward strand.
CACACTCCCTTCTTCCTATGGCCCATTTACCCTCCTCTCCTTTTTAGATAACGGTCAAGTTTCATTCAAGTCAGCAACTAGCCTTGGTGTTTTTTCCTTCATAACTTTATATATAGACATTTCGCCATTTTTTCCTTCATAACTACAACTAGCCCTGTTCGCATCCACTAACCAAGTGGAAGGCAATCTTCATTGAATGAATCTTTCTTGTTTTGCCAACAACTACAGTCCCTGTGATTTCGTCCTAATCTTCCACAAACATAACAGAAATTGGGGAGTGTCTCATATACAAATCTAACCCAACATGATCCATGTGGCTCTAGGTTGATTCATTTGCCTCTCATGAGAGGTTTCTTGATATTCAAGCGAACCCTTACTCGGAGGAATTCTACCCTAGCCACTTCCCCCTTTTCGACGTCAATCTCTTCCACACTCCCAATAATTTCTCCAATTAGTCTCCCAACATTCTCATTCATAGCATGCAGTGGTAGATCATAGAGTTGGATCTAGAACGAAGCTTCTGTAATCATGATTTTGTTTATTTGTAGCTCCCCTTCAATATCTTTCACCAAAACTAGGTGCTTATCAAACGACCATGGCCCCTCTCTCCTCACCCTTTCTTTCTCTATGCAATCTTCAAACTCTACTAGCATCAGTCGAGAACCCAAATCTTTAAACTATATTTTCTTCACTGGATGCTAAATCTTCCTCATTGTTTGTTTAAAAGCTTGATAGTTATAATGTTTCTCCGTCAATAGGGACACAATCAAGCACTTTTCACCTCTATTAATCAAGTTCTCAAGTAGGTTGGTATCAACCAAAATCTCCTCTTGTTCTTGCTCAAAGTAAGAAAGTTTTCTGCATAGCTCCTCTATGTTCTGAGTTCTCCTCCATTCCTTTCGCTTTGTTAATACCGTAGTCTTCACCTAGATCCCAAAGGACCTACCTCATAGTAGGATTGACACTCTGTTCAAAGATAGTGAACAAGTCATGAGAGCAAACCTCTCGAGAGGAAAAAGTGGTACTTGATTTTCGAAATGAAAAAGTTTATTATATATATATATATATATTTATATATGCATACACAAGTATATGTTAATGTATATAGTTTTATATTAAATTTTTAATGTATCTCACGACTGCATATCTAATACACTATGTGCATATAATACTTACAATTATAAATTATATATATCGAGTGGATTCGAACTCATACGAGCTTGTTCATGAATATTAATAGAGTCAAGTCGAGTTTAATACAATTTTTATTCTTTTATTATCAGTTTTATCATTTTATAATCAATCATAATTTCACATTTGCGCATGGGCTCATTTAACAAATAAATCGAGTCTGAGTTGAGTTTAATCCAAGTAAGGTTTGAGTAGCCATTTCAGATTACAGTACTACCCGTGGTTGTGGGGGAGGGGGGCATGTTATTATATTTCTTTTCGGTTTTTATTTTATTTTGAACGACATTATATATACGATAGATACAAACTTTTGGGAAAAAAAAAAAAAGAATACACAAGCTCTTCTCAAATTATTATACAATTTCACAACATTATTAAAACTTGACCCAATTGAAGAACAATACTCAATAAAATTGCAAAGCTCTCTCCCCCCTCTCCTGATGACTTTCTGTGACGCCCCGACTCCCACGTATAAAAAGCCTCGGGAATCATGACGTCAGGATGATGACAACCCGGGTCATACATCCCAACGATACGTGCTCAAATGTGTGCAACGTGCCACCAGAGCACCAAAGAGTCACAACGGTTAAAATAAATAAATATACTAAGTACCATAATTTTATTTACTACAAAAATTATCCAAAATAAATATCCATAATTACAGCAAAAGCCAAATACATAAACAAGCGAGAAATAAATAATTTCCATAATCCAAAACAACAGCAACCACATGCCACCTTCTCTAGAGAGCCAATCCCACAAACTCCACAACCTCACCTGCACCAAAATCTACAGTACCATAAAACGGTACAGCAAGTAAGTAATAATCCAAACAATCTCCAAGATTAAAATACATTAATGCTACCAACCATGCATGCATATGATGTACTATGCAACGGATCCAAAATATCTTTTTTTTTTTTTCAAAAAATGAATATTTTCCAATGAACGCCAAAATTCCACTTTGGCCCAAAAATAAAATCCGTCATTTTTCCAGAAAAACATTTGCATAAAAATATTTATAGGACACTGTAGGCAGGAATCACAGGCGGGACTCTACCACCATCCCTGCTTACCACCATCCCTACCGAATGCACCGTAGGCAGAAATCACAGGCGGGACTACACCACCATCCCTATCGCGTGCATCGTAGGCAGGAATCACAGGCGAGACTATACCACCATCCCTACAGTTCCTTTCCACACTATGGTACCCGTTAGAGCACTGTAGGCTGGAATCGCAGGCGGAACTCTACCACCATCCCTATCGCGTGCACCGTAGGAGGAAATCGTAGGCGGGACTACACCACCATCCCTACGCGTACACTGTAGGCGGGAATTGCAGGCGAGACTATACTACCATCCCTACTTACCACCATCCCTACAGTCTCTTTTCTTTTAAATCACATAAAATCCAGTTTTTCTTAAACACATGAACATGAATGCAATTACACGAAAACTCAGTTTTCAATTTACAAACATGAATATGCATGCATATGCAATGTACTAATCCAACAATAAATTCCAACAACCAATCCAATAATAAATTCCAACAATCAGTCCAGATCACAACACAACCAATCACAGACATAATAAACCAGTTAGTGCAAAAATATATTAAAACCTTAAAGATATTCAGGAAAATACTTACAGTGCTATAAAAATATTTTCGAAGGATCACGGAGGGGCTGAAAGCGCTAAAGCAGCAACTTCATAGTGTAAAAACACAGTGGCCGAAATACACAGTGAAATCCAAAATCACACGGGGCCAAACGAAGACTTGGAATTTATAGGATAGGGTCTAAGGAGGTCGGTGAAGCTAATGCTGGTGGCCTATGGCCGTGGGTGGCAGCCGAAATGGGTGTTTTAAAGCCGAAAAGTTTGAAACAAAGAGGGTGTTCGTAGGGGCGGTTCCGACAACGGATCGGAGCTGAAATTAGGTGGGTTAGGATGGCAAGAGGCCTGTGAAGAAGTGGTGAAGAAATGGTGGCCGGAGGTAGCCGGACGGCGGCACTGGAGCTCACAAGGCCGCACGGCTTCAAGCCGTGCGTGGCGGCTCACGCCGACATGAAACGGTCTGAAAATGGATGGGTAAGGTCGCCGATGGCTGGGGAGGAGGATGGTGCCGGCGGTGTCGACTACAGCGGTCGACAACGGTGACAGCAAGGGGAAAGCTGGACTGAACGTGAGAGGAGAGAGAGAGTGCCAAGCTGAGAGAGAGGGTCGGGTGGGAGAGAAGGAAACTGGAGGGAAAAAGAAAGAAAAAGAAAAAAAAAAGAGAAAAAGAAAAGATGAGGGAAAATAAATGAGGTCCAATCCTCATAACTGGAGTCCCAAAAATGATCCAACAAAAATAATTTTAAAACCCATAATCTAACTAATTTAAATCAAATATCAATTTAAATGCAAAACAATAATTAATATCAAGAAAACACATAAAATAAATAATTTTCACAACTTAAAATATTATAAAATAATATTTCAAAGCGCTCTTAATTTTAAAATAAGAGAATAAATCCTTAAATTAATTAAAATAATCATTTTTTAAAAATACACTAAAATACGGAGTGTTACATTCTCATCCCCTTAAATAAAATTTCGTCCTCGAAATTTGCGGGGTCAGACATCAACACTAAAGTAGTTACCAGATACAACACTAAACACGCTAGAGAAGACCAAGCCATCAACAACTCCCAACAAGCTTGAGTAATACTCTCCCAAGTCTACTCCTATAGGCAATTCCATAGTACTCACATTAGTCTCCCAATACTCCTAGGGTGGCTATGAAATCTGAAATCTACCTTCCACAAGAACCTTAATACAACACCTAGAAGATTCCAATTATTTTCTTCACACAATAAACTGCTAACCCCAACCAACTCTTATGCTATAACTTCCCAAACCTTCCTTGAATTCTATACCTTTTAGTAACCTAATGACGACTCTTAAAGTCAACTATCAATAAGCATAATTTGCACAACCAAAAGATTAATCTCTACTTACAAGTATCGACTCAAATTTTCAAATCACCAATAATTCCTTAAAATCAACACAAGATTTGAATCCTTAATCATATCACAAAACACCATTGAGTACAAGGTAGCTCAACACTAACTAACCAGAAAACTCTCATCACAATTGGTAGAAAATTCTTGATTTCCCAAAATCATAAATTAATACACTTTCCTCAAACTCATACAGAATTCCTTCTTAAATTTGCACTATCTATTATCCTTAAATTTAATATCGATCAATCCTGAAGCCTGTCACTAACCTCGAATTAATAACAATTATTTTCCTAGATCCAATCCAAATCTACAAGCCTCAAATAAAGACACAAAGTAAATCAACACCTTCAATCCCCAAAGAAATATCCTCCTTAAAATTCCTATATCAATACTCAACTCGGGTCAAACCTATTTTTTATTGATTATAGCCTAATTAGTCTCCAAAATAAATCAAGCTAGCACGCCAAGCCTGTATAATTAAAACTTAAATCTTAATACCAATAAATTATCAAATCTGCAATTCTAAAACCTCAAATTAAAATAGAATCACTTTTTAAAATCTGAAAAATCGAAGAACCTATATGCAGTAATAAATCAATCAACTCCCGAAACCTTTCAAAATCTAAGACCTTAAATAATAACCAATCGTTTCCTATAGTCTGCAGAACCCTGAACCTTTGGTGCTATTTTCATAAATCATCCTTAAAGTTTGTTGATCTTACAATCTCCAATTCTAAAGCCTCATATCAAATTTCTAAAAAATCTAAAACCTCAATTATCCTGCGAAAGAGATCACCCAGACCATCACGTTCCAAACAAGCCTCAATAATACCCAAGCAAACCAGATTAATAAAAATTCAAGCCTACCACGCTAAATATTAATACCTAACAATGGTCTCCTTGGTCGTACCATCTTCCTGCCATAGCGTAGCCCTTAACCCCACTTAAGTCTCCGAACAAAAATTTCAGATAAGAGCAAAAGCAACACCCAAATTCAAACAAAATAATGCGACATAAAAAAAAATTAAAACAAAGTAAAACCAATAAAATATAATAACAAGCAAAAAAATTAAAACCATTAAAAATAACATACTTCAAATTGAATAATTTTAAATCATAACTTTAAAACTTTCTGGTACTCCACCTAAGGGACATGTGGTTTTACCCAGAGCCGAACTGCTCTGATACCACCTGTGATGCCCCCGACTCCCACGTATAAAAGGCTTAGGGAATCGTAACGTCAAGATGATGACAACCCGGGTCATACATCCCAACGATACGTGTTCAAATGTGTACAACGTGCCACCAGAGCACCAAAGAGTCATAGCGGTTAAAATAAATAAATATACTAAGTACCAGAATTTTATTTAATACAAAAATTATCCAAAATAAATATCCATAATTACAGCAAAAGCCAAATACATAAACAAGCGAGAAATAAATAATTTACATAATCCAAAACAGCAGCAACCACATGCCACCTTCTCTAGGGAGCCGATCCGACAAACTCCACAACCTCACCTGCACCAAAATCTATAGTACCATAAAATGGTACTGCAGGTAAGTAATAATCCAAACAATCTCCAAGATTAAAATACATTAACAGTTCTTCTAGGTACAAGCGAATCGGTGGACGAATCGGTGAATGAATCTCACGTGGAACTGCTGCTGTCAGAGTTATTCAAAAAGATTAAAATAAAAATAAAAAGAAAGAAAGAAAACAAAGAGAAGAAAGACCGCCCCTTCGTCCGTGTCCCCTTCGAAGAAGAAGACTTCCCCTTCGTACAAATCCCAAGATTCGGTGGTGGTGCTCTCTCGTTCCTCCCTCTACTGCAGCTCAGCCAGTCTCCTCTGCGCGCGACCCACATTCGAGATTTTGCCTGTCATCAAATCTTTACCGTAATCTTCTAGAAGAACCATAGTCTGCAAGGGTAAGGTGTAGTGTTTTCTTTCTTTGATCACTTATGTTCATTTCCCTCATCTCTACTGCTGTCCACTCCTTTTATCCCTATCACTGGGTGTTCCCCTGCATAGCCGTCTACTTGTGTGTTCTATTAGTTTTATCACTGGGTGGTGTGTGTCCTTTTCTATGGACATACACATATAAAGCTTAAATGCACTCCGGATGTTTGATAAAAATTCCAAGACACACGTTGAATAGAATACGACAGGGATTACAAAACTGATTATGGGGGTTGAAAATAAAATTTGGAACAATGAGGTGTCTTGGGATGGCTTGAATGGGAATGCTTCCATACTTAATGTTTGAAACAGTTTATTTAATTATATTGTGCTCAATTGAATAGACACTTCTCTAGGTACCAGTAAGTGGATGTCGTTTTATGACCAATGAGATCTTCCCTTCATATCAAGAAGGGGTAGACTGTAGATTGGCTTTCTACTCTGTTATGTGTGTTGTGTTGTTGCTTTGCGTTTCGGCTATTGGGTTGTAGAAGCTGCTTACTTTCTTGCATTTCTTTGTATGAATGGGTGCAAGTGGTATAGAGAGGCCCTAATTGCTATTCCGAAAATGAAGACCAGCCTTCTTTTTTAGCCGGAGTTGGTGTCCAACTAACATAACATGCTTCTAGTTCTTTTAGAAAAAAATAAAGTAACAAACAATTGGGGATTCACTTTTCTTTTTCTATGCATAAATACATAACAAAAATTAAAGATGCAAGTAAAAGACATGGAAATGCACCCCGTAGTAGTAGTAGTACCTTATCATCACAAGTGGGTGACATTATCTATATCTATGTGATGATGTGTTGAAAGTTGGTGATTCAAAACCTGAAAAATTAGGTCATGCCTCAATAAATTAAACGATATACGTACTCAAAGTCTTCCATGCTCCTTCACATGCATGCATATACGAACTCAAAGTCAACTGCTTTATTGAATCAATGCTTTTAGTTTGCTTTTCTTGTTTTGGAAGCATGGACTGTGATACCAACTATATACCAAGACCCCATCCATGACCCAAACTCTAGGGTCAGTCAATGCTCTGTCCATTTTTACGCCCATTAATTAGAAGCCCCTTTCTGAATTAATCCACCAAGTTATAAAATAAAATATATGCACTTATTTGGTTTTTTGTCATATATACCTTCAATAAGCACTCATTTGTGAAGCGACTTGAAAATAAAATGTACATGCATCTAGTTGCAACTTGAAGTTTTAGCTTGATAGTTATTTACTTGTTATCTTCACTAATAAATGCATTATTTTGATGTCGATTAGAATCTCTGAATGGTCTGTTCAGCTGAATGGTTGTTGGTGGTGCTTAAAACGATCCATACTTGTTTGGAGCTACAAAAAAGAATCTTTTCTTTAATCTTCTATATGCTGAAGGCAGTAGCTCAATGTTGCAGTTATGATGAGGATGCGCAACATAGATCAATGGATGCACCAATAAGAAGTGATTTGATTCAAGTTTGAAGCACTATATGTACAAGGGAAGGTGAAAGAGAATTAGGATTGAGGCCACTAGAAATGACATAGTGATCTGTAATGTTAAGGAAGATATGACCATTTTTTAGGAAGCTGCCAATAAGCTATTGGTTTACCAAAGTTTTGGTTAGTTTAGATTGTTAGAGGAGTTTTGGTTGTTCCTCCATTTGGGCAGAGTTTGCTCATGCTGAAAGAGTTTGCTGTTTTGCTGCGTTGCCGTGAAGATGATCTTCACTTGGTGCAGTCTGTGATGGATTCAGTCGCACATAAATATTTTGAGAAAGCAAATGTTCATCCACCTCCGATCATAGTCAACAATAGTATCTATCTCAAGTGTATGGAGTAGATCATTTTTTAATGTTTCAACTGTAATGGTACTTCTCAAGTGTTTTGGTTATGATGTACAAAAGGGGTATATGTAGGTTCATTAAATTAACATTTGTAATGAAAAGTTGTGTAATGAAAACAACTTGAGCACATGGTTTTGGAGAGATTCCATTGAAATGAGAAACAGTAGTTCTTGAATTGAATTCATAACTGACAAATATTACAGCAAATGAAAGACAAAGTAAACAAATATTACAGGTCTCAAAAAGCCTAGTATGACTTTTTCTCTAACAAAAAACCAGCTTCCTTCCTTCTTACTCCAAGATTGTGGATTTGGGTGACTGTTGATAAGGTTGAACTTGCTCACAAATAAAAGCTTCAATATGCATCATGTGAAACCTTCAACCAAGTAAGAAACCTGTGATAGTCTCATGTCCACTCCAACGTAGATCAGCCATGCACTATGCATATATAATGTAAGAGAAGCTACAATCTATCAGTGGTAAAAGTCTTAGAACTGCATCTTACAAACCACAAGTGGAAAAAATATAACCTGGACTTAATAACCTGCATCCTATAAAAAAAAAAATGCATTGGAACATGAATCATGGTCTTCAAGTGGAAACTATTTAACCTGGATTTAACAACCTGTTCTCCAATCATCCTAGGTAATCAATATACATTCTCAGTTGCAAACCACTAGTACAAGCAAGCAAATCCCAATTTTCATACCAATAGCAAAAAAATGATTGAAAGCTAGAGGATCAAATTAAGTAGTACTCCTTCCCTTTCTCCATCTAGAGAATATTTGATGGATTTTTATAACATTAAAAATCATCTAGAGATCCGAAATCCATCATTGGGTTGGTAATAATGCCCCTGAGAATAATACAAATATATTTTGGCTCATAATAAGAATAAAAAACCACACAAAATGGGACCTGCTCATACCAAATATAAAGTAAACTTCAAACCTTCCTCATTATATACAAATAAACGAACCAATATGCTGCTACTGAAAACTTCTTCTCACAATATAACAACAGCAATGCTACTGCCTACTACCAGCAAAAATAAAGCAATCAAGCCTGAGAATAAAGCAATCCAAGCAATCCTTGTTCTGTTGCCATCATTGCCTAGAGTATCACAATAGGGCAAGTACAACCTAGTTCGTAACCAATAGAAATGCAACTACCAGATTACTAGTGTTAAGCCTGCCTAGACTGAGCACCACCATAGCGAGAAGGTGAAAGCGCAGAGCGTTGGTCTCTCATAAACTGTACGATCCCTATGAAGTCCCAAGTCTGGAAAAAAGAATACCCATGTAAAGAGTGCAGTTTTATTCTAGAGAAACGCAAGTAAAATGATAAAAGCAAAATCAAGTCAACTTATCATAAAAGGCCAACGCTTTGATGCAAGAGACGACCTTGATAGTCAATTCGTAGATCGATTAGGGCTCCTTTGTGGGTTTGCATGCCATCCTATAATCTGGGCGGCAGTAGAAGAGCACAAATGAAAATAGAAGCACAATCGCAGACTCGCACAAATAGAAGCACAATCGTAGACTCGCAGATACCAGTAGCAGCAACTGTGTTCGCCTCGACAACAAATCACAGATAAGAGAACAACAACTTAGGATTAGGACTTGGACCAAAAAATTGGGGTTAAACGAAAAATGGAAGCTTTTAGGTGGAAGAGAGAACGAGAATCGAAGGCCTGAAGAGAAGGCATGAGGAGAGGAGAAGTAGAGGAGAGAGAAGGCACGCAGAGAAGATGGCCAGAGAAGAAAGAAGGCATGCGGGGAAGAGGCTCAGAGAAGAGAGAATGCAAAACTTTGCGTTTCGAAATTTTCATTTATATTCAGATCCCGCCCAAAACTCATTCACATCAAGTAAAACCAAAACGATTCGTATCATTAAATCATTCCATGTCAGCTTCAGTCGATGCACTTCGGTGCGCAACTTCGCTTGAAAGAATCATTTTCCATACATTAATGCTACCAATCAAGCATGCATATGATGTACTATGCACCGGATCCAAAATATCTTTTTCCCCCAAAAATGAATATTTTCCAACGCACGTCAAAATCACATTTTGGCCCAAAAATAAAATCCGTCACTTTTCCAGAAAAACATTCGCATAAAAATATTTATAGGACACTGTAGGTGGGAATCACAGGTGGGACTCTACCACTATCCCTACTACCACCATCCCTACCGAATGCACAGTAGGCAGGAATCACAGGCGGGACTACACTACCATCCCTGCTTACTACCATCCCTATCGCGTGCATCATAGGCGGAAATCACAAGCGGGACTATAACACCATCCCTGCTTACCACCATCCCTACAGTTCTTTTCCACACCATGGTACCCATTAGAGCACTGTAGGCAGGAATTGCAAGTGGGACTCTACCACCATCCCTGCTTACCACCATCCCTATCGCGTGCACCGTAGGCGGGAATCGCAGGCAGGACTACACGACCATCCCTACGCGTACACCGTAGGCGGGAATCGCAGGTGAGACTATACCACCATCCCTACAGTCTCTTTTCTTTTAAATCACATAAAATTCAGTTTTTCTTAAACACATGAACATGAATGCAATTACACGAAAATTCAGTTTTCAATTTACAAACATGAACATGCGTGCATATGCAATGTGCCAATCCAACAATAAATTCCAACAACCAATCCAGATCACAACACAACCAATCACAGACATAATAAACTAGTTAGTGCAAAAATATATTAAAACCTTAAAGATGTTCAGGAAAATACTTACAATGCTATAAAAATATTTTCGAAGGATTACGGAGGGGTTGGAAGCGCTAAAGCAGCAACTTCATAGTATAAAACCACAGTGGCCGAAATACACAGTGAAATCCAAAATCACACGGGGCCAAACGAAGACTTGGAATTTATAGGATAGGGTCTAAGGAGGTCGGTGAAGCTAATGCTGGTGGCCTATGGGCGTGGGTGGCAGCCGAAATGGGTGTTTTAAGGCCGGAAAGTTTGAAACAAAGAGGGTGTTGGTAGGGGCGGCTCCGACAACTGATCGGAGCTGAAATTAAGTGGGTTAGGACGGCAAGAGGCCGGTGAAGAAGTGGTGAAGAAATGGTGGCCGGAGGTGGCCGGATGACGGAGCTGGAGCTCACAAGGCCGCACGGCTTCAAGCCGTGCGTGGCGGCTCACGGCGACATGAAACGGTCTGAAAATGGATGGGTAAGGTCGCCGATGGCTGGGGAGGAGGATGGTGCCGGCGGTGTCGACTACAGCAGTCGGCAACGGTGACAGCAAGGGGAAAGCTGGACTGAACGTGAGAGGAGAGAGAGAGAGTGCCGAGCTGAGAGAGAGGGTCGGGCGGGAGAGAAGGAAACTGGAGGGAAAAATAAAGAAAAAGAAAAAAAAAAGAGAAAAAGAAAAGATGAGGAAAAAGAAATGAGGTCCAATCCTCATAACTGGGGTCCCAAAAATGATCCAACGAAAATAATTTTAAAACCTATAATCTAACTAATTTAAATCAAATATCAATTTAAATGTAAAATAATAATTAATATCAAGAAAACACATAAAATAAATAATTTTCACAACTTAAAATATTATAAAATAATATTTCAAAGCTCTCTTAATTTTAAAATAAGAGAATAAATCTTTAAATTAATTAAAATAATCTTTCGTTAAAAATACACTAAAATTGATAGTGTTATACTTTCTCAACCTCATTCCTTATTTTTTCAGTACATTTCGCTTGGAATAAACTTCTTGATTAAGTTGAGCGTTGTTTAGCAAACGCTACAAGCATAAGTTGTGTTCAGTGAGAAGATTATTGGTGGATTCCAAGGTGTTTTCAATTTTCCAGAGAGGCTGTTGAGTACATTTGTATCACGGAAAGAACGTAAAAAAAGTTAAAAACTCATCATCATTGGTGATGCAACAGTGGTTTGGCTGGTGCAAATGGTAGCTACTTGTGTCTCACCCATTGGTAGCAGTGATTTCTATAAGCCTTCATGGGAGGCTAATCGAGCTTTCGTGATGCCGCCTTATGCCAAATTCTATGGCTACTATTTGGTGAGTGTGGAGTATGGGGATGGAGTGATTGTATAGCTATAATAGCCCACTAGAGATTGAGTGGATGGATTTCTTTAATCTGTCAGCATAGTCAGTTTCTTTCCCACTTAGGTGTAAGAAATACAATTTTATTTATTTGAGTTACTTAAGAGTGTGAGAATGACAAATGGTCTACGCCATTAGTTTCAGATGAATATTTAAGATTTTACGGAGCAATAAATAGATTTTCCTTTTCTCGACAACAACTTTTCAAAAACGCGTTTCATTTATTTGAGACAAGGTTAGGTTTGGAAGTTTCATTTCAACACAAAATTCTCATCTCATCATTATAACTTTTTCAAATTCTTATATAAAATATAATAAACAATTCAATTTTTTCAAATCTCAAAATAATAATAATATTAAAAAATAATATTTTATTCAATTTTTAAGTTTCATCTCAAATTAAAAATTCTTATTTCAACATCCAAACTTAACCTGGAATTGAAATTCATGAAACAAAGTACACTAATAATTTTGTAGGATTATTTAGGATTTTATGGTGCAAAGTTATTTTCACAATTTTTGAAGTAAATAGTAAGTTCTGTGTTAGCGCCATGTAGCACAGAGTCCAATCGTTTTCGGATCACAATGTGGAATGTCCAAATCAGTCTAGAGAAATTTTATTTGGACACTTGACAAGATAATAGCCACACTTGGTGAATAGTATAAGACACTTGATACCAAAACAAACTATGAGATAGAAATGTGAAGAAAAGTAAGGAGAAATCAAGCTTTGTGATCATGCCACCTTAGCCAAACACTATTCCATCCAACCATTCGTTTTTGTGTCAAACCAAGAGGGTTTCAATCCTAGCAAAACTCCAAACATTTAGAATCCAATTGAATTCCCAAACACCTTATGGAAACCAAAACCCTATATTGTTTCCCACACACTAATTGAAGCCGGTTTTAGTTTAGTGTTTGATTACTTGATTAAATTACTTCTACATACTATTAATCAGTCAAATTCAAGTCATTACACCTTTATCTATTATTTTACACCATAGTATTTTGATTGGGCCAAGAAAAACTGTATTGGGGCTTGTTAAAAGTCAAAACCCAAAACCAAACCCTATTGAAACCCCAAATGAGGCCCAATATGTTTAGTCCCATTAAGGCCCACCGAAGCCCTCCAATTATGCAAGGCTTCTTGGAGAAGTTTCTCCACTACCATGAATTTACTTCCACTGCCCATTTCAACCACAAATAGTGGTTGCTGGGAGGACAATCAGCCACCTCACCACCACCCTATCACATGGCAGCTTCAAGACACAAAACCATCTGTTGTAGCCCCTAGTTTTGGGCATATTTTGGTTGATAACCCATCACCAAAAAGTAACCCTCACATCCCCTATCAACCCCTTTAGCAGTAAATGAGTCATACATGGCTTTTCCCTTAGACTTTTTGTCACTTTTGAAACACTTTCTTGGCAAGAACTAAATGAGAGACTTCAGACAACTTTTCTGGTCTTTCTTGCTCGAATTTTTTGAAGATGTTGTAAGTAGATTCTCATACACTCTCTTCACATAAGTTCTTTATATTTGATTCTAGTTTCCAATTATATATTTTTTGTGATTTTTCATGAAGCTATGGTTAGTGAAAAGCCTATTTAAGCATGTAAAGGTCATACTGGGCAAAAATCTGGACATTCCGTGATTTTTTTTTATTTTGTTAATGAAGTTATTGGCAAGATCTTCATCTAAATATGATGGCAGTAAATACTTCCTAACCATTGTAGATGATTTCTCTACGAGCACTTGGATTTACATGCTTAAAGCTAAATCTAATGCCAGATCATGCATAAAAGCATTTTGCAATCTAGTAGAAACCCAATTTCAAACAAAAGTCAAAATTCTTAGAAGTGAAAATGGTCTTGATTTTTAGATGAGGAACTTCTTTAATAACAAATGAATTATTCATCACATAACTTGTGTGGCAACCCCTCAACAAAATGGGGTTGCTAAAAGAAAGCATCAACATCTTTTGAATATAGCTCGAGCCCTCAAAATTCAATCTAATCTTCCCAAAACCTATTGGAATGACTGCATCCTCACTGCAGCATACATAATCAATCGAATTCCCAGCCCTTTACTTTCGAACAAAACCCCTTTTGAATTCCTTTTTAGCATACCTCCCACCTATTCTCACATGAGAATTTTAGGTTGCCTACGCTTTGCTTCTACCTTATCTCAAAACAGAACCAAATTTAATCCTCGAGGAAGACAATGTGTCTTTCTTGGTTATCCATTTGGGATAAAAGGCTAGAAGCTACTAGACCTCAACTCTCAAACAGTTTTATATCTAGAGATGTTACTTTCTATGAATATGTTTTCCCTTTTCATCAAACCTCCCACTCATCACCACCTACATCACTCTCATCTCCCTTCTATTCTTCCACTCTCCCTTCTTCCCATTACACTTCTTTACCTTCTAGTTCAACTAATCTGCCCACCTCTTCACAAAATTCCTTCACATCACCTCCCTCTTCTCCTACTTCATCTAAACCAACCATTTTAGACCCTCCATCCCAACTTGTTCTCAAGAGATCTACTCGAATCAAGAGAGCCCCACAGCTTCAAGATTTTCACTATCAGCAAGCTAGCTCCATCTCACTCCCTCAATCAGTGGACATGGAAACTTCTACATCAGGTATACCCTTCCCTTTATCTTCTTCCATTTCTTATAGTCATTTATCTCCTGCCCTCTTTATTTTCTGCAACCATCTCATCAACTCATGACCCACACACATATAAACAAGCTACCAAGGACCCAAATTGGTGTAAGGCAATAGAAACTGAACTTGAGGATTTAGAACTTAACCAAACCTGGATTCTTACTGACCTACCCCTTGGCAAAGTCCCAATTGATTGCAAATATGTTTTCAAAACCAAATATCACTCCAATGGAATTGTTGAGAGAAAGAAAGCACGTTTGGTTGCCAAAGGTTTCACCCAATAGGAAGGGGTGGACTACCATGAGACTTTTTCACCAATGGTTAAAATAGTTACTGTCAAAACTATACTAGCCTTAGCTGCCATTAAGGGTTGGCATCTTCAACAATTTGATGTCAATAATGTTTTCCTTAATGATGAGCTCAAAGAAGAAATCTACATGAGGAAGCCACCTGTTACACTAAGGGTCATCCTGGCCAAGTATGCAAGCTGCTCAAAAGCCTTATGGCCTCAAACAGACCTCACGCCAATGGTATGACAAGTATTTTGCTTCTCTCATTTAATTTGGTTTCACTCAGTCCAAGGCTGATTACAACCTTTTCACTTGCATCACTGCCACCACATTTACAGCATTACTAGTATGTGTAGATGACATAGTAGTTGCTAGTAATTCTCTTGAATCCATCTCTACCCTCAAGACCTTCTTGAATAACCAATTCAAAATAAAAGACCTTGGATCCTTGAGATATTTTTTAGGCATTGAGGTTGCTCTATCTTCCACTGGAATCCACCTCTATCAAAAAAATACACCTTAGATCTTCTTGCAGATTCAGGTTTGTTGGCCTCTAAACCTTTAAAACTTCCAATGGATCAAAACCACAAAATGAGCAAATCATGTGGTACATCCTTAACTGATCCTACCCCATATAGATAGCTTATTGGTCAACTCCTTTATCTCACCATTACAAGACCAAATATCAGCTATCCCTCACAGATTATCAGTCAATTCATGGATCACCCTTCCACCTCCCACTTTGCTATAGCCCATAAGCTAGGTATTGAGATACCTTAAAAACTCACTTGGTCAAGGGAGCCTCTTGTCCTCCTCTTCTCGCATCCATTTAAGAGAATATTGTGATTCAAATTGGGCCTCTTGCCCTGATACCAGAAAATCAGTCACTGGCTACTGCATTTTCCTAGGCCAATCCCTCTTATCTTGGAGATCCAAGAAACAAACAGTGGTATCAAGATCTTCTGCTGAGGCAGAATACCGTGTCATGCCCTCCATCTCTACTGAATTTACTTGGCTTAGACAATTGTTCATTGATCTGTCCATTCCTCATCCTTAAGCTACTAACTTGTTTTGTGACAATGAAGCTGCCTTATACATAGCAGCAAACCCAGTTTTCCATGAGAGGACTAAACATATTGAAGTGGATTGCCACTTGATCCGAGATCAAATTACAGAAGGTTGAATCGGAACTGCCCATGTCTCCACACAATCCCAACTAGCTAATATCTTCACTAAATCTCTTACATCTTATCTACTTTATTCACACATTTCCAATATGGGAATAGTTAACATCTATTCTCCATCTGGGGGGGGAGGGGGGGGGGGGGGGGGGGCATCAGCACCACTAAATCTCCAAATAATTAAGAATATGTTGGTCTTGACAACGTGAATGGTTCTGATATGAAGGATCAAGCATCATCTAATAAACACACTGCTTGTAATAGTTTTTCAATTCATTTACTAGAAGGTCCTTCCCTTAGCTGAGGTGTAATGTACTTTTGTGTAAATTATTGTATAGCCATGCAAGATATTCATTTAGTTAGTTAGGATTTGCTTTCCTCTTTTTAGTATAAAGGCAGCAGCACTATGTAATACATTAAAACAATGGAATAAAGTTAAAATTCCTTTTTCCATTCATTCTCTCTTATTTCCTCCTTCTCTCAATTTTTTCGTTATTCTTACATTTTGAGATCAATGATCACATTGTTTCCTATTATGAAAGGCTCCTCACAAAACAATTTGGTTAGGGGCCAAAACTTGATGGTTTAGTTTTTGAGTCTGCTGCTCCTTTGAGTGCAGATTGGTTGGATTGACGATTTAAAGATGATGAAGTCCACCTTGTGACTAGAAGAATGTGTAAAGATAAAGTTCTTAAACTAGATGGTTTCTCCGTGGAGTTTTTTAAAGATTGTTGGGACATCGTGAGGGTGGATATTATGAAAGTCTTTCATGAATTTTATTCTTTCAAGAAATCTAACAAAAACCTACTACTCTCATTGCACTTGTCTTGAAGTGGGTCGGGGCCTCGGATGTGATGGATTATCACCTCATTAGCCTTGTGAATGAGGTCTACAAGACCATATCCAAGGTCCTAGCTAATTGAAAGGCTAATGAGGCCTACAAGACCATATCCAAGGTCCTAGCTAATTGAATGTGTACGGTCATTAAGAAGATTATTTTGAACCCTTGAATGCCTTTGTCAAAGGAAGACAAACTCTAGACTTGGTGCTTATTACCAATGAATATTTTGAGAGTATAATCAAAGCTAGAGTCACAGACATCTTTTACAAATTGGATATGGAGAAGGCTTATGATCTTGGAAATTCGGAATTCCTAATTACTTGCTTGTGAGGTGTGAGTTTGGTGAGACGTGGTGTATGTGGATCAAGCATTGTGTGACCACGGTCAATTTCTCAATTTTGATGAATGGCACCTCAATTGGGTTCCTTAACAGCTCCTATGGATTGAGACAAGGGGATTCATCATCTCCTTTCCTCTTTGTTGTCATCATAGGCGCACTTATTCAATTGTTGAAAGATGCTGTTGGTGGAGGTTTCCTTTCAGAATTTTCAATTGGAACAATGGTTTTGTCAATGTTTTTTCATCCTTTTTTTGGCATATGACAACCTTACCGTTTTGTGAGATGGCCCAAAGCCATGTGCAATCATTGAGGGCCCTCTTGCTTTATTTTGAAGTTGTTTCCAGGTTTAATGAACACATTGGATTTGTCTTGAAACAAAGCACGTGGAGTATTGGTAAAGGTGCTATTAATTTTTGGTATGAAATTGGGGGATGGATGGTGCAATATACCCAAAAAGACTGCCAATTTCTCAACCAGATGTTCTTCTTAAATATATATGGACTTCTGCAGGTCCTAATATCTCTTTATTGTCACAAACGAGAGGAAACGGGTTGGTTCAGAATGTAATTAATTGTAATGTACAGTAAGAGCAGGGAAAGAGACGAGGTTATGTGTGCCATCTCCAACTGGCATTTTCTCTTTAAAATCAGCCTCGGATTTGCTATGGAGCTCCTCTCCTACTTTCCTTCTTTCTGCTTGTGTTTGCAATTTTAATCTACCTCCAAAAGTTTCTATTTTTGGCTGGAAGTTATGGAATGTTAAGGATAAAATCCCACTTAGCACATCTGCAATATCTCAGCTATCTCAGCCAACAGATTCAAGTGGAATCACGTAACAAACATCTTCATGAAGAATGCCTCTGCTGCAAGACGTGCCTCTGCTGCACTACGTTACTCTGCTGCAAGACGTGCCTCCTCTGCATGCCTCTGCTGCACTGCTGTGTAACAACCATAAAGCTGTAGACATTAGAATATTCTTTTATACCTTTTCACTCTATAAAAGGACCTCAGTGTAATACGTTAGAATTAGTAATGAAAATATAGAATACATTACATCTTACATGGTATCAGAGCACACACAGGACTAACGTCCATGGCTTCTTCCCAAAAATCTAGTTCTTCTTCCTCTCCCACCCTCCCTCTCCCAAACTTCTCCCATACAATCTCCGTCAAACTCACTCCTGAAAACTACTTACTATGGAAAGTTCAACTTGTTCCTTACCTTCGTGGCCAGAGCCTCTATAAATATGTTGATGGATCCTGTCAAGCTCCAAACCCTTCACTCGCTAACTCAACCCCAAATCCAGATTATGATCTCTGGATTCAGCAAGACCAACAGGTCATGTCCACCTTAATTTCCTCTCTTTCCGAACCCCTTATTGCTCAAGTAGTTGGTTGCAAATCAGCCCGTGATGTGTGGCTTTCTCTCCAGTCCACTTTTGCATCTGTTTCTCAAGCAAGACTTATGCAAACCCAATTGCAACTTGCTTCTCTTAAGAAAGGGGCTGATTCAATATCCCTTTATTTTCGCCGTGCCAAAACTCTAGCAGATACCATGGCCTCTGCTGGCCGTCCCTTACTCCCAGCAGAATTTGTCCCTTATTTACTTGCTGGTTTAGGTTCCGAGTATGATGCACTCGTCTCTTCCGTTACAACTCGACTAGAGCCCATAACTCCGGAAGAATTACTTGGTCACTTGTTGGCTCATGAAGCTCGACTACTTCATCATTCTGAGGCTACTTTATTTCATCCTGAAGCATCTGCAAATTTTTCTGCGAAGTACACCCCTGCTCAGCGTGGTCGGGGTCAATACCGTGGCCGTAAACCTTTTCCAGGTCGCAATGGTGGAGGAAGAAACAACTCCAATCGTGGTCGTGGGAACTTTTCAGGTAACTCTGGTTCTAGTCAATACCCTTCTATTGATAATCGGCCAATCTGTCAGGTGTGCAATCGGCAAGGTCATTCAGCTCTTACTTGCATCTACCGATTTAATCAAGCTTATACAGCCTCTTCTCCTGCCACGGCAAACTACTCCAACTATACTTCAGATGCTAGTTGGTACCCCGATACTGCTGCAACAAACCACATTACCAGTGACCTGTCCAAATTAAATCTCCAAGCTGCTGATTACCATGGCGAGGATCAACTACGTGTAGGAGATGGTTCTACTGTGCCCATTTCACACTCTGGTTCTGCCTCCTTCTCTTCTTCAACTTCCACTTTTATTTTAAATAAAATATTATGTGTTCCCTCCTTCCAGAAAAATTTAATATCAGTTAGACAATTTTGCATTGACAACAACGTATTTTTTGAATTCTTTTCCAACTCTTTCTGTGTTAAGGATTGCAAGTCGGGGAGCCCTCTACTTCGTGGAACAGTCAATAATGGCTTGTACTCTTTTTCATCATCTCCTTGTGCACTGACCAGCACCATTTCCTCAGTCCCTTTATGGCACTCACGACTTGGCCATCCTTCCATCAAGTTAGTTCAGTTTGTCTTACGGCAACATGGTCTGCCTTACGATCCATCTCAGCCAACTTCATTTTGCAATGCATGTGCAAAGGCCAAGTCACATCGTCTACCAGCTTACCATAGGAAAACCAAATCTGTTGCTCCTTTTGAACTTATATTTTCAGACTTATGGGGACCATCCCCTTATGTATCGGTTGATGGGAATCAATACTATATCTCTTTTGTCGATGATTTTTCTCGTTTTACTTGGATTTTTCCTTTAAAATCAAAGTCTCAAGCATTTGATGTCTTTCTCAAATATAAAGCTCAAGTTGAACTCCAGTTCAACACCAAGATAAAACAATTCCAATCTGATTGGGGAGGCGAGTTTCGGCCCTTCTCTAATTATCTATCAACTTGTGGGATTCTCCATCGCATAACTTGTCCACATACACATACACAAAATGGAATCGTTGAAAGAAAGCATCGTCACATTGTTGACACTGGTTTAGCTCTTTTGGCTCATTCCTCGAGTCCTTTTAAATTTTGGTCACATGCCTTTATTCATGCAGTCTTTCTAATCAACATTTTACCTTCCGCCTCCTTAAATAATTCCTCTCCGTTTCTCCTTCTTTACAACAAACATCCTGATTATAAGTCCCTTAAAACGTTTGGTTGCGAGTGCTGGCCCCTTACCACTCCATATAACTCTCACAAGTTTGCATACAGATCGGTTTCAAGTGTTTTTTTGGGATTTAGTCCACTTCATAGGGGGTATCTTTGTTATCATATACCAACAGCTTGTATTTACGTTTCCAAAGATGTTCAATTTAATGAAAATTTATATCCTTTTGCAAATACTCCCAAGCTCCAGCCCTCTACACAACCAACTCATTCGGTTTTACCTATTCTTAATTTTCCTCTTATTCCATCAAACTCAACTCTGTCACCCTCCATATTAGGACCCCATCCTATGGCTCGGCATGAACCATCCCCTCCACATAGTCCCTCTCCAGAGGTTCCTCAGCAGCTTGGACATTCAATGGTGACAAGGTCAAGAACTGCTTCCCTTTGTCCTCGACAATACACTGATGGGACTATCAAATGGCCACCCCCCAGAGCACTCCTCAGCACTAAAACATCCATACCTGAAACACCTTCATGCTTTTCCACTGCATCCCACTATCAAGAGTGGCGTGAGGCAATGTCTAAGGAATTTAATGCCTTGCTTTCCAATAATACTTGGTCACTTGTTCCATCTTCTCAAGCATCAAACACAGTGACATGTAAATGGGTTTTCCGAACAAAGAGGTATGCCGATGGCACCATTGAGCGACGAAAAGCTCGCTTAGTTGCTAAAGGTTTCTTGCAACAATCCGGGGTAGATTTCAATGAAACCTTTAGCCCTGTTGTCAAGGTCACTACGGTTCGACTTGTGATTGCATTGGTTGTCTCCCAAGGGTGGCATATTCGGCAATATGATGTTGAAAATGCATTTCTGCATGGACCTTTACACGAGACAGTTTTTATGACTCAACCTCAAGGATTTGCTCACCCTCAATTCCCATCTCATGTTTGCAGGTTGAACAAGGCAATTTATGGCCTTCGGCAATCTCCTCGTGCGTGGTACTCATGCTTAAGTTGCCGTTTAACAGATCTTGGGTTCACCATTTCTACAGCTGACCATTCCTTATTTTTATATACTAATGGTGCAATTAAGTTGTTTGTTTTAGTGTATGTTGATGATTTGTTAGTAACGGGCTCATCTCAACAGGGCATTCAGGATCTCATTTCAGCTTTAAGAGTTGATTTTCCCATAACTGATTTGGGCAAACTTCATTTTTTCTTGGGTGTTGAAGCTGCGTACAACTCAAAAGGTCTGTTGCTGACACAGCAAAAATACATCCTTGACTTGCTGCATAAAACCAATATGCTACTCGCAAAACCAGTCAAATCCCCCATGGCTACTACCGAGAAGCTGAGTGCCTTTTCTGGAAATTTTTTTGAAGACCCCACTCTATTCCGAAGCACAGTAGGCTCTCTTCAATACCTCTCATTCACTCGACCAGATCTGGCTTTTGCAGTTGGCAAAGTTTGCCAATTTATGCATGCACCTCGAGTCCCTCATTGGCAAGCTGTCAAACGGATCCTGCGATATCTCAAGCACACATCTCATGTTGGCCTTCAAATTTCACCATCTGCTACAACTAATCTGGTTGCTTTTTCCGACGCTGATTGGGCTGGATGCCCCGATGACAGACGTTCAACCAGCGGCTACTGTGTCTTCATTGGATGCAATCTGATCTCGTGGTCCTCAAAGAAACAACACACCATAGCCCGCTCATCCA
Source organism: Pterocarya stenoptera (assembly GCA_003123785.1). Classification (NCBI taxonomy): domain Eukaryota; kingdom Viridiplantae; phylum Streptophyta; class Magnoliopsida; order Fagales; family Juglandaceae; genus Pterocarya; species Pterocarya stenoptera. The sequence goes on from QEOT01004516.1 coordinate 397,314, forward strand.
CTGAAGCTGAATTTAAAGCTGTAGCTAATGCAACTGCTGAGATTATTTGGTTGCAACACCTTTGCCGAGACCTGAACATAGTTCTTACCACTGCACCTCTACTCTATTGTGATAACTTAGGTGCAACTTATTTATCCTCTAACCCGGTCTTTCATGCTCGAACAAAACATGTAGAGATAGACTTTCATTTTGTACGTGAGAGAGTCCTCAACAAATCTCTCAAAGTGGACTTCATTTCTGGTAAAGACCAGCTTGCGGACATCCTCACCAAACCACTTTCGGCAGCTCGTTTCACTAGCTTGAGTACAAGTCTTTGCCTTCAATTCTTGCCGCTCGACTTGAGGGGGGATGTTAAGGATAAAATCCCACTTAGCACATCTGCAATATCTCAGCTATCTCAGCCAACAGATTCAAGTGGAATCACGTAACAAACATCTTCATGAAGAATGCCTCTGCTGCAAGACGTGCCTCTGCTGCACTACGTTACTCTGCTGCAAGACGTGCCTCCTCTGCATGCCTCTGCTGCACTGCTGTGTAACAACCATAAAGCTGTAGACATTAGAATATTCTTTTATACCTTTTCACTCTATAAAAGGACCTCAGTGTAATACGTTAGAATCAGTAATGAAAATATAGAATACATTACATCTTACAGTTTGTATTCAGCATCCAAGAGCACGATCTTAATGGTGGAAATCGTGAGCTCAAGCTTTTGCAGGTCGCTCTGGACACCCCATGCCAAGTAGAGCTCTTGATAAACTAAAGAGCCTAATTTCTGCAGGAGACTAGCAGCGAGGACAGAGGCAAGATCAGCCATGTTTTTCTTCAGGAAGGAAGTGGATAAACTGAAACCGTATTTCTGGCCTCTTGGTTGATATGGTTGACTTGACTCCCAGTAAAACTGAGTAGGTAGGAACTATTAAGGCGGCTAGCATTGCAACATGATCACGATCAAAGACAGGCTGTATGTACTAATGAAGAGACAAAATCATGAAATATAGTATCATATTCATTCAATAAATTTTGGCATCGAGCAGGATAGGTGGAGGGTTTTGGGCAGGGCTTTAGTTCACACATTAGCTTTGAAAATTAGGCTAAATACATTAACCTTACTCCCTTTGTTTTCGCTTGAACTTTTTATTCTATATGGTCGTAAGATTCACTTGAAGTACTTTGATTTCGACCGTTCTAATGGTTCAACCTCTTTGAATATTTTACATGCAGGAGCGGACCCACGTAAAATGAAGAAGCTGTTATTGTGATTAAATAATGCTCTTTTATTCAGCCATTGATTTCTTTGGAGAAATGGCATCTTATGGGCTATTCTTCCTACTCCGCCAGTCTATCTTGCTAATATATCCAATTTTGAAACGTAAACATAAACACAACATTATTGCAGTAGCAAGTTGAGAGAGTGTGTGTGTGGGGGTCACTCAGGTACGCGATAACAGAGACGAAGCCACTTTCTGTGAGAGGCCCATTGTAGGATTCACCCACGAGAGAAGCCCCCAATTCAATCATGCCATCCAGTCCCAAAAAGAGAGAGGCTGCAAAGAAAAAAAAAGATAAGGAAATCCACAACAGCACCAACCCCTCGGCCAAAAATCCTCATGTTACAGACTTTGGCCCTCCTCTAGCTTTTTCGAATTGGACTCATCCACACTCGCCTATCTGTTCAATCATGCACTCAACTTTTTCAACTTTTGTTTTTATTTATGACAACTTTTTCAACTCGCCCATCTGTCATTCAGTTTGGTTAGTGGGTGTCTGTTTTTTTCCTTTTCCTTGTGTCAAGTTTGGCACTCTCTCTTTTGCTTAATTTCAGTCCTACCGATCCAAAGAAAACTTTTTTAGCTGTCATCTCTCATTTATTAATCTTTTGTTTTGAATTTTTTTTGGGCGTCAATTTGGCGTATGGGTGTATGTTAATATCCCCTGTTTTGCTTGATTTTGAACTCCCATGATTGGAGACTAACTTATTCCTCGCCCCCTAAATCATGCCATGTTTATTGTTATTTTTTAAAATTGAAAAATGTAAAATATTATATCCTTTTGTATTCTTGTCAAGGAAGGAAGAAGGCATTTATTTGGTGGAAGATATTGAGACGCTTGCGGCCTTGAGGGCTTTACAGATTATTCACCATATGGGGATCTCTCACTAGATACTTGAGGGAGATTCTCGAGGATTTGACGTATACTCATAAAAATCGTTTTTCCTTTCTGGTAAACTACTTGCTTGCATGGAGAAGAAAGAGCAGCAAAAACTTGGAAAATTGATAAGGGTGGTACTAGTCCCACAGACAGTCCACCGAAACAACCACCGAATAGGCAAAAAAAATATCTTTTTTGTTTCAAATATTTTTTAAAATTCATCAAATATTTAAAAATAAAATAAAAATGCAATCAGTGACCACCTTATGTGGGAGAAACATTTCCCTGTTGGTAAATCAATGTAAATCTGCTTTGTTCTACACTTTTCTCTCTTTTATTGGTAAATGTAAATCTACTTTTCTCTCTATATTCAAAGTCTTTTCCTTTTATTTGTTTTCCTTATATTTGAGTTGATCTCCTGAGGGTTCATTGCAATGGAAACAGAGACCTTGTGCTCTCCTCCTTTGCATTTCCTCCCATGATAATCACCTGATCGGATCAGCAGGTGCTGCGGGAGCTACACGAGCTGCTGGTGGAAGAGCTAGAGAAGCTCGTGCAAGTGGGGGTGGTTGTAAGAACTCCCGCTGCCTTGTGAGTTGATCGTCTCTCATCCGTGTCAAGTTAATGGCATCCTTGAGGGATTGTGGTTTAAACATTCGGATCCCATCGGCAATTTCAGCCTTCAAGCCGCCCATGAATGTCCCAACCAGAGCCTTTTGAGTCCATCCTCATACCCGATTGCCCAAGCATTCAAATTCTCACTAGTAATCACACAAAGAGCCTGTTTGCATGATTCTCGAAAGAGATTCATCAAAATCTTCGCACTCTGAAGGCCCAAAGCGAGCCCAAAGTTCATCTTCAAAATTTGTCCATGAGAGAATGCGCCCTTCTTCTCGGAATGTTTTGCGAACCCATTGCCACCACTGGTTGGCCTCTCCTTCCAAGGGGTAGGAGGCTAGAGAAACTTTTTAGGCTTCGGGGAATATTCTAAAACTCAAAAAATTGGTTCACACGATTGAACCACTCCATCGGATCATCTCCGGAGAATCGGGAAAACTCCAGTTTTGCCGTTTTGGAGGAGACAACCTGTCGTCCCCCATCGTGGCCTTCATGGTATTGGTTACCGTGGTTTGGAGGCTCCTGGTTTGCGAGCATATCCTCCGAGAGGCGATTGATGGTTTCTTCCAAATGACGAAACCTATCGGCCATGCCAAGCTCCATCATGTGTAGCCCATCTTGCACTTCCCCAAGCCCAGCCTCCAGATGCTCAATACGTTATTTATTGGTTCCCATAATAACCTGGCTCTGATGCCAATGATAGGTCCCAAATACAGATAATGCTTAAGCAAATGTTCTCTTTAGGTGAGAACGTACTACACTTAGATAAATAGTTTCCTCTTCAGGTGAGAAAGTACCACAATTTGAATGCAAAAATACTTCACTATCATTAATGAAAACATTGGCTGCTTAAATAAGCTAAGCCACGTACAAACCAACCGAAATAAAAGGAAACTAATGGCTAACAACGGCAGCATGAGTACATGACCGAAATTCTAGACTTGACTAAGTAAACAAATAACAGAATGGAAAGAGACTTGACTAAGTAAACAACTGCAGAAACAACGTGGAAATAAAGCAAACTCCTATACTAGTAGCTCCAACGGCTATTGGACTGGACAAGGCAACGCTACAAGCTGCATATAGCCGTTTGTAATTGCTGTACGTGACCCATGCAGCACGTTCCCAGCTTACTCTCTTCTCCCGCAAGCCAAGCAGTGCACATTCGAGCAAACAAAACCACGTACAAGCAAACCACGTAAAACAACACATACACGTAAAACAGAGCATACTACCAGTGACCTAATCCGTGGACTTTCACGTCCACTCTTCCAACGTCGTGGCCTATCAGTTCACAACAAATAGAAACATTGAAAATAAAAGAATATAAAAAGCCAGACGACAAAGATTAGAAAAACGAATCCTCGGCCAATAAAATAGATGCTTGGCATTTCACCCTCACCTTGGATCAACTAATTTCAAAACAAAAACTTGGCATGTTCTCCATAGCACCCTCCATTATCCACATTGTTACCAACTGAAATTTTTCACTGATAACTCGAGTATTAAATAACAGTGTGTGAGAGGGAGAGAGAGAGAGCTATATCAAATGCCACACAAGGAAATACTCGGAACTAAAAGAAAAGAAAAACAAAAGATGCAGCAATGTATCTATTAGACTATTATCCAAAGAATGTCAAAGTAGATAAAAAATATATATACAGATATTGTTAATATAATGCACAGATAGCTATGCTATACGGACCAATGGCTTCATCCCCTCTTCCAGCCCCAAATTGTATATTAACGCATAAATTCCAAAAGTACCTTTTAGTGATCAATTTTCCTTGTATTGCATGGGAGCATAGCACAACCCTTCTAGCAAGCATCATTATAATCCCTAAACCCAACATCGACACAGCAAAAGAACTGTCAGGAAATGCCTTAGGATAAGCAGCATATTAAAAGATAACTATAACAACATCAATATCAAGAGAAAACACTAGAAGTGAAAAGTAAATGAATAAGCATATACACTATCCACAACCAAAACAAGTTTCTTCAACATACAACACCATGCTACATTTTGAAGTTTCAATTTTTCCTCCGTAGTAATCATAATCTCATATATTGAGCGTCTCAATTGGAGATATGGACACAATATGGGCTACTTTCGAGGTTCAACGTGATGATAGTATAAATAACCACTATGTCAGCAATCTTGGCCATTGTCACATTCCATATGTGAAAGGAGATTAAGTTGGTGTGATCCATCATAATAAGAAGTTTAACTGATAAAATCGTCTCAAACAGCAGGTTCTTTAAAATTCACAGTGGGTCATAATAAGGTAAATGTTCAAGCTAACTAGAGCACAGAGTGATGCATGAATTACGAGGGAAGTAGGCAAGAGAAATAGAGAGATGCTTTTGGGTACCCGAGGCGTAAGTTTGGTTTAAAAACGAAACACAGACCTTCTGTCTTTGAAACGGAAAGACAAAAACAACGAACACACAAAAGAAAAACTCTCCCTGCGCCTTTGTCGTCTCAGGTTTGAGGTTATGAATTTTTAACTCTCTTCCTTGCATGTTGTTCTACACCTCCCAACTAGAACGGACTGCCTCTTAAAAGCTCTGCATTTATGCATGCATCTGCACTTAGAGCAATGTATTTATTTTAGGACATTATATGTTTTTTTTTTCAAATAATGGATTAAAATGAATTATAATCGCATTACATAAATCCAGTTGAAACTGGGTACTTTGCTTTAATTTTGATTTTTTTTTTTTTTTTTTTTT
>QEOT01004519.1:0-42843 GCA_003123785.1 Pterocarya stenoptera
CTCCCCATGATCTGACCTGAATGATTTCTTTGTGCTCATTAAATATTCTTCTTGTATACGTGCTAGACCAAATGCTGCATTCAAGTTGAGGGGGTTGAACATGCGCAATGGTAACCTGATCTCATCCTTCAGTCCACTAAAGAAACAAATGAGCTTATGAGCATCAGCCAGGCCTCGGACTCTATTGGAAAGGGCTTTAAATTGCCCTTTGTAAGTAGCCACAGAGAATGTATGTTTGAGTCGAGTGAGGGCCTTCATGGGGTCGTCGTAAGTAGTGGAACCAAAACGAAGCTAAAGAGCATCGATGAAGGCTTGCCAAGAGGGAAATTGCCGAGTGGCAGTGACATCTTGGTACCAAACCAGTGCATCACCACTCATGTAATACGAAGCCATTAAAAGTTTGTGAGCAGCAGGGGTTTGGTAGAAATCAAAATAATGGGATGATTTGAAGGTCCAACCTGCTGGATCAGTGCCATCAAAATGGGGAAAATCGAGTTTAAGGCCTCTAGGTAGTGGTCTGTGAGGGTCATGTGGTGCTGGTTGTGGATTTTCTTGATCATGTGGTTCAGGTTCTGGGTCTTGCTGAGGTTCCAGGTGAGCTAACTGGGCTTGAATCTGGTTATGGCTGACTACCACCGTGCGGAGGACATCATTGATTTGCTGCATTTGGTCACGCATTTCCAAAATGCTCTGGTCATGTTATTGCAAAATTTCATGTTGCTGTTTGGTGAATCTGGTGCCGTCTGCCATGAGGACCGTGGGCTCTGATTACCAATTGCAATGACTCTGCTTATAGTGTTTGTAGATAACTGAGAAATATGTGAATAAATGGAAAACTGTAATGAAATGAAGAGGCGCATAAACTGTTTGTGAAAATGGCAGAGCCAATTTGATAGAATGAAAGATAAAAGGGTTCTTCGAGGAATCCCCTAACCTCCAATGTTCCAATACAAATTCAGTGTGAATATTCAGATAGTCGGACTGTTTCCAATTCAGACTTTACATACTACTTTGACATTGTAACAAATCCATTGGTAGTGTAACACGTGTAAGAAGATAACAGAATTGAAATAAGTAAAACGACAACAGTAAAGCAACATAAGTAACGACAACTATATTAACTAAACGGTAACTCCTCATTTCCTTAAACGGTGCGTATGGCCTCTGCATGAAATGCTGCACTCCATTCCTGTCTAAACGGTGCGTTGCGAGATGTTACTGAAGACATAAGTGTTGACCTCGATAGTTCACTTCAATTAGTTCCAGTTCCCTTCCTTTCCCGAGTCCACCTCCATAGAACCCTAACAGTACAATCCTTAACTATATCTAGTATTACTTATTAATTAATGAACTACCCAACATGCAGGCGCGGCATGCAATATGCAAAGACGAAACAAACTCAGAAGTAGCATTACAAGTAGGTTTGGCCTAATCTGGAGGGAGGTGCTGGGAGAATGCAAATGATCCATTGAAGCAAAACAAGTGAATGAAAAATGCATTTTTCGTATGATTACAAGTTACCACCCTATAATTAATATTAGTATTTTCAGTGATTGCCACCAGATGATTTTCGAAATCATTATATATAGCTCCTTGCAGGAGAACTTTTCAAGAAGCGCAAAACCTGCACTGGAGCTGGAGCATAACAACTTTCACTTGGCCATATGATAAAATCTTGAAAATAAAGGCAGTTTCTAATCTTGAAATAACCCTTTAATTTATGTACTTGAGCTGGCTGGAGCAGATCAATGATCATCTTCTTATCGATCCGGTCAGTAAAAGAGCCTAAATACAGATTCACATTCTAAAGTGTCAAAATAACCGTGAAGAAACATGAAGAACACATGCATGATCTAAATATATATATATAATCTTGTCATTTTTAATCACACTTATTGATGTGACACATTTTAAATTATTTTATATATCAATTATTTAACTGACAAATACTTTAAATATGTCACATAATAAATATTATTAGAAATGATAAGATTTAAAATTGAGTCCAACGTCTCTCTTTTGCTAAAAGTTGCACGCACTTTGGACAATAAAACAAAGAATAAGCAACAGGTACCACATCTTCCAGGAGATCATGCTCAAGTTAGGCAATCCAGCCCTAGAGCAATAATGAATTAAAACTCCCCAAGTTTATCTGCTGCAGAAGTAGGACCTATGTGCTATCTATAAAGAAACCTATCTAGGCTCATTAATTAAACATTCACACTCATCATTCACAAACATTTCAACTGAGAATGGCCACCATGTTATGGAAGTCTCTGCTCTTCCTCCTCATATTTGCTTTGGTCATAGCCCCACCGTCACATGCACTGAGCCCTAGGCAAAGCCAACCTTCTATTACTATAGCCCCCACAGCTACTGAAATCCAGTACCATGGAGCTGGCCCCTCTTAACCACACCAAATACCGTCAACATCTACCTCATATGGTATGCAGCGTTCTCCAGAAACGACCAAACCTCAGTAACCGATTTCTTGGCTTCCTTTACTCCTTCCAATGGCATTGTGCCCCCACCAACCCACTGTGGCAACATGGTGGAAAACGATCCAGACATACAAGGACAAGGCTGGGAACTTACCTAAAGAGGTAAGCACATTAAGCGTGTCCAGATAGCAAACCATGTCAGCAACAAGATAGAGAACAAAGTATTACCATTAGACTCTACTGGGATATACTTGGTTTTAACTGCTAAAGACGTGATAGTAGAGAGATTTTGCATGGAATCCTGGTTTTCATAACAGTATCCCGTTGTCTGCAAAGAGTAGGATAATATATGCAGATGTAGGAAACCCCTCGGTGCAGTGCCCTGGATTCTGTGCATGGCCCTTTTTACTTCCAGCTTACGGTCCTCCAGGCCGGGTCCTCGTGGCACCTAATGGTGTTGGGTCCGATGGTATGGTTATGAACATTGCAACAATTCTTGCAGGAGCTGCCACTAACAAACTGTCCCATTGACTCTACCACCAATCAAGTGTTGGCCGAAGGCTATCTTTACAATCATTCGTATTGAGTCTATTAAATTATTTAATGACAGACTCTGCTCTAAGGCAATTCCAGAGCATACAAACTAACCCCAACTAACATTCTTAACAGTTAATGACATTGAGAGGTATAAGAAAACAAGCATATCTTAAAAATTACCGACTCCTTGCCCCTGAAGTGGTGCAATCTGTGAGCCCATACCAAACATCATACGGTTCGGTCTTTGGTTGGACCGCAGATCAAACCGCTAGGTTGTTGAGCACGGCTATCAACAGCCTAAGATTAGGGGGGCCTACACTTGTGTTCTTTTTCTCTTCACATCCTGAGAGTAATTGCTTGGAAACGTACAATTTATTTTCAGATGCTGTTATAAATAAAAGCTGACCTGTCATTAACGGAAACACCAGTCAAGGGGCCAAGAGACCACCAACGTGACTGAAGGCCATCCTTCGTCGATTATCCTTCTTGAATTATCTAATGATATATATACTTCAACGTGTGAACCACCAAATACAAATGGCTGTCCCAAAACGTAAAATAATTCTTTTATTTATGGAGCCCAGATCTCTCTGATACAACCATTACAAAATGAGGGAGGTTTACCCCTTTATTTACCTAATCAAACTGTCATCATCGATAACCCCCAATGACCCAGACCAGCCATGGAGAAGGCCTCAAGAATATTGTTTTTACAAGTCAAAAAATCTGTTCAATGCTCGATTCCAAATAAATAATTCAAAAATGAAACATCAGGCAATTAATGCTGATCAATTCTCAGGAGCTTCAAAATCTTTGATAAGCTTATCAGTCAGATGGGCCAATCATTTTCTCGGGCACGACGAGATTATCAAATTCTTCGCTGGTTAGCACTCCCAGTTTCAATGCAGCTTCCTGCAGAGTTAGATACTCGTTAAATTTGGTATGTCAGCCTCCAAAGGTGCCCCAAAAACACCATTACTGGATAACAACATCAAACACCCCGCTGTAGACATTATCTTCCCCCTATTGAGGTTATATGCACCTACCAGCCATACAATTAGCACTGAAAGATGCACAAGTCTAGCAAGAACAGGGTATAATTAAAAGCAGTTGGTTTTTCCATACTTGCCTAACTAATCAAGAACAACTGATGTGTCGTCAGAAAAGTTTAAATGAGTCACAAGATAACAAACATACTGAATAAAGTATGAAATCGCATGGACAAGAAAAAATCATACCTTCAGAGTACTTCCCTCCTTGTGCGCTTTCTTGGCTACCGCAGCAGCATTGTCATAACCAATTTTCTGGAACAGAATCAGTGGCAAAAGTTGTAAACTAAAGCAGAGGAATTAAGGACGCATAGACATTAACACAGGCAGATCATGGGTGTAAACTTACAGGGTTCAACGCTGTGACAAGCATCAGCGACTGCAATGCCACGCAGCAAAAACAAAAATGTTCATTAGCACTAAAATCTATAACATGGCAGACGGTGTTTACAAGTTTTATATTCTGTACCCAGCATCAGCCTACCTCATGCAGCAATTTTGAAATTCTTTCCTTATTAGCTTGAATTCCTCTAACACAGTTCTTTTCAAAGGAGGCAGATGCATCCCCAAGCAATCTTAGTGACTGTCAGTACGGAAACAAAAATGATAGTTAAGTACAAGGACAAAGGACACAAACACCAGCTGAGTAAGAACAGAAGCATGCAAGTATTAGAAATATAGCAAGAGATTTTGCACAAGGACATCAAGAGATTACGAATATAGATTGAATCCAGTAAAATTATTTTAGGCAGGTCCACCAAATAATATGATATTATTACAGAACTTTCCAAATTCCCCAGTTAGCTTTTTGACTTATGGTTGAAAATTTAAAAAGCAGAATTGCTGGGCTGACTTAATTTCTACCCCAAAGCACTGTCTGATAAAAAAAATGATTTTTCCTACAAAATATGGCCAATTGATGATGAACAGTAGATGTGCTTGGCAACTCTAATAAGTAACTAATTCTGAGATTGTATCCACTCATTAACAAGTAAAACCACAATAATACAAGAATCTAGCATACATGTAAAAGACCATTGGCAATCATTGGCTTGAACACATTTAGTTCAAAATGACCATTTGATCCCCCCACTGTAACAGCTACATGGTTTCCCATAACCTGAAAGTCAATTAGGGAAAAAGACATCAAGAAAGGTACCAAGAATAGAATTTGTTGACCAAAATTCAAGGCCAAAACTTACCTGAGCACAGACCATAGTGAGAGCTTCACACTGAGTAGGATTGACCTTCCCCTGAAACAGAATAGACTCGGTCAAGTAACAAGGTTTTGATATATTTTGGTCACAAATGAAAGTATGGAATGAGGAGATTTTACAGGCATAATACTGCTGCCTGGCTCGTTTTCAGGAAGAATGAGTTCGCCAAGGCCACAACGAGGACCGCTGTGCATGAAAAGCATGGTGAAAAACTTTCAAAATTTATTAGGACGAAAATGAAATGGTCATGCTAGGCATACAGACCTTCCTAATAAACGAATGTCATTAGCAATCTTCATCAGAGAAGCAGCAATTGTGTTAAGGGCTCCACTGGTTTCAACAAAAGCATCATGAGCAGCCTGCCCAAAATGAAATATATGAACATAAAACACTATTCTGCCTCATGCAGAACAAGATGAAGAGTTCCAATGCTCGATAAAGTGCAACATCCATTCTTAAAAAGAATAGAAAGAAGAAAATCAGAGTCAGAGGATGAGAAGCTAACCAAAGCTTCAAACTTGTTTTCTGCAGTAACAAATGGTAAGCTTGTTTCTTCAGCTACAGCTGCAGCTATCTTTGCATCAAACCTAAATTCCAGGCAAACAACAACTACTGTAAAAAAAAACATAAACAAAATGACAGAAGGGTAAAAGCAACTTTCTGAAATAACATTTACAGGGAATTTCTGAAATAAAAAGAAACATGGCAGATAAAAAGAAGCATTGTCTACAGAAAGGGCTAAGAACATCAATAAAACTGAGTACAATCAAACCATAAAAATGAGAAAAGGCAATGACTTATATTTTCAGAATCATACACATTGCAAACACCAACAAAAGTATAATTTATTCAACCTCAAAGAAATAACATACCCTTTCTTTGTGTTCAATCCTGTCCCCACAGCAGTACCACCCTGTGCAAGCTGTTCAAATAAAATCTCTAATCAGTCAGAGGCATGAAAAGAGAGGAAAAAAATAAGAGTTTGGACTTTAAAAAGAATTGATAACCTGATACATTCGGGGTAGAGTGCATGAGACCCGATCAATTCCATACTTCACCTGCAACCAAATCACAAACCAATGAGAAGTCCATCCCAACTAACATCAAGTTTGGCCCATCCTTCCATCCAAGATATGTCATCTTACTTGTGTAGAATAGCCACTAAACTCTTGCCCAAGAGTCAAAGGTGTGGCATCTTGAGTGTGAGTCCGTCCTATTTTTACAATATCTCTGAATTCAAATGACTGGTAAAAAAAAAGAAGAAGTATTAGGAGTGGTACAGTATACTTCAAAAGCATGAAAAAAAAATGCCCACGCCTGTATTTAACTTCTTATGTTACTTACTGATTACATAGTTGAACATGCAAATGCACATAATTGAGAAATGTAAAATTAAAACCTTCTGAGGGAAAGAGAGAGTTTTCATGCATAGAAGAAAGATAAGGTAGAAGAAAACATCTTTTGAAAGTTGATAATGACAAAATGAGGAAATGTCTGTCATGCTAAGATGGTCTCAGGCCACCTAATGTGGCTAAGTTTGGATCATACATCTAAAACTAGCATGACAGCAAATACAAAGTCGAATCACATGAAGCACAGAGGGCTACATCTACATGCATCACTCTAAGTTATAAGGGGTTTCCAAAGATGTAACATTCAACATACATATAAGGCATAGGACATAAAAAAGAAGTCTAATTTAAATATCGTGTTTCAGTCTGCTTCTAAACTATAAAATGACCATCAAACCTTTGAATTCAGTGAAGTATACAAGTGTTTCAAATTTGGTATTAATCTCGAATTTATTTCCATTGAAGCTGCAATATGCATTACCTGGAGAACAAGAAAACAACATTACTTTAAAAAAGATATCAAGAAACCAGGTGATCAGACCCAAAAATCAATTAAGAAACATGAGGAAGTATTGGTGATTGCTTTCCAGAGATAAAAATGACCCTGTTTAAAATAAAATCAACTGCACATCAGCTTTAGATATAGGCCAAGACATAAAAGAGATCAAAAGGCTTACAGTAGGGAAAGTGTCATTAGAAGATTGTGATCTGTTGACATGATCATTAGGGTGAACAAACTTTTCACCACGCTTATGGCCAATGATCTCAGCTGCTCTGTTTGCAATGACCTAGAATAGTACATTATTACAACATAAATTTAAAAATAAAAAACCATATTCACGATCAAACACAAGAAGTTAAGAATCTTTATACCCAGCATACTTGATTGTAAAGATACATGCTGAAAAAGATGAATATCTATATGGTTTATCAATAGAGAACACCGTATCTTCACCTCCCTGAACTTAGAAGCACTTGCTAGGATAATCACATGCCAAATATTTTCCTTCATTGGCATGTCAAATTTCTTAAATGGAATATCTCATGGATAATCACATGCACTGTCGCGATTGTTGAAATAGACCATCTATATAAAATATTCAAGCAGGGGTTCAGGGCATCACTTTTTTTTTTTCATTTTGTTACCACTACTCATTTCCAGATGAATCCTTAAATGACACTTTTTTTCCCCAACGAAAGTACTTAAGCGAATATGGAATCAATCCAAATAGGGTGCCTGCAGGCTGCAGCATTCGAGCTAAGTATAACAGATTCGAAAAAACCCATAAGCATACACATAAACCAGCTCTAACCTCATTGGCATTCATGTTACTTTGAGTGCCGCTGCCAGTTTGCCATACAACAAGTGGAAAATGATCGTTTAGCTTTCCTTCTGCTACTTCTTGGGCAGCTTGCATTATCGCTTTCCCTATTGCCGGGTCAAGTCCATATTCCATGTTCACCTACAACACAGCACGTTAAGTACTATTATCAAAACCTATGCTACAGTCCAGTGATTGTTGCATTAAAAATTGATTTAACACACGTTAAATATAGTTAAGAAGGCAATTGATGGACTATGAATTCAACTATTTTAGTGTTATAATGTTAAAAAGACCGCCCGTGTATAAGCCAAAATATACTTTTAGATTCGGATTGGTTGAAAAAATGGCGCCAAAATCTGCAAGAGGTAAGGGGTAAAGCTGAAAAGAACCGACCTTGGCAGCGCATTTCTTAAGGATGCCAAAGGCACGAATGATGGGTTCAGGCATTCGTTCACGATCGCCTCCAATGTCGAAGTTCTGCAACGATCTTTGAGTCTGAGCCCCCCACAACCTTTAGAAAAAATAGATTAAAATCATCTCGGGAAATAAAAAATAAGCAAAAGTAAAAAAAGACACCAACTTGTCAGCGGGAACGAGTATTGGTCCGAAAGTGTCTCTCTCCTCTCTGAAAGACGTGGAATAGGGTCTCCAGGAAGTAGCACAACGCAACGCCCCTATCGCCGATCCACCGGAGAATCGCCGGGACACAAAATACATTGCCATTTGTTGTTCTACCTGACCTCACAAACACCAAATCATGAACAACAAGATACGTAAATATACGCAGAGAGAGAGAGAGAGAGAGACGGAGAGAGAGGCAGAAGTAAAAAAGAGAGAAGGGAACCTGAGGAGCGTCGGAGCGTCGGACAGAGGTGGGAAAGGTGGTGGTGGTGGTGGTGTTAAAGATGCAGAGTATAGAAGAAAGAAGCTAGGTCAGAATTGAACAAAGATAATTGGGTGCATTTGACGCCGCCGTAGTGGGATACCCTCAGACCGTAGTTGTCAGCATAGTTACGCTGGCGAATTCCTAACAAAAATGGCCAAAAACTACTGGACAGAAAATTGTGACACGTCAGATTGGCGTGGCGTGTTTTAAATAATTTTTTTTATTTAAGTAGGGAATATTAAAAGCCATTTAAAGTTTTTAACTATCTCACATTAATAAGAGTCACATTATTAATAAGAAGAATATTATAAACCACGACCTCATTTTACTTTTATCATATTATATAAAATATGGCACTTTTATAACTTTCAGATTATCTTTTATTTTTTTAAATAAATATAAAAATTGATAGATAATATTACTTCATCACAATATAATGAAACTAAAATAAAAGTGTAATTTATAGAATTTTTCATTTTAATAATAAAATCATCGGAGAAGCTAAAATTATCGTGGGATTCAAAAATGGCAAGAAATTAGTGATGAGAAAATTGCAACAAGTAAATATAACATGGCCTATGCTAAATGGTTTATTTATTTATTATTATTATTTAGATGATTGATATGAAAGGTCATTTAAATTATCTTATATTAATTGGGTGTGGTTGAAAGATAAATTCATAATAAATAGTAACATATAGTGGAAAAGAAGGTCACAAATTATTTTAAAAAATAAAACAAAACAAAACCATCAACTTCTAAAATCCCTAACCACGATCAGCAGCAACCTGAAAGGTCTAAGGGATTTGGCTACAAGCTTTGAGAGGGAAAAAAATAGAACAAAGACAAGGAAAGTGGAGTGAAGTTTGGAATGAAATTGGACTTTTGAGTTTTAGGACATCCCTTGTTGTTGTATAGGGTTAACCACTTTTATAAAATCCAAATAAATACCTCTAATAATTTCTCAAATGTTTCAAGATCTTTAATTCAAGCCTACCAATAAAATATATTTTAATCGATAAAAATTTTAAATATGTGGTGAGGTGTGAATAGTGAAATTACCCTTTAAAAATTGATGGAAATGACATGGGCTAGGGGCTGGTTTGATAAAGTGCACATGGTGGTGCACCTAAGTGTCAATTTGTGGTCATTTGGGAATTGACATGGTTTGGTTCCAATTGACATGTGTTGGATCAACCCTAATCTTATAAGTTAGTCTAAGAATAATGTAATATAAAAATAAAAATAAAAAATTTCAAATCATAAATGAAAAATAATTTAAAGAAAAATATGTAAAATTCATGGTTTTGAGGTTACTAATCATGTGTGAAAGGCATAATGTTTCTTAACTTAAGTTAGAATCTTAACTATGGTTGAGAGGGAATCCTAGATGCATGTGTTTCATCTTGGGTTGAGTTTGAAGGAAACTAATGGTATGGTGTATTTGGACTTTATTTGGAAGGATAAAACGAAAGACAAGGCTTTTTGGACCTTATGGTTGAGCTTATTGGGCCATTTGCATAAGCCTTGAATGTGGATTTTGGTGTGAGTTATTAAATGGACCTTCTGTCTAGATTTGCGGGACTTAACTATTGACTCAAAGGCCTACAAAGAGCACGATTATCCAAATGTCAGCGTTTGCAAATATTTGCATAATTTATCTTAAAAATGCCTGTATTGAATTAGTCAAATGCATAATATTATGATTTTGAGATACTGTGATCTTTCTCCGATCGGTCCTATTTGGATTAGCATGGTACATAGATCAAATAAATATTTTATTAAAAAAAATACAGTCCACGAGTTCGCGACCGAGTTCGTGAAGGAATTGTACACTCACTTCAAGAAAAAGGTCGTTTCGCCATTGATGAATATTTGGACTAGCAGTGTAGCCTCCCTCACCTCCGCAAGAACAATGGTCTATTGCTTGCCACATTCTACAACAGTTGCATTGCATTGAATGAACATTATTGACGTTGACCCAAAAGGGTGGGCTCAACATTATTAAAAAACCATTTTTCTATTGCAAATATTAAGGTGAACACACTTTATATAGACAATGATGCGAAAACAATAGATGCTCCTTTTTATGAATATGCTTTGCTTGAATTGGTGTTTAAATTCTGAAGGTCGGATTTTTTGTTTGAATTTGTGCAATTAGATGAGATAATTTAAATATAATTTAATTATTAATTAAGATATGAACTGTATAATTATAAAATATGATAAAAATAAATTAGATAAAAAATAATAATAATAATATTAAATTAATAATATTTTTATTATTATTTTGGCTAATAGATGGATAATCCAACGTGAGAATTAATTTTGAGTGGAATAGTCAAATGCAAAATCATGTCATATTATGTAAATTTTACATTTGCATTTGCATAACCTAATACCAATACTCTAAGTTTGGGTTCAAATATCAATTCTTTCTTAGGTTGGGCTAATGTCCTTCACTCTCACTAAGTTATGCCCAATGGCTTCATACCCATCACATATTGGGTCTAATTTCTAAGGTTTTTCAAAGAAGGCCTAGAACCTTATAACTCCCAATTTGGTCTACGATTCATGGCCCATACAGTTTTGCTATGCACAGTCGTCTCATGTAGACACTATGCAGTCAGCTGACGTGGTATTTCGATTATGCCATGTCAGCTGATTCTTTTAAAACAAAAAAACCAAAAACGAAGATAGAAAACTAAACCCATTTCGTTTCTCTCTTTTGGGACGAAAACAGAGAAACCACACGAACTAAAAATGACAAGCCAAATCTCGGATGAAAATAACAGTCAAGATGGGGGCAAATTGTCGGCATCATGAGCCATACCAAAATGCTACACAACTTGTTCCAATGTTTCGAGTAGGGGTGTCAAATCGTGTTAACGGGTCGTGTTCGTGTCGTGTCAAGACATGTATATTATACTATATAGGTCAACCCTAACCCGACCCGTTAAGCTTATCGTGTCAAAATCTTAAACTTTAACACGACCCGTTAACATAACGGGTCGTGTCGTGTCAACCCGTTATGACCCGTTTATGTAAATCGGTTGAACATACTTGAAATTAACCCGTATGATCTAGTTAAGTTTAGTATAATTTTATATAAATGTTAAAATCACAATATCTACAAAAAAATATAAAACTAATTACAAATCCAAAATTACAATTCAAACAATAAAAATATAGAAATTAAAATTCCAACAATTTTATTTTTAGGTATAAGGGTATAATTGTAACTTTAACTTTCTTAACGGGTCATAACGGGTTATAACGGGTTGACCCGTTATCAACCCGTTAAGCAATCGTGTCTTAACAGGTCAACCCGTTTTGACCCGAACCTGTTAAGGCTAAACCCTAACCCGCTTTTATCGTGTCGTATTCGTGTTGGGTTAACGGGTCGTATCACATATTGCCACCTCTAGTTTCGAGTGTTTGAGTTTGATCATAGTCCTTTTTGTGTGCTTACATTGTCTGTTATAGTCTGGTCTCCTCCGAGTACAGAGCCAATTATGATTCCCAGTTCTCACGCTGTACATGTTGACGCATGCATGGCTGATGTTTTTACCTTTTTCCCCTTGGACAGTTGAAGTTTTTAGTTGAAATGATATTTCGTGTCCTCGTATTGTCTATTCAAAGATTTCTTCTAGAAGCTAATCTAATCAATCATCCAAACTCACGCTAATGCTATAAAACTTCAACAAAAGAGAGCCCACTCTTCGCCACTTAGTCCAACGAGTCTCCTTCTTAGGTGCTGAATGTAAATCTAATCATGTGGCCAGAAAGAGTATTCTTGTGGGCTAACCAACGGAAAACTAGAAAGAAATATGGAAGTGAATCTTAAAAGAAACCAAACAATGAAGAAAACAAAATAATTGCATGCCAACAACAATTGAAGAACTGGAAGTGGAAGAATAAAAATGGGTTTATTATATATACAATAAATAGAAAGCAGGTGAAAAATAACCTTCCTCCATACAGCAAGAAACCCAATGCAGCTATAATTGATACCGCTGCAACAAATATCTTTCCAATGCATTCGCCAACGCTGTTGTTATCAATCCAAAGAAATATACAGATGCAAACCTGTATAAAATACACTCCAGCATTAACTGAAATATAAACAATCTTGAGCTTATCGGTTGGTAACGCAGCGGCGACAAGGTGGTTGGGCAGCGGCGGGTCACGGAGTGGTTGGGGGTCGGCATCGCACCGAACGAGATGAAGTGCTCTGTTTTGAGATGCAAAAAGAGAGGTCCTTCGATGAGATTCAGGTGGTGTTTTCCGACGTGGGTTCACGGTGGTCAGCGATGCAAAGGAGCATGTGAGATCCCGACGTGGTGACGCTCTTGGTGGTAGTGGTTTGCAGTGTTTTATGTGAAGGAGTATGTGCCCTGTTTTGTGGAGCCAAAAAAAAGGACTTTCGGTGATGCCCAGCTAACTCTAACGTATGCATGTATGAACTAATTAGCAGCTAACTCTCATAGCTTCCACTCGATAGTTATCTTCCATTGCAGTTGCTTCCCAGTTTCTACCCTATCGTTCTTGGGTCATTATCCCCCATCAAAGCCTTTGGACTTCATTTTCTCACTCCATTCTCTCTTTCGCTCATCTCTCTCTCTCATCACTTTATCTCTCTCTCAATCCCGTGCCGGTAAGCCTCTAGGCCTCTCCTCTACCTTCGTCTCATCTCTCGGCCTCTCCACCTATGGAATGCAGAGTTTGGGAATTGAGGAGAGGGAAAATGAGGGAAGTGCAGGAAACTGAGTGATTTTGGTTTTTAAACCAAACGATGCATTTCGATATTTTCCACATCAGCAGCCGCTTGCATGAGGCGCTTGTACTCAGCATTTTTCTCGCACATATTCTTAACTCATCACATCCTTAGTGATTTAACACTCTAAGTAAGCCATTCTTGGCTACTTCTAAACCCATCCAACACTTGGCCTTTCAGTTTAGCCCATCAATGATGCCAAGTATCATACCGCTATTGGCCTTTTGGTAGATATACTAAAAACAAAAATAAATAAAATAAAATACTAGAATCTTTTAATAGTTCTAACCAAACCCATTGTGTGATTCTCATGCCAGAATAAACTCAAAAATCTGGAAAAAAAAAATCACAATATTAATTAGGATCATGGGTACTAAGGTCAAATCCTAACAGGCTTTTTAGGTAGGGTGTTACACAGCCCGCCGCTCCCCTCCTCCTTCATGGCGCCACCTTGGAAAACCAACAAACCGGAATCACATCAAAACCAAGGCTATCGGTTTGCTCTCCCTTAATCGGCCGGAATGATGACTTCAATTTTCATCCTTAAGCTTAGTTGTAAAAATAAATTTATAAACTAATATAACTTGATATAGTATATTAAATTATTAAATTATTTTTATTATAAAATATATCTATTCTCTAAGGAATATGAGGCTCTCTTTTAGGACGAAAGAGAATGCTGAAGGACCCCATACGTCATATGTATATCTACGTAATAAAGCAAAACGTGTTGCACTAGCATACCGTTCGACCTCAAAATCTTCATATATGATAAGCTCCAGTGCTGCACCTCGAATCATCGGTGTGCGAGCCTTATCCGTCGACACAGATATTCAAATGCAACTATATACAACTCTTATCCAATTCATATTAATGATTTCTTGACTTCTTCGAATATGGATTTGGAGATGGTAGAAGACGTGTAAACCTTTTTCAAAGCATCAAAATCAAGCAATTAAAAATGTTACCATTTTATAACTCTACCATTGGGTTCCATTTTTTTTCCCAATTTTATTTTGTCTGTGGAAAGGTGGAGAAGTTTTATTTTTGCCGTTTCACCTGAGCTAAGGAGCTAGGGAGAAGCTGAATTAGCAAAAATGTGTAGAATGGTAGGTTTTTGCAAGAAGATGGAGAAAATATAAAAAGAAAAATATTACAGTCACAAATTTTTTTTTTTTATAAAAATAAAATTTTAAATAAAATTTTTTTATATGATATAATAGATCTAACTTATAATAAAAATAATTTTATAATATAATCTATTAAAGTAATTCACGTTAATTTATAAATTTATTTTTATATATCGTTGGTGATTAAAACAACTATCTAAGACAAAAAGATGTAATAATCACTCGATTGTGGATCCGAACACCTACAAAGATGTGTGTACACAGCGGTTGACAGGGGACCCTGCATTCTTCGGTCTTCCCACGACACGTCATACTTTTATAGAGTCCAGTAACGCACTGCTTTGCACGTACAACAGTGTCACTATAATGCTTCAAGATCTGATGGACATTCGGGTCCTTTTTGTTTTTTTCCTCCACAAATTATCATATGTGAATTGTATAACACAAAATCACAGAGGGTGGAGCTGGTTTCGCTTGCATACAACATACCAAGATATATGGAAAATGCTTAGCATCAGAAAAAAAAAAAAAAAAATATGAGCCGAAGGCCCAAAGAAAACATGCTTTGTCTTAACGAGTTTGAACATCGTAGATGGCAACAGTGATGTTGAGAGCAATTAAGGACCGCGTTACGCCTAGAGCCATGCTTAAGTTGCAAATCGTATTGTTGCTGTAAATTGATTGTTGTATGATCGTATCATAGAGAGTGGTCGAGATTTGTATGTGGCGGTCCATGTTTACTTAGTAGATTTGATAGGAAAGATATGGGCAAAAATTTTTACTATTCATCATCCCCACAGGTAATATACTATACTTATTTTTATTCTTTATTTTTTTAGTTTTATTTTTTCTAAACTAATTGAGTTCTCCTACTTATCATCTATATATCACACATTTGGTAAAATAAAAAAATAAAAAAATTATATGTGGTGTGTGGTGTGAAAATGATGAGTGAGATTTTTCA
The DNA here is from genome assembly GCA_003123785.1 of Pterocarya stenoptera. NCBI lineage: Eukaryota > Viridiplantae > Streptophyta > Magnoliopsida > Fagales > Juglandaceae > Pterocarya > Pterocarya stenoptera. Next base: position 15,679 of record QEOT01004519.1, read on the forward strand.
AAAAGTAAACTTATCTGTTTTGGATATCGATTAAGATAGGCTTAGCCGTTGTGGGCGTACCATTGTCATGTTAATGATGCAGAGAAAGAAGGATGAAGAATCTGCCAAAGGTGCCACCGTCGAATGAGACGCATGTGCATATTGCTCAAGCACTTGGTGGGGGTGGTGGTGAAGAGCATTTATGGCAAGGACTTAGCTATTGGTGAGGAAGTGTCAATCTTAAAAAACAATGTGGAGAAAGGTGAGGAAGAAAAATAACCTATTAGAGGAGAAGAGAAGCTAATCTTTTTAGTTTTGCAGAATTAGATTTCTTTAAAGAGAGTCACTATCGATGCCAAGACCAACCCTTCTATGTACCTATAGATAGACAAGAACATGAAGCTTCACCGGGAGGTCCCTACGTGTAAAAACTCTAAAATTTTAATTTAGGTTTAGTTAGGTTTGGTAATTAAGTTTAAACACAAAATTCTCATATCATCATTACAGTTTTTTTAAATTTTCATATAAAATAGAATAAAAAATTCAACTTTTTCAAATTTCAATTTAGCTTTTTCAAATTTCAAAATAATAATATTACAATATAATATTTTAAACTATCATCTAAAATAAAAAATTCTCATCTCACTCTCCAAACCTAATCTAACCTAACCCAAATAAAGTATAGTCAACTTCAAGTGTGCAAGAAAGTAAATTAGAGATAGACTTTTGACTTTATTATCAATATTATTTATAGATAAGAGAAGTTAGAGAGAATTTATATTCTCTTATTCAAGTGAAATCCCTTTACACTACGTAACTAGAAATGTGTTTATAAGAAACGATGTGTCTCATAGGGCGCAATTCTTCTCGAGAATACAATTATGTAGTTGATAGTACGTATTATTCAGATGAGAGTGGGTCATATGAACTTAAGAGCTTTATTATGTGGTCCCAAACGACACGTTTCATTTAGTGAGGCCCGTTTGGATGCAAAAGGAAGATGAAACATCTTATTTAATTTCAACTAATAATCTTATTATTATTCATAAACTATCTCAATCCATCTCACTATCCAAACAGACCCATGATCGTCTCGTGATCGTATCATTGCCTTCAGTTATTTTTTTCTCCTACTACATGTGTTTAGTCTCACTATTGGTCTCCCATTATTATTTCCTCGCTTGTGATGGGAATATATGCCCATCACCTACCATAGAATCTTGCTCGGGTAAGCCTCTAAACCAAGGCTCTCTAGGAGCCCAGGCGTGGCTTCAGGTCGTGTTGGGTCCATTGAACCCATTTAGCAGGAAATGACAGATGCCAAAGAGTAAAGACTTTGAAAAAAGGAACAAGAGTTATAATCATAGAGACGAAAAGGAAGCATGGAGGAAAAAGGGCTCCTTGCTCTCCCTGTGGAAACGGCAAATGAGAAAACAAAGAGCATTCTTTAAGAGTGAATTCCCCGTGGGTCCTTCCAATTTACATAGGAATAATTAGGAATAATGATACAAGTATAATTTTTTTATAATTATATTTTAAAATGAGAATATGTATGTAAAGTGATATTATTTTTATAAATTATTTTATAAAGATGACCCTTATTTATAACATAATTATATTAAAAAATTATTAAAAAATGGTATGTCTATATTTTATTTACAAAGACCAACAAATGAACCCCTAAAATGCACGTCGCCGTAAGGAATATAGTAAGCAATAAGCATATTTAGTACGACGTCGTGTACGTAACAGCTATTGGGGACCGTTGCTTGAATAGTTAAGGGTACGGGCGTCAATCAACCAATGGGGGACTATCCGTACGAGACAAGCAGACAACGGAGAAAAGGACGAGTGGGGTGGGACCCACAAATGACACCCATAAGCCCCTAACTTTACCTCTGATATCTGGCGACTAGGATGGACGACAGGCTAGCATTTTCTACGCATCATTATCGTGGGTCCCGTGTTTCCCAAACTGTACACCCACATGCACATGATTCCACCCAGTTTATTTCCTTAATTGCAGCAAAAACCTCGACTCTCGAAATATAAGAAAAATTCTCTTTATTATTTATTATTTTAATTTTTCTCTTAATATTTTATTACGTGATATCAAATTATTGACCTCAAAACTTAAACATAATAAATTATTATTATAATTAATTTTTTTTTTATATAAATTAAGTATATAAAACAGATACTATGAATTTTATCGATGATATTAAATATTATAGAGTCCTGTTATTTCTTCCTACCTACGACAATAATTTTAGATAAATGTGATTGGAGCTCTGTTTTGCCGATTAGTGTTGTGTCGGCAGATGTGGTTTCAATGGGGGATTATGGAAATAATAATAAACTAATGGGAGTTAGGATATCGGCGAGTGTCACGTATTCTTTTTAAAATAAATAAATAAATATAAAATTTATATAAAAAAATTAATTTTTAATAATAAATTATAATTTTTTTTAAAAAAATACACCACACTTACATAATTCATAATTATATTTAGTACTATTTATAAATTAATTGGAGTTTGGATATAAATCAGGCTTTGCAAGTTTTTAATATTCAGGGCCAATAACGTTTCCAAGTTAGATGCGTGGAATTTGCTTTTACATAGTTATAGGATACGTAAAAATGTTAATGACGAGCTGGCCTTTCTTTATAGCTGTCGCTTTCCTTGTACCGCAGCCACCGTCCGTTTGTTTTTTAGTTTTTTTGTTTCAAGTATTCGATTGGCATTATATACATAAAGGCTCCTCTGTTTCTTTTTCTTTCTGAGTTTCTCTTCTTACTTCTTGCTGCTCGCTCTCCTTCTTCTTTACTGCACGCTGCTCTTCTCTCATTGGGGTTCTTGATTTTCTGTGACTTGGTGCCGTGTGTTCCAATGGTTGGTGTTGAGGGAAGGGGAAGAGACCCAATGAAGAGGCTAGTAAGTACGTTGGCATTGTGGGATATGTTGTTTGATTCATTTACTTTCATTGGTTGTATGAAATCCCGAAGTGGGGCTGATTCTATTAAGGGTTTTAATTATTTTATTATTTCTGTGATTGCTCGGTTGAATCTGATATGGCTATTGCCAGTGTTTGATAATAAGAGTGATCTTTTTTAAGTGCTATTGAATTCACTTTTTTTTTTGGTGGTATTTCTATGACCCTGTGAATCTTTTGCCATTAGTTTTGATTCACTATGCATTCAATTCTTCATTTTTATACTCTAATCTCTATCCTTTCTGGTCTTAGATCTTTGTGATGTCAGATGAAGATATTTGTGTCTCGAAGCCGGTGTCCTTTAAGACCTTTTTTTACAAAACTTCCACAAGTTCTTCCACCAGTATCATTTTGTGTCGAATTTCTTGAAATGTTTTCACCCATACAGATTTGGTCCAAAAACCAATTCCGATTTGCCTAAATTGTGAAATACGGACTAGTTCTGTTCACAAGATCAGGTTCTAAGGTGTTGCATGTTATTCCACCATAATATCATATATATTTTACTTCTAGGAGTCTCTTTCACGATGTTGTAACTTTCAGAATGTTGACTTCATATGCATATACTGCATATTATCGTCCCAGCCTCCAAGGTTACTATCGTGGTGGTCCTCTGAGTCCACCCTAATGACGTGGTGCTCATGCCCAATTACATTTCTCTAATGATATAGCCGCAAGGCTCATAGATATATAGGAACATTTCTTTGGGTTGAGTGCCTGTTTTGCAAAACTGGTCGTTAACCTTTTCTTTTTTCTTCACGTCTTTTCTGCCCAGGCGGCTCTGCTTTTGCTTTTGGCATTAAGCGTTGCTATCGAACTTGATGGTGAGGGAAATAACGGACAATGCACTTACAAGAGATCTTTGGATCCCAGACCGCACAGTGTGTCCATCTTGGAATTTGGGGCAGTCGGAGACGGGAAAACATTGAACACAGTTGCCTTCCAAAATGCCATTTTCTATCTCAAGTCCTTTGCTGACAAGGGTGGCGCGCAGCTTTATGTTCCTGCAGGGAGGTGGCTGACTGGAAGTTTTAACCTTACAAGCCATCTCACTCTCTTCCTTGAAAGAGGTGCTACCGTTCTTGGATCCCAGGTTCTCATTTCACTTCTGCTTACATTTTCCCGTGAATTTTCCTCTTAAGAAAAGCGAAAACAAGAGTATTGAAGAACGTTTCTTAGCAGTGTTGTGAGAGTCTTTGGATCCAAGACACGTCCATTATGTACTTGGTTATGAACTGGTGGTGCAGTGACCACAATTCTTACTTTTTATAGCTTTTGCAGGATTACATTCACTGGGATATTGTAGATCCTCTCCCATCTTATGGTCGAGGTATCGAGTTTCCAGGTGGCAGATATCGTAGCTTGATTAATGGGCAAAATTTAAATGATGTGGTGATAACAGGCAAGGACTTCTCATTATCAGTTTGTCTGTTAACTAGGCACCTTACTTCTGCCTTCCTCATATAAAAGATAATTTGCTTGCCTTTTGATAATTGAACAGGTGATAACGGAACAATTGATGGCCAGGGTTCTGTCTGGTGGAATCAGTTTAGTTTTCATTCCCTAAATCATAGCCGACCACATCTGGTGGAATTTATTGACTCTTATGATGTAATTATTTCAAATTTAACCTTCTTAAATTCTCCTGCTTGGAGCATCCATCCAGTGTATTGCAGGTACTTCTTGCTCGGCTAAACTACTGTCTTATTTGACTCATATCTCATTTCTTGTATTCTTGTCCCATTTCTACAAAATTTCTAGTATAGCAAAATTTCCTCAACTGATGTATGTTTGTATGTGGATAACATGCAGCAATGTGCTAGTTGAAAATATAACTGCTCATGCTCCACCAGAATCTCCTTACACTTGTGGTATAGTCCCAGGTTTGTCAAAAAAACATCTTTGGTAACAGACCAGTTATCTATATTACTTGTCTCTCTGTCTTGATTGTAGATTTCCCCATCATGAAATGGATAGCTTCCTACTTGACATATTTTCTTTTCTCCCAACTAACGTTGTTTCGAGGGAAAGGTCTTTAGCTGGAAAATATGTAATGTATATATTGCAATTCTCAGATTCTTCCGAGAATGTTTGCATACAGAACTGCAACATCAGCATGGGTTATGATGCAATTGTGCTTAAGAGTGGTTGGGATGAATATGGAATCTTGTATGGCCAACCTACCACAAATGTCCACATAAGAGGTGTTCACCTTCAGTCTTCTTCAGGCTCTGGCCTTGCTTTTGGCAGTGAGATGTCTGGAGGCATCTCCAACATACTTGTGGAACAGCTGCATCTACGAGACTCTTTCATTGGAGTTGAACTAAAGACAAAAAAAGGAAGAGGTGGTTATATGAAGAACATCCTTTTCTCTGGTGTAGAGTTGGAGGATATTCACTTGGCAATCAGTGTAACAGGCCAATCTGGCTCTCATCCAGATGAAAAATATGATTCTAGTGCTCTTCCAGTTGTTAGAGGCATCATCTTTAGGAATATGGTTGGTGCAAATATCACAATTGCTGGAAAATTTTCTGGAATCCACGAGTCACCTTTCACATCAATCTGTCTTTCTAATATTACATTCTCCACCAATTCAAGATTTTCTCCCTCATGGTATTGTTCCAATGTGATGGGTATCTCTGAGTTTGTGTCTCCTGAACCATGTACAGATCTCCAGGACTCATTTTTGAACTCTTCCTCAGCTTGCTTTCTTCTCTTATATCCACATACCTATTCTTCGGTTTTGTGATATAGTCACCTATAACTACAATTGTTTGTTCTGTTATCTGTACATGAAGTACTAAAAGCTTCTTTCATTCTTAAATTCAGATGGAAAATGCATGTTCAAATAATTTTCGGCTATGAGTCTTCATCTTTTTGCTACTGTAATCGAAAATTCCTAGTCTTGCACTAGAATTTTCCTTAAATGATGTCACTCCCGATCATCTGCACATTGCCTTCTTTCTTCAAGTATTAGAGAATTTCAGATAGTACAACTCAGATATAATTTGCTTTCGATATATATCTTTCCCTGTTTTGATATATTTAGCTACCATACAGGTTATATGTGTTTATTTGCAATCTAATTTCATCTTGGATGTTGCGTGTTCAGAGGACTACTTTTATTGCAGAAAGAGTCAACTGTTTCTTCTATGTTAAACATGACTGTGCACTCTTTTTAATTTCTTGTCTATAATTCAAATGACTTGCTGCAAATGGCTGGTCTTGCCTCATTTTATTTTCTTGAAATGATTAAAATGGAGCACCACTATATTACACCGACATTTGATGTAACCACCCCTTAATCTCATTGGGAACAATTAAGAGAAAAAGTGAAGCAAAACGAAATCAATCACACACAAATATAAGATTTACGTGATTAGGCAATATACCTACGTCTACGGAGCTATAATGAATTTTATTCTCTTGAAAGTCGAATACAGTTAATATGGCAATACTTGATTTGTAAGAGAAATTTAAAATTTAAATCTCTTACAAATCAAGTATTGACGGCATGAAATTTGTGCTTTATACACCAGCTTACAAGAAAGAAGAACTCAAAGTACAATATATATATATATATATGGTGAAACCCTAACTAGCTAGGGTTATTAGGGGTCGGGTCGGACTGGTGTGAAGCCCAATAATGCTGTGTTGGTAATTACTTATACCAAAACTCTATGCAAAAGGAAAAGATGTAACTTGCATGACTCATTTTCATCAAGCATTTGACATAGACACTGGTTTCTTTGAGCATAAACGTTTGAGATTTCTTTCCCCTGCCCTCAAAATGTACCCATAGTCAATTTCTATATTTGCTGGTGTTAATTAAGATCAAGTCTAATCTTTGTGAATGTTAACTAAGGCGAAGACCAAGCATTAGGGGGAAATATGAGAATATAAGTTGTGAGCAGGTTGATAGAAATCATGTAGTAAAACTTTGGATTCAAGTGGTAATATCGCTGCATATCGAGATAATAGAGAACATTTGACATAGACTTGTAACAAGTTCAAATACAACAATCAGGGAATCCTGATATTTATTGATCCAATTGAGGAATTTATTGAAGTGGACGACAGTTTTCAACACATTATATAGGATGCAAGAGAAATGTTAAGAAGAAGAAGAAGAAGAAGAAGAAGAAGAAGAAATCCAGAAAAACAATAAAAGACAAAACAAAACTAAAAAACTCGAGCACATATATAAAAGCTTGAAGACAGCTTAAGGGAATGACTCTTTAAGCATAGGCAGTGGTGTTTTCCAAGAGGTACAACCTTGTACATGGCCATTGCTCTTTCTTTGCCACCCTTGATTCCTTCTTCCTTTATGAGAGAAGTCATCAGATGTCTGGTACTCACTTGTCATCTTGCAAACACACCCTCCATCTGAAGAGGTCTCAAACTTAACCTCATATGCAATGGACTCAATCTTGTCCGACAACACATCCCCTTCAATCAAAGCATACTTGCACAGAAAATTCCACGTGTCAACGGTGTCAATCCTGTGCTTCATATACTTGAAATGAGTACCTGCATAATATTCAAAAGCATGTTTAAAGTATTGAAGTCCTTCCAATAGTGTCAAATCTACAATGCACTAGAATGTCCTTGATGGCAATACCTTACTCCGAGAGCATCTAGGGTTCCTCGAATAATGTAAAAGTTATAAGTAAAAGTTATAATGAGGTAAATGAGGATGTAAGAAGGAGACATCAAAATAAACACTTTGATAAAAGAACAATTTTTCTCATCAACTACTTTTTACTACCCTGCACCCCGCATCCTATGAAAAAAAAAAGAAAAAAAAAAGCTACAAGTGTGGGTTCATGTGGAAGTGAATAGTACTAGCTGATGTATAGCATTCCTTTTAATACAATATGTTGGGACAGTGCTCCTCTCCCCTAAAAACTCAATTCTATGGGTTTGGACCCAACATTAATGTTATATCAGCCATATAATTTTTTTTGTCATCGCTCCATATTAGGAATATTATCACTCATTTAACACCAACATAATCAAGATGATGTTAAGGGTGGTGATTTAATGTTGCTGACCTTCAGCAAAATTGATTTGCTTGATGCTTCCTGCCCCTCCATCGCAATGAATGATATCAACGCTCTTGATTGCCTGAGGCATGAACTTAGGAACGAGATTTTGGGAGTCGAGGATCAAGGCCTTGAACATCCTTGCCGGTGGCACCGGACAAGCAAACTTCTGGGTAATGCTGGTGACACCCATATATATTTATCTTGGATATGAAAATGGAAATAGTTTCAAAAGGATAAAGACTCAAGGATCAATAGGAGGTTGATGTGTGTGAGTTGTTGTGGACATGGAGAAGATCAGCAAAAGCTGTATATATATGTTAGAGTTTGAGCCAGTAGTCATGTGAGTACTGAAAATATTTTAGTACGCAGCCAACCTGGAGGGTTGTATTTTAGCAAGGTTTGAACTCTATGTGGGCGGAATAATTCATATCTAGAGTAACATCAAGTACTTGATATGTAGAACACAGATCTTGACCGCTAGAAGTATTTGAATGTACACATGCAGAGTTACATTAATTCAATCAAAAAATATAGACTATTAGGGTTCTTTCATTTCTGATTTCAGATTACCATATGATACTGGCAATGGAGGAAAGGAGGCTTTCTAGATGTTGAACTTATAAGGCCAACAACCTTCGTTTCTTTCCCGCCCGATTATAATATATTATGAAATTAAAGTTCTGTTCCAAGAAAAATCGCGTTTTGCATCACTAAAAATCGCTGCAAAGACTATATAAAGTGTCGCAAATAGTTTTTAGCGGCGATGCAAGAGGGACGGTGATACTGCATCGCAAAGCTATCTTTCGGTTCAAAATGCAATATCGTCGCAAAAATAAACATTTGTGGCGTAATTTCTCACCGCTAAAAAGACAGCGTCGACGCAAAAACGCATTCCTATGGTCGTGAAAAGTCCTTATTTGCGACCAGTTTATACTGTCGCAAAAAACAAATAGCGTCCCAAATGAATAAACAATTCGCGACACATGTATCCTGTCACCCCAATGAATTTCTTCGCCGCAAATAAACAATCTTTTTGCATCGCTCTTGGTTGTCACAAACACCATTCGATCAGATTCAGTCACATTTTTTCGATTTTACGAATTATTTATGTTAGTTATAATATGATATTCACATATACTAAATTATTAGTCTATTTATATTATAGTATAAATACATTATATATATATCAAAAGTAAGTTTATATTAATAACTTAATATTAATGTTTATGTTTAAAATTAAAATTAAAATTTTATGTTATATTAATTTATATTATAATATTAAAATTTATATGTTATATCAAATGTTATATTAAAAATTATAAGATTAATTTTATGTAATAATTATATGACATGTTATTTTAATTTTATGTTATAAGAATAGTAGACTTGAATAATAAAATTAGAATTTCATGTTATATTAATTAACAATTTAACATATAATATATATATAATATAATACAAAAAATTATATAATATAAAAATTATAAATATATATACAGGTCCGGTTCGGTTTAAACCGATTTCAAAATATGAAAACCGATATTGTATTGGTTTAGGACCGGTTTCTATTTTTAAGAACCGGTACCGCATTGGACTACTTACAAACAGTATCGAACCATCGATTCAGGTTCGGTCTGATTCAACTGGTTTATCATTTTTTTTTATACCCCAAGATGGGATGATTTGGGAAGACTTTGTTAACCAAACCAATCTTTATAATTTTAGGCAAAATAAAAACTAAAATTACCCAAGTATCCTGTATTGTATTATCACGTTCTACAAATTCAATCAACAAATTGATTAGTGATCAATAATGAAATAATTTAATAATCAATCAAATATATAAAATAAATAAAGTGCGTTACATCAAATTTGGTTACAAAGGGAAACCTTTTGAAGAACTCTTCAAAGATAAAACCCTACCGGACAGTCAAACTCATAAAAATCAATTTTATTATTTGAATATTAGTTACAAGTAATTATCAATTACAAAACCTTTGCTAATTAACTCTCTTTCTTGACCCGAAAAATGACATGTTTGCCTCTATCGCAGTAGCAGCCAGAACCTCTGACGATCTTCAAATATTGACTTCTCTACTGGAACTCCAGGGGCTGAACTCGATCAGTCAATCTCCAACATGGAGTAAACACGCACTAAATGAGAGAATGAGGAACAACAAAATAGAAAATTCTCCAGTGAATTTTCTTACACTCAAGCACTTGGATCTCTCCTCAATCACTCCAAGTTCTAAGAATAATCATCAAAAGGTCATCATCCAGTTAGAGTTTTAATCATAAATATTATGATCAGTATTTGATTTGTAGTAGGACTTTGCTGACGGAATGAGTCTGGTAGGAATTTGATCTGTAGTAGGACTCTACTAATAAAAGGATTTTGCTGCAAAAAACTTTGCTGACGCATTTGTTGACACCTGGTACTACGTCTTCTCAGCAGATATAATTTCCATTCAAATTCTTCACAGGATAATCCTAGACTCCTTATCATTCGGATACATACACTCTTGACTTATCTAAAACATTATCTAGTAATTTCTAGATATACTACAAATGTTTATAGATAAAATCATGGTGTTTTACATTCATCCAACTTACACAAACATCAAATAAACTTTATACTTCTAGTCACCTATTCCTCGCCCTTGCATTTACAAAAACGATAGCATGAATTTCTTGAACACTATTAAATGTTCAATAAATATTATGAGATATATTTTATAATTATATATCCCACGAAAAAGAAAAATATTACCCGAACTTGATCCCCACAGGCCCTCTAGAAAAAGCCAATCCTTGTTTCCTTGCTAACATTGATTACCTAGTGATGAACGGTAGACCATGTAAAAAAATCCGAAACATGTTCTTAAATATGAGACATGTTTCGGATTTGAAATATTTTTGGTTTTTGGTTTTAAATATTTTAAAAATCCTTGCTAACATTTTTTTATTTTAGATGAAAGTTTAAAATATTATTATTTTGAAATTTAAAAAAGTTAAATTGTTTATTATATTTTGTGTAGAAATTTAAAAAAAATGTAATAATAAGATGAGATGATCTTGTTTTTGCCTAGGAAAGATTGTAGGTTTCTCCCAAGCTAGAGGTACGCCTTCCGTCTCCCACTTGCTATACGCAGATGACATAGTAATTTTCACGAATGGAGCTAAAAGATCTATCAAAGCTTTGACTAAAGTGTTGAAAATGTATGAAACCTGGTCTGGGCAGTTAGTGAACAAGGAGAAATCGGTTATTATCTTCTCCAAGTATATATCATCCAATAGAAGAAGAGAAGTTAAAAATCTCACGGGTTTCCGAGAAGGTTGTTTTCCGTTAAAATACTTAGGGGTGACTATTGTAAATGGCAAGCTCACTAGTCGGCACTTGGAAGAATTAATTCACAAGATTCGGGAGAAAGTCAGTGGCTGGAAGACGAGGCTCCTCTCTGCAGGAGGGAAACTAATCCTTCTAAAGCACGTCTTAACAAGTATGCCAATACACCTCCTCTCTGTTTTACAGGTGCCTAAAACAGTCTTGATCAGCATTAACCGCATACTTAGTACCTTCTTTTGGGGAGAAAAGGATGGGTCCCAAAAAAAGAAATGGTACGCTTGGAATAAAATCTGTAAACCGGTGTCTGAAGGGGGATTAGGACTGCGAGATTTAGAGGAGATACAAAAATCCTTACACATGAAATTCGCCTGGAATATCCTCACAGAAGATTCCCTATGGGCTCGGTTTTTCCGAAGGAAATATGTGAAGGACCATCTATCCCTAGTAGAGAATTCGAAAGGAACTCGTTTTTGGAGAATGGTGATGAAGCAAGTACCATATGTCCTGGAACAATCCCGTTGGAAAGTACGTGACGGTGACATAAACTTTTGGTTGGACGCTTGGTTGAGAGAAGGTCCTCTGGCTGATGAACTACAAATAACCGCATCCCCTGGGCTCAAAATCTGTGAGTGTAAAATAGATAATGTTTGGGATGTGCAGCTAATAGAGCACCTGGTGGGGGCGGAAAAAATGGAAGAAATACTTAATACCTTGGGAGACCCTCGACAGGGGCGTGACTTGCTCATATGGACTCCATCCAAAGACGGCAAGTTCTCAGTTCGAAATGCTTGGGAGTGCCTGCGTGTGAAATCCCCGGAAACATCGTGGTCTGCATGGGTTTGGCATGCATCCCTTCCCAAACAAATCTCGATCATGGTATGGAAAGCGTGGACCAACAGCCTGAGCGTAGATGACAGATTGAGAAGAATTGGGATCCCAGTGATATCAAAATGTAACTGCTGTCATGCTGGAGGATATGAGGATATTAACCATGTTCTTTATGCAGGAGATTTTGCCCAACAAATTTGGAAGAGATGCACCCAACATTTGGGTCTTCCTTTCAGGGAGAATATTACGTGGAAAGAAAACATGTCACTCTGGTCTCGGCGGGCTTCTAGATCTTCTCAATTGGGAGTAAGCTGGGGCGTATTCCCATCAGTTGTAACATGGCGACTGTGGCTAAGGAGATGCAGGGCACGTATGGACGATTATATGGAATCCACGGAAGAAGTGTGGCAGGCAGTTAAATTTTGGTTTGCCAGATTAATGAAGGACTCGTCCAGGTTCCGAAAGAACATACGTGGGGATAAAGAGATTTTGCAGGGGCTGAACATTGATGTCTTCCCAGTAAGGCATAGACGTGCACAAGTGGTGAGGTGGTTAAAACCGCAGCAGGGGAGTTTCAAGCTTAACACAGACGGGAGTAGCAGACCGGGTGCCTCAGGTGCAGGTGGTCTCCTTCGAGATGACAGAGGCAACTTAATATTTGCTTTTTCTGTGGACTTTGGTGCTGGAAGTAATAATGCTGCTGAATTAAGGGCAATTCTTCAAGGGCTTAAGCTCTGCCAAGAACAGGGGATTAACGGAGTGGAGGTAGAAACTGATTCTTCACTGGTAGTTAAATGGATATGTGGTGCCAAATGTGGAGTGTGGTACTTGGAAGACTATTGGGATGAAGTATTGAACATTTTCAGAGTAGGGGGTCACTCGATCCAACACGTTCTCCGTGAAGGAAACGCCCCAGCCGACTACTTGGCAAAACTTGGTGCGCAAGGTTTTAACGAAGTCTGGGTCAACCTCATGCAATTGCCCAGAAAACTCAGAGGCCTCATCCGAACAGACAAGCTCAACCTCCCCTACTTGCGATTCCNAAGATCTTGTTTTTGCCCTCAAACCTGCCCAAACTCTATTAAAAACCTAGAGTCGCAAGAATTTTCAGCCCCGAAAATATTTATTGAGAAAGCATAACATGAGCTTGCTATTTAGTAGTTAGATAAATTCTTATCTACCAAATTGAAAGGAGAAATACTTTAACCACAATAAGATTATATATAAAAAAGTTCATAAACTAACGTTGGTTTCACGTGATACGCTAAATTATAAAATTATTTTAATTATAAAATAAATTAAAAAATTATATAAATTCACGCAGATATATAAATTTCTTTTTATTAAATTAGCCTCGTTTGTTTTCGAAAAATTCTCATTTCATCTAATCTCAATTTCATCATTATATTTTTTTAAATTTTAATACAAAATAAAATAAACAATTTAACTTTTTCAAACTCATCTTATCTCATCTCTAAAAACAAACGAGCCTATAACACACTTCTCGAATTTGAAAAAAGAATAAGAGAGCTAAAAGACTCTGAGAAAGTAAGGGATTAAAGTGAGTCAACCACGGCGGCTTTCGTCCAAAATGTACAAAATTGAACTATTGATCTTCCCATTCTCCTCGATACAATTACAATACACAGCCAAAACGTATCTATACAGGAAAAATAGAAAAAGAAAAAAGAAATAGAGAGAGTTTTGTTATTCATCATCTTCATACACTACACACCATATTTTTTATTTTATTTTATTTTATTTTATTCTTCTTAAACTAATTAATTGAATTCTTCTATTCAACATTCATATATTACACATTTGATAAATAATAATAATAATCATAATATGTAGTGTATAGAGATGATAAATAGAATCTTTTAAAAAAAATACTTAAAAACAAACGCATGCTTATGTTATATAAAATTTAAAAATTATTATTAAAAGTACTTATTATAGGTCCAAGTTGTACAGAACGACCATGATCTGTAGCATCCAATTAAAGATAAGAGAGTGGATTTGTCAAAAGGTAAGCTTCCACTACTCTGTACATCTCTGTTGCTCTTTCTTTGCCAAACTCTATATCTTCAACCTTGAACTCAAGTTCTTGATCTGAATAATACTCACTCAACATCTTACAAATGCAGCCTCCATGATCCTCATGATTAGCCACAAACTTCAACTCGTATTCGATGGATTTGAGCTTCTCTCCCAACACATCTCCTTCAGTTATAGTGTACCTGCACTGGAAATTCTCCGTATCCAGCTCATCAACCCGGTACTTTGCATATTTGAAATGAATGCCTGGCCCTGCGCGCATATTTTATTATTACAGATAAATTAAACGTAACAGGAATTAGTTAAAAAATATATAGCAGTAGATGTTACTAACCTTGGGCGAAGTTAATCTGTTTGATACTTCCAACACCTCCATCTCCTTCTATAATGTCAATGCTCTTAATGGACTGAGGCAGAAGCTTGGGGCAAAGATTGCATGAATCCAATATCAAGGCCTTGAATAATCTGTCCGGATCAATTGGTGACTCAAACTCTTGTAGAAAACTTATGACGCCCATGATATTTTCTGGCAGAGGAGAACAAAGTTGGGTCGAGACTCGAGAGTGTGTTTTACTGAAGATGAGGATGGCCATCTGCAGAATTTATTGTGCATAAAGATGTGAGAAGTGGAATTCAGCCGCACATTTTTTCCTTCTCTGGCGGGCTGAATGCAGACCTGGTGGAATATTCCAAGCTGTGGGACCCCCTTCTTAACCTAAAGTCCAAGCTGCTAGCTTTGGGACGCATTAGGCATTAGCATATTGGTCTAGAAACTGGGCAGAGTCTAATGCACGTCTCCTTTATTCGAAGTGTACTTGCACACATTTTGTCATTTTCTAATAGTCAGCCAATCAATAACGTGCTGCGGACACAGATGGCCATAACAGATCGAAGGAAATAAAGAGTTATTTTTGGCCCATTTGTCGATTTGGACCTTAATTGGAAGGGCTGTGCAAAAAAGTCCCGGTCCGTCCGTGAGAACCGACCCGACCCGACCCGAAAACGCGGTTGGAGATATCTTGCGGATCGAACCCGTTGAAAACAACTGCACGTTTTCACAATTGATTTCAAATCCTAACTGTCATCCCTCCCCATTTCTCTCTATCGTAATAACCACTTGCAGTCGATTTAAAGCACCAGTTGGAGCATGTTATATGGATTGTTGATCTATTTTTCAACCACAAGGAAAATCCTCAGTTTTATGCCGATTTGGAAAAACAAAAAGAACAACACAGAGCATTTCATCACAGAAAAAAACCAAACCTTATAAACTACACGAATGAATGAACGATTAAATTGAAGAAGAAAAACAGAGCTTGCTTGCATCAACCGTGAGGAGCTCGGGCCAAGCACCATCCAGGAATCCCCATATAACCCATATCGGATGCTCTGCAAAAAATGCCCATTTCATCGTTGGTCTGATGAAAACCAACATGAAAGCGACGAACGCAGCACCTGAGGAGAGAACCCAAATTGATATCGGGGGCTCTTGTGGCCACCACTGTCACCGTCACCTGCGAGTGCCACGGCTAGAGCCAGCAGGATCCACGCAATGATGTCGTTGAACGCAGTTGCAGCCATGGTGAGCTCTCCCACTCTGTTACGGTCGAGGTTACGATTTCGTTTCGACTTCATCTGTTAGTTCCTCTCACTCTCACTTTCTCTTTGCATTTGTGCCTCTGTACCTCTTTCACTCGGTGGTTAAAGTTCGACGCCCACAATCTCGATCTCTTGAGAATAAGGTTTCATTACTCATCAAAATCGGGTCGGGTTAGGCCGTCTTATGTTGCCCTGGATTCCGGGTCGGGTCGGCCCTAAACACTAAGCGGATTGGTCGAGTTGCAGACCTATTAATTGGTGTTATTTAGAGCCCCATTTAGTGTTTTGGTATAGTTATACAGTATCGATGCGTATGTCTATGACAACTAAAAATAAATAAATATAGAAAAAATATGAGAAATGGACACAGACTTACACGGTTCGACATGCTGTTTACGTCCATGAACGTTTGGAGAGAAAAAATTTACTATAATATACTTGTTTATAGTCTCTCATGGTCTCTCATTTTTTACTGTACAAAGAAAGCTGAGGATCTTCTTGCTGGAGAAGATGTCTTTCTCGATAGTTTGAAGACGAAGAAGAAGAGATCGTCCGTTGGTCCTCTGGCCTTTTGCTTTTATTTGACCCCCCATTTGCGCGTGCCTGCCTGCCTGCCTGCCAGGATGTGATTGGTCCCTTTGCAGATCTGAGCCTTTTCTTATATTCTTTACCCATAGTCCTCTCTTGTCTCCCACTCCCCTCCTCTTTATTTTGTCCTCTAGTTTGACCCGGTGGGCTAAGTGTGGCCATGGGCTGTATATTTTATCCCCCACACATGTTTTCTTTTAGATGATGCTCAAGTTTACCAAAAATTAAAAATTGAAATCTACCCCTCTTTATAAAAAGAAATTAGAAAAAACACCTAAATAAATCTCTCTTTGAAACGAGCATCGTTTTTTTCTTCTTATTTGGTTTAAATTGATTTTTTTTTTCCTTTTTCTTTTTTGTGTTTGAGTAATATTTAAGAAGAAAATATCTAAAAATATTTCAATGTCCAAACTAGCCCTTAATTTTGAAGTATTGTTTTCAACTCAGCATCGCCTTCTTCATGTGTTACGTGGAATATTCAATTAAATGAAATAGAGTCATGTAGAGTGGCTTGTTTGGAAATAATCTCATCTTAAAATTCTTATTTCATCTCATCTCATCTCATTTCCTTCCCAAACATAATTTAAATTCAAAATTTTTAAACTAATTATTACAATTTTTTCAAACTAATCATTACAATTTTCCTAAACTTTCAAACAAAAAATAAAAAATAATTCAATTTTTTCAAATCTCCAAATAAAAATTATATTATAACAATATTTTAACTTTATAATATATTTTATTTAATTTTTTCTCTCTCCTTTTCCAAAATCTAAAAAATACTCAACTCAAACTATTTCATTATTATTCATAAATTATCTTACTACTATTCACAAATTATCATCTCATCTCACTCTCCAAACGAACCCTTAGGGTTCAAATTAGGATTTTTGTTTTAATATCATGCGAGGCTATCATTGATTCTGATAGAAAGATGTAGATTTTATTATTTATTTATATGTTGGTAATTCGAAAAAAGGGCATTGAAAGCTACTTTATTCATTTATGATCTATTACTTGCATCTCAAGCGAAAGCCAACAATACAGCATCATTAGTCCAGTNAAAAAAAAAAAAAAAAAAAAAAAAAAAAAAAAAGAGAGAAGAGAAAAAGAGAAAGGAAGATATAACACGGGGGAAGGGACTCGGCAGGCAGAAAACAAAATTTAAGCATATATTATTAAGGAAAATACTCTAGTTACAAATATATTACACAAAAAAAATCTTATAAACTGATGTGGTTTGATGTGATTTGTCAGATTATTAAGTTATTTTTATTATAAAATAGATCTAACGAATCAGATGAAACCATGTCAGTTTGTAGGATTACTTTTGTGTAATTCCTTTATGGATGTATCAGTACTCTATTATATTAAGCCACAAGATGCAATTAATTTCCGTTGCTTGCTTTTCATGGTGTGAAATACTCTTTGATACCAATTAATTATTTAAGAGAATGCAGGGTGCTGAAGTAAGACATTACCCTCGGGGAAGTTGGTTTGCTTGATGCTACCAACACCACCATCGCCTTGAATGAACTTGATGGACTGGGGCACAAGCTTGAACTCAAGTCCCCGGTATGTTTATTTGACCTGGGTCAAGAGATTTACTTCTTAAGAATATACACTAGTTGACTGAATAAGATTGCTGAGATATCTTGGGAGGATTGCTGTGATCACGGGCTGATGTCCTTGATTTATGCACAACTGAGTGATTCTTGATTTCATCCCTTTTAGCCTTATATATAAATATATACACACTTTTTTAACTTTTGATTCGTGACACATTAGTTTGTAAAATGTCGATGATACAATGCTTAAAAAAAGCAATTAATGTGAAATTATTAACTTTATTTTCTTTATCACTTATGCTTCAATAAATTGTCAGGGGCGAATGTCAATTTTTTAAGAGAATAATGTTACTATGACGCCTCATTTTGACCGCTCATGCATTTAATTTTTCTTTATAATTTGTTTTTTACTTACTGATTAAGGAAGTGACTATTAGTATATTGATATTTTTTAAAAATTTTAAACAATACAAAAAATAAATGAATATGAAAAATTTTTTTAAAAAATTAAAAAGTAAAATTTTGCCTAGAGGCATGCCTAGTGATCACTGCTGGGCAGCAGCCGCGGCACCCTAGCAGCACTCTTTTAAAAAGACCAGATATTGGATACATTGAGAGAGCTTGTAGCAAGGAGGTACAATATAACCGAGAAACTCAGGTCCACTGCAATGGCAATCCTTGTTTAGTTGAGATTGATATGTGATTTTTGAATTTTATGTTCCATTAACAACCAAAGAATAGAGGAACTTTGGGCTCTGTAAGTGTAAAACAGAAAACATCAGTCATCCAATCCACACAGGAAGTACACATCTAATGAACTCATCAGTATACAATTACAAGCAACTGGAATTATTGCTGCATTTTTTACTATGTAAGATTACAATAAAAATAAAAATAAAAGAAGAATATAGTAAAACCTCTGTCTCCCTCTCTCCAACAAATTCAAAGAAATGAATAAAAAAAATCAGAAATCGGCCAACCAACCCTGTCCAAGTTTCTATTTTCTATTCCCAGCTTTGCGCTTCATATCAGCTGAAGCTGGCTGTCTCCCACTCCGCTGCAGATGGGCACCTACCCCATTTGATTGTTTCCGTGAAGGGGAAGGGCCTAGAGACGCAATGCCATTCTTGCTGCAAATGTTAAACAAGTCGTAAAAAAAGCATGTAAATTTACCTGGTAGGCAGTATTTAGAATGGAGGTATAGTATATATCAACAACTGATCAACTGTGTATTACCTTAGTTCTGGGCTTTTTGATGTCTTTAGATTGGGTTTCTTGGGTTTTGCCCCAATTCCATTGGTCATGCCTGTAAGTTTTGTGTGGTTGAATTGCCAAAGCAAATCTGGCTCTGAAGAATCACTGGTGGCAGCATCAAGATCATCCATTTCATCAGTACTAGTGACACTGAACTGGTTGCCTCCCATAAACATGTTGTAGGACTGATGTGGGTAAATTTTGGAAGAATCTGGGAGATATTTCTGATAAAATACATCAGTTAAGTCCCCATTATCTGTTGCCCAACTTCCCAAAGGGTTTTCAACTTTGCTTACATCATGCTTGTTTACCATGACTTTATCAACCCACTCACCGGAGGCCATTTCTTTGTCATCCTCCCCATAGGTCTGGCCATGACTATTCACAGGAGGCCAGGGAGGGGAGTTCGCTAATAGCTCATCAAGATCAAAACTTGTTGTCTTTTGCCTCAGTGCAGATTTGTTATGGACCTGCGGAATCATTTTTCTGATTTCACATTTTGGTTAAAAATGAAATAAAATAACTGGACAAGTTTATGCCAGGATATAAAACAAGACGGAAATATGCCAGTCTAATGGTGATAAATCCTTCTATCATACTCTATTGAAATCACATCAGCACTTCAATCACTAATATTATCTACATTACAAGATATAAATTAACTAACTAAAAAAAAAACAGTGCTTCATATACATACTGGTTACTTATGGAAATGAAAAATATCTATCAATTCGTGATCAGGGAACATGATTTACCTCAATATTGCCAACATCACCCATTGGTTGCCGGCAGCTGTTCTGGTCTCCCAAAAAACCTGCATCATGCTTTCTAGATTGAAATGGTGATAACTCACTAGGTTTGGTCCTGTATTTTTCAGAGCTTCCAGATATGGAATTTTGCACGTGCTCTGACTCCCCCTCTTTCCTTGCCAGTGCTGCCTTAAGACAGGCAATCTGAAGAAGAATTCAAAAGATTTATAGAACACTGGTATGAAAGTCCTTGAAATTACTATTATGAGAACTATACAAATGACAGAATGTAAAACCTGTTCTTTTAGCTCCTTAACATCTGTGCTATCTTTGTTTACTCTGGCAGCACCAAGTTCAACAGTGGCAACTCTCTCGGCAAATTTAAGTGTACTTATTGTTTCTCCAGTAGCATCAGGCTCAGGGCTTATGTGAACAAACATCAGTGTCTTGGCCTGCCCTCCTGAAAATGTTATTATAACCCCAAAACCCTACTAAGGATCTTTCCAAAATCTCAGGATATAGTTCCACTATACTCTTGAAGAAATGTGTAAATTTAACCTTACCAAGTGAATCTTGGAGCAGCTGTGTGAGTTTGCTATTTCTATATGGAACATGCAGATTCTTTTGGGCAAGGGAAGCTATCACATCACCCAATGCCGAAAGAGATTTGTTTATATGCTGCGCTTCTTTGAGTCTATCTCCTGTCACTTCAGATTTGTTTACCCTCTCACTTCCTGCCAGATCAACCAGATGCATGCATCCACGAAGAATAGTTCCAGATGTCAAGTTTCTTCCTTGAACATGAACAGTCAAACAACTGCAAATTGACAATTTATTAGAAGAAACTAATCAGCCTAACTAAAGATATTCCATAGAACCATCAATATAATTAATTACATAGAGAACTATGTTCCTACCTATGAGAGCGACTACTACGATCATTTAAGGCTGTTGCACCCACTGCACGATTCTTTTGTCCGAGGTTCATCAGATCAATAACATCGGATGTCGATGACACTGGCACAAGGTTTGCATCCGGTACACTAAGTCCATTATGAGAACTATTACGAATTTCTAATGTAGCCACAATTAAGGAAAGCTAGTTGATGGGAGGGGTGAGAGTAAGACTGGCAAAGAACAAAGTTTATAAACTTACATAAAATTCTGAAGCCCTGGGCATTTTAACATGATTTTTAATCCAATTTGAAATTTTGAGGTTTGTGAAAATATTTCACAGCATTGAACTAAAATAACAGTAAGTCCAAGTGTTGAAATGATATTCAGAGCTCTCAACCTACTCTGACCATTTCTATAAGCAGAAAGCTCATCAACTTATAATTAAAAAACTTGATGGTAACAAAAACAAATAACTTATAAAGGATATCTTTTGTTTGTTCCATCAATGATAAGGAGATCCCTAACTTGCTCATTATAGATCTCGATCATCTGAACAGAAACATCATAGGAGAAAGTGTCTTTTCTTTGATTTGCTATATAAAACAAATCGCCCAAAGCCCGATAATTCACTCCTTGGTTTTTCTCTGTAAGATCTTTAGGTCCAGTCTGGACATATAAACAACAAAAGTTAGGCACATTTGCATAGCTTCGCAAACAAACATCATTGAAAACATTGTTTTGTATCTTTTGGAATTAAGCTAAACCTAACCTACCATAGTGTAAGTTTTTCCCGATCCAGTTTGACCATATGCAAATATGCAAACATTGTAACCATCAAGAACAGACCGAATCAAAGGCTGCATATCAGAGAAGACCTCCGCTGCAATAAATCAGGAGACAAAAGAGTTAAAGCAATGTTATGATCATAAAATCTGAAAAGTATCTAATTAAAAACCTCATCAACCTTGGGTTGCAGATGGCCCAAAGACCTTGTTGAAGCTGAAAGACTTCTGGCCTTTCCCATGCTTCGATGGAGTACTGATAGTGATACTTCCATCTTCTATAAAATCCACATTGCTGAAATGATTTGATTGTCCCGGGAGGAAGGGTCTCACTCGACAGTAAACCCTAATACTTCCTGATGCAAAAAGACCATTTAATCCATTTTGAGGACTTAAACCTAGGCAGTCAGTGATTTTTCTTTTTTCTTTACCCCAAGGAGGCTAGAATTGATCTTCTTACCCTTGAGATCTTGCACTTGATTGTATAGCTTGCGATTTTCCTCAAGAACTCTATGATAACCAGAAGCAGCATGAGCCAGACCGTCAATGTGCATGCCTACAAAGAAACAAGACAAATTTTTCTTCTCAAAAACTCTTCCAGAAAGAAAGGAAAAGAAACATAAAATAGAAAGAAACAACATATAACGAAAATTATTTTCCCGAATCGTACCAAGATTGTGGAACTCCTCATGAAACTTCATTTGCATAAATTGCATCCCAGCTTTTGTAGTGTGAAGAGTATGCTTCAGTTCCTATAAAAGAAAAAACAGATCAGCATTAATAAGCTAAGCAGTTAAGGGAAACTGAAAAACAATGAAAATAGCAGTTTTTGTACTTGAATGTCTCTCTGCTGTTGATCAAATGCCATTTTCTGTTTCAGGAGTTGCCCTTTTGATTTCTCATCAGAAATGTAGGTTTTCTGGATAACCTCTTTCTTTGTCACCTTTTCATTTTTACTTTCAGTCTAAAACATCACAGCAACCCAAAAGAAAATATCAGCAATCCGTTATAATCCAATCATAGATTCTGTCATCGAATATGTGCTTTCTCTATAGATTCACTATTGCATATTAATCCCTAGGTACCTGTGCAGAAGGTAAGAAATAATGGGTCACCTTTTTATCACCAGAAGCAAATTTCAATAAAGATTTGTTGCTGTGAGAAGCAGCCATGTCTTTTGGAGTTGTTGTCATCTATGGGTTACGAATAAATACCCAGTCAGACATGTAGATTGAAAAAAAAAAAATTCTTATAGAGGAAAATAGGGGAAAAAAAAAACTCATTGAGGATCCAAGAAACCATGTTTTGCTGATTTGGAATGTGCACTAATCCCTCGTCTCATGTTGAATTTCAAAGAACATCTTTTTTTTCAGTAAATAAAGATTTTATTGATGAGGAATAGGCATGGCTCAAGTATACGGGGACATATACAAGAGCAACAACTAGGCATGATTGCCAAGAATACAAGGAATTCATGAATATTCAAACCATTGGAAATTTTCAAAGCACATGCAAATGCATAATTGGTCTCATAGTCCATGTTAACATACCAGTTCTAATTGGCTTGAAATGCGATGCTCAAACTCCTCCACAACCTTATTTAGCACAGATTCAACCAACTGTTTCATGCAAAGGAGCAATATTAACTCACAAATAAGAAGTAGCAGCAGTATAAGTAACAACTATTGCAATCTCAAAGTAGCGATGGTAGGTAACAATGGTATTTAGATTCATTAGTCTCACAAGATTAAAAGGACAGTCAGCTTGATCAAGCTAATCCCTTCAGGATGCTCAGGACACATTTTTCAAGTTGGAATTGAATGGTACAGATATAATTGGTAAAATCACCAAAAATTTAACCATAGTAGATTCATAGTCCATAGTTGCACTCTGTATTACATGACAAAATTTATACTAAGCCCCAGCTTGATCAGCAAATTGTTAGCTAGTACTTTAATCCTTACCGTTGGAACTTCTTCAGGCTTCTTATCTAATAGAACCGCACGAACAAGCATACTCAAGGAACAGTTAGCAGGCTGCAGGTAACATGAATGAATTAATAAAATCCAGGCTTCAATCAACTAGACAACTTACACACACACAGTGTGTGTAAAAAGAAAAGTTAAGGTTACCAACCATTTTATTAGACTCAAGGTCAGAGGACAGCATGTTCAAAGATTTTTCGCCCATTGAGGAGTTCCTTGACAAGGAATTCGTGAATGGCTCTGAATTTTTCCTCACAAAAGATTTGGCAGACATGGCTGGTTTCACATTTCCACCAAATTTCCACACCCCATTTCCCCCTGTCTGTTTCCATTCACTGTAGGATTTAAGCGCCAGAACACAATTCACAACCCTTGCAGACTTCCCACCCTGAAATTCAATGAATGTTTTTATGCCAAAATTACCTGTAAGATCCTCCCTACCAAAAAGTTTTACGCTAGTACAATAGTTGTTCAATCCAAAGCATCTGATGTATGTGAAAAATAGGTGGAAAGTAACATATATATTAAGTTAACAAAAAACAAGGGTGCTAAAGTTCTTAATTCATCGTCTCTCGTTGAATTGTGCACTTTGATAGGAAAATCCAAATTAATTAATTTAAAGTAATCTTAAGTGTTTTAACAATTGCACCGTGAATATCCTAGGAAATTCAGATGATCCCAATCCGAATACATACTTGTTCGAGATCAGAAGCCTCGAAAGTAGGAATTCCCATTTCCTGCACAGCCACTAGGAAGTTTCTCGCATTCTCAAAGTATTGAAATGCTGACAATGCCGCTCCATCAGGAACCAGAGCAGAATCACATGGACTTTCCACCACCTGAAAACAATTAAACTACGTAATTATTCCATATTTAAAAACAATATCAACATAAAAAGGTCCCGAAATTGGAATGAGGATGAGGATGAGGTTGACACCTTGGGTACAGCTCCAGGGTGAACCTTATTGAGAACATTGCAGAGAATAATCCCACTTCTCAACCCAAGCCTGAACTCTTCCTCCGAAGGCTCCGCCGGTAAATCCTTGGCTGCTACTACTCCCACCATCTTTCTCAGCCATCCCGCCGCTTCGTTTCTTCTCAAGGCTACCAATTCTCAAACAAAACAACTGATCAGTGAAATTCACTCATCATCTCCAACATAATCTCAGAACACCGCACAGCAACTCAAGTTCCAAAATTAGTGATCTTTCTATCACCGTTCGGATGCCAGAAAAACTAAAATGGAAATACGAAGACAAAAAAGAAGAAGGAGTACCAGCTTCCTCAGCTTTTCTAGACTCAAGATCAAGACCTCTGAGACGGTTCCCGTGCTGTTGGAGCACATCTTCCACCACTTCCGCCACGGAAAACGACAATGCCCCCTCCGCCGTCGCTGCCATCATATCAGAAACTGACTAATAAAATCCCTTGACAATCCCAGAAGAAAAAACCAGCAGCATTAACTAAACGGGATCTTTTGGAGGTTTTCTGAAGATCTGAAAGGTATGAAGGTTTGGTTGGTGATCGTGGTGGGAGGTATCTTTGTTACCAATTCATCATACAATGCAGATAACACACAGGAGTCACATTCTCCATTAGAGCTTTTGCTTTCCTCTTTCCTTTTCTCTCTCTCTACAAAAAGGAAAAGTGGAGGGAGGGTGCTTTCTTCTTCACTCCTCACTCTTCCTTCCTTTATACTCTGTCTTTCTCCAAAGCTGCCTCCTTTCCCGAACCTGTCTCTCGAGCCTCTCCCTTTCGCAATCCCAAACTGCGATGCGCGTGTTTCCACGTGCAGTTGGGAGCATAGAGTGAAAAGTGGGACAAGAGGTGGTTAAAAATGGTTGGAATGTGATGTTAACGGTCATTGAAGAGTGCGTGGGTGGGGAATCGGATTTACAACAGAGTTTTAACTTTTAAGATTTGTTGTGCGGTGATTTTGGTTGGGTTTAACGTAATTTGGCGTGGACTTGGAGTTGGAACTTGGATCCGCTTACTTCTGCTACTTGTACTCTTAAATTACACTGGTCAAGTCAAATTTAGGCACCGTTTCGTATCCAACTAATTTAATTTCATCTCATTATTATAATTTTATTAAATTTTTATATAAAATATAAAAAATAATTTAATTTTTTTAAATTTTAAAAGAATAATATTATTAAAAATTAATATCTTAATAATATTTTATTCAACTTTTAATTTTTATTTAAAACTATTTTATTCTATCTCAACATCTAAACGGAGTCTTAATTGTTTGGAATGGAATCGTTTAAAATGAGTAATATTAATTAAGTGTGATTGATTATGATTTATAGAGAGTTAAAAAGAATAATATTTTTCTAAAATGAATTATTTATCAATTACTCTCAATGTATATAAAAATTGGAAAATGATTTATGTAATCATGTGCAAGTTAGTGTCAACAGTCCCTTTTAAAAATGTAGGAGAAATTTGAGAACAATATGAAAAATAAATATTTCAAATGAGTGTGTAGGATTTGGATATTTTAAAACTGTATCTAACATTACTCATAAAAAAAAATTATATATATATTCTCAAAGTATTACAGGAAGTCTATTAATATTAGAAATCAAATAAAAACTAACAAAAAATAAATGGTTTCAAAGAATTGATGGTATTTAATTATAGGATTTAGAAATCCATTCACAAAATATATGAATTTCAGAATTTTCATAAATATTTTAAGTAGCATTTTTAATTAAACATGAGGGATCTCAAGTTTAAAATTTATGTAAAAATGTGTGATTTTACAAATCATCTCAATATTATAAGTCTTTCTAGAATTATCATTACTTTTTATATTGCCCGCGTTATTGTTATCTTTGCATGGGTGTATTAATTATTATCGTTACTATTTTTTAGACGATCAACATTATAATAATATACGCTCATGATCGTCATTGTAATATTATCATCTTTCTTGTCATTGTTACAGTTATCTGATTTTTAAATTATCTTTTCCCAAGAAATACAATTGAAACTTAAATAAATTTCTCTTTTATCATAAATCTATCATGTATTCAAAGTACTACAACCTAAATGACTGGTGCAACTTACAATATAATCACATGGCCAGTTATGTCACATAAAAATCCATTAATTATGATAAAATAAACGTGGCCATGACTTTATATAATAAGTAAGTGGTACACCGCATTATGATCTAAGGGTAAAAAGGCTAACACCATCCACAACTAAAATGGTGCACTGATAATCATGTATTGAAGCTGAAAAAAATCCCTCCATTTAGGGTTCTAGAAAGCCATTCAAAACTTTTGAATATTTGAATTCTTTTAGAACGTCATGAAGTTGGGTGGATTTGTCCACTTCGTTTTGTGAAGTTTCCATATTCAACATGCACATTATAATATATATATATATAGATATATTTCAAATCAGTAGGCCCTCTTTTAAAGTATTATAATTCAAACTAAGCAGGAACACTGGCCCCACGAACGTCCTATATACAATG